>CM044009.1:25726439-26073939 GCA_024085815.1 Flaveria linearis | reverse complement strand
TTCAGGTTAACTCCATTAACAAGACTCCAGTATATCCGTAGAGTTTTGCGTACACGTCACGTAATCATACACAGGTTGTCCTTGAACATTGACGATCTAAAAATGGTTAATATTAATTTAAACAATATTAACCTAATTGACATTATGTGATCATTATATGATTATGTGAAATCAACGTGTTACGTTTTATTTTATGATATATGTGTTATCGTATAGTTACGAGAATTTTATATTATTGGTCAAGATTAACAAAATTGCAAATGTTTATTATGGAGTTAATGAAACTTAATTGTATAAGTAAAGTAATTAACAATTAAATTTAAAAAGGTGTAGTTTAAATAAAAAATATAAAACCTAAACTATTCCCCCACCCCAAATCACGACCACCCCCTCACCTTTGATCGGCCACACACACACATAAAAACTCCATTGTTTTTTGCTTAAATCGATCAACACAATGCGTTAGGGAGTATCAATTGTGATAAACTATGTGATTTGGGTAAGGATTATCATAAAGCTTTCATTTTTTATGAATTTTGATTATACACAAACCCTAGTTCATCCACTCAATCCTATAATTTAATATTATTGAAATTAAACACTATAATTAGTCTAGATTGATTCTATTATTGATAGTTTGTGTGGATTATGCCAATAGTTTGTGATTTGGATGTGTAGTTCATGACTTACTATAAAGGAAAGCATTAGATTCCAAGAACGTTTGATTTTGATATCTAATGATGTTTGTTATGCTATGATGATGGTTAAAAGTTAGATGGATCATATGAATGATGTATTATGGTTGATTTGATGAAACATGAATTGTTTAGATCATATTATCCTAATGAGGAAACTTTATACATGCGATTATTGAAGTTCAATATTTTTGACATGGATAGAAGAATAGGATTATGCTATAATGGTTATTGGGAATAAGAATACATGTTTGCTATGCTAAATATGGTGGATGCATAAGTTAGTCATGTTGGTGGAAACCTAAATTTGATGAACTTGTGATAGTAGGATGATTGAATTCATATGTATGTTTGATGATAATATAATGTTGTCTTGACTTGAATAAGTTAGTTAATAGGTTTACATGATTGAACCTTGTTGTATATGTGTGTATTTGATTTACATGTCAAAAGTGGAAATTCTATTTATTTTAATCTTGTACTTAGTATGTTAGAATGTTATGATAAATACCATACACACAAACGAGTATTAGGCCCCTACTTAGTAGGATTAGCAGGGTAAAAGTATGCGATGTTACAAGTTTAATTCACATGGCATGTGATAAGTGGTCTAAACTCAATATGTATCTAGGTTGTATGGTGGTAGTATAGGTAGTTATCACATGAGAAAACTTGAAGTTATTAGGTATTTGATGACTTCAAATATACCATTTGGTTGTTATAGTGGATTTGTATGTGTTGTATGGTAGGTTTTGCTAGTATGGAAGTTTGCTAGAGTTTAAAACGTATCATTGTGTGATACGTGTATGTATTGAACTGTAACACCCGTATTTTTCTTTTAAAGAAACAAAGGAATAAAAGAGAAAGAAAAAGGGGAAAAAAAGGAAGTCAACCCCAAAGTTGAGGGACCAAAAGTGAAAAAGATGATAAAAATCTTGAAAAGTGGGTGTAAAAGGCGATGTGGTCGCCCATACCCATCTGCACACTTTTCTTGTTCAGATTTTAGAGAGAGAAAGCAGAGAAACTCTCGGGTTTTTGAAGAACAAGAAGAAGAAATCGGATTCAAGGTAAGAATTAATGTTTTTAAGTTGTTCTTGCCTAGATTAGTCTCGGTTGAATGTTTATGTGTGTTTCTATGTGTGCAAATACAAGTTAAGAAGGATTCTAAGGGTTGGAATCGTGTGAAGAAGCTCGGGTGAAGAGTGTTAAGATTGGAAGCAGCAAAGGTGAGTTTCTAGACCCCCTTTTTACCTGTTTTAAACGTTTTGGGGCTGGAAAATGCATGTATATATGTTTTTATAAATTTGGGTATAATACCCGTATGATGTGAATGTATGTATGTTTATGTTTATGTTAAGTTTATGCCTGGAAACCATGTGTACACGATTAGAACTAGGCATTATGATGTTTGGGATTTGGAATATGAATTAGACACATGAATAGGCTGCTAATACGACTAACAAACCCAAATAGGAGTCATGTGTCTGGAATTTGGACTTAGAATAACTAAGTACAAGGTAATGAGTCCAATAGTGCTTATACGCCCAGGAAATTGCCTTAGAAATATTCTAAGTAAGGTTATGAGTCCAAGCATGTAATATGTCCAACAGTCCTAAAACGCCCAGACTTATAAGTCTGAAAATTTTACTAAGTATGAGGGTGAAAAGTCTGGACCTTGGTCGTATGACCAGAGAAAATTTTCTAAGTGTAGGGTGAGAAGTCCAACAGGACTCATACGCCCAACAGGGGTCATACGCCCAGACCCGAGAATTTTTCTAAGTGTAAGCTCAGAAGTCCAACAGGGCTCATAAGCCCAACAGGATCAAACGCCCAACAGGGCTCATACGCCCAACAGGGCTTATACGCCCAACACTTAGAATTTTTTTTTAGGAATTTCCTGGAAATCCGAATTTCGAGGTTTTGACTAGAGTTGACTAGGGTTAATTAATGATGATGTTTTATGCATGTAATGGTAATAAATGACTAGCCCTTATTATTACTGATATTATTATCAGTGTATTATTATTGTTAACAATATCATTAATAAAATATTGTTAAGTATGGCATGACATGACGAAGAATGACTAAGATTTAACGAAGAGCATAATCATTAATAAGAGAAAGATTAATGAATAAGAAAAAAAAATGGAATGTAAAGTGAAAGATAATGAAAGAGTATGAATTGAACGAATGATGATAATAACAACAATTATTATCTGTAAGTATGAAGGATGTATGCTCACGAATGAAATATCATAATAAAGCCCGACAGAATCTAGACGATAATGAATGATAATGAATCCTTAATGAACGAATGAAAACGTGAGAGATTTGCAAGTGAAGTATACCAAAGTGCACGGTCCTAAATGCCACAAGCTCAACCGGGTGAGGTTCAGCTAATCTTTAAGAGTGCACGTAGAGGTTCCAGTCTTGTGACTGACCTTCGGGGTGGTACATGGTGTCTAGTAGGTACCCACATAGTGGGGGTGTAGTATGTCACAGTAGGTACCCACATAGTGGGGGTGTAGTATGTCACAGTAGGTACCCACATAGTGGGGGTGTAGTATGCAGTTACCCACTTCGGTAGGGGTGTAGTTACCCACTTCAGTGGGGGTGATGTTACCCACTTCGGTGGGGTGTAGTTACCCACTTAGGTGGGGGTGATGTTACCCACTTCGGTGGGGGTGTAGTTACCCACTTCGGTGGGGGTGATGTTACCCATTTCGGTGGGGTGTAGTTACCCACTTCGGTGGGGGTGATGTTACCCATTTCGGTGGGGGTGTTGTTACCCGAGTTATGTTTAACTTCGGGGGTGTGGCATAAGCCCAAACATAGTTATGAGGTGAGCGACTTTGTGTTGCAACAGACTCGGATGGAGTTCAATCTCTGTGATTGACTCGTACGGGATCTTTGTCGCGTATCCCGGTGCTATGCTAGTCGTCGGACATGAGTCGGGGATATTGCATGAGACAAGATCTAGATGAGAATGAGAAATATGAGAGAAAGTCTCGCATGGTCTAGGGGTAATCGAGTGTCGGTCTATGGACTGAGAGCCATAGGGGCACCAGGTGTCGGTCTATGGACTGAGAGCCATAGGGGCACCAGTATGTTAGAGTATGCCTTGTCGGCTCATGGGTATGAACCATGAGGGCAGAGAAGGGAGGTGACCCTTAGAGATTTGTATGCTTAACGAATGAAAGTTAAAGAACGAACGAATGATAGAAATGAACGGAGGAACACAATGATAACGTATGAAATGGGATCCATGTCACTTGACCTCAGTAATCATGGCTGTGTGCCATGAAGAGGGTAAAGTTTGACTGGACCTAGATAAAAGTGAAAGATAGAGGATGCATGAAAGTAATGAACGTACTAATAAATGAAATGAACGTAAGAATGAACATAACGTACGTAAAGACGAATGTAACGAACGTATGAGTGAAAGTAAGAAACGCACGAACGAAAGCTAATGAATGAATGATGAAGATAATAACGATATTATCTATGTGTATGTACGTATGATGTGTGTTCATCCACGTAAGTATAGTATGTTTTTGAAAGAAGTAAAGAACGGTTTTAACAAAAGAAAAGTATGTTTTATTATAAAACTAGAACTCACTCAGCAACGCTGACGTTTTATGTATTTTCCAGTTGGCAGGTATGTTGCTGAGGATGGCACGAGGTGACTACTCAGTTGTTGAGGCTGGCATCCATATTTTGACATGTCAATGTATTTTGAAATAAAAAAAAGAATGTTGTAATGAAATAAATGACATGTTTTTGTTATTAATGAATGTTTTTAAATTCCGCTGCGAGTAAATATGTGTTCTAAAACGTTTTATGTGCGATGAATGACCAACTGGGAGGTGCCCGGAAACGGGGCCTTACATGAACTAAACACATGAAGACCCGACTTGCTAACTATAAATAAATATGATTTCACTTAATGTGTCACCAATGAATCATCAGGTCAAACCGGGTCAACTGTTCTAAAACATAAGATTAATGGAATTGATTAGACACTTAGGGTTTAGTGAACCAACCCTTCATCATATACTCATATACTCACATGCTTTCTATAGCATGTGATTAGTTAATTTACTTCCTATCTTGATATTATAGTATTGCATACACCTAAGGTAAGTTTAGTGTCCTACTTTTATCTACTCCTTTTGGGGGAGAAAGCATACTTATAATGCTTTAATTTATAAGTTTCCGTATTGCATGTTACATAGTGTAATTTTTACCATTAAAAGCCCTTACTTTATCGGATTTTTAATTAAGGTTAATTAGTGGGAAATATTTGCTACAGAGTATCTAAGTTGGTATTGATGTATGTGATTGTTATACATGTAACATGTTAATACTGAAAATCAGCTAATGTTAAACTTCCATTGATGATCAATTCTGCAGATAGTCTGTTTACAAGTAACTTTGAATGCATAACAACCCTAGTTAGTGGTGTTGCCCCTCAAACCCCATTGAAGGCTAGACTCTAACCCCTAGTTTGGGTGCTACCCAAAGCTCCACCCTTGGAACTCACCATGAAGTCCCTCCAACTTGATATGTTTCATATTGCTTAGTGTTATAATATTTTTTGTTTAGCATGCACTCCACACCCTATAACTTAATTTTCATGGGTGTCTTCTAGGAATAAACCTTTGCACTTATTTGAATATATGAAAATAGTAAACACATAAGTTTCACATACTCATATGTTTTTATATTGATACTATGTATTACTAGCCTTGTGATCCATATCCCTTATTGAGTACATATGAGTCAAGTCAAAGCTTACTTGAAGCGACAAAATTTCATACTCATATAAGTTGCTATTTTACTCTAGAACCCGTAAATATAATTTTTCAAAAGAACTATTATGAATTTAAAATTTAACGTCCTTAAAATGTGTAACATCCTAAAACATGGAAATCAATAAGGTTAGAATTTGGGTGAAAGTTTAATGTTTGAAAGAAACGGAAAGACAACGTAACGCCTGAATCTATCAATAAATGGATAAAAAGAAAAGAAATAGAATGTTTCAATTTAAGTGCAAAACAAGGGACTAAAAGTTGATTTTTTAAACGAACCCCTAAGTTTCTCAGATTTAATAGGAGAGGAAGCCGCCCCTGTCCCTGAGTTCTCGCATTGGAAGCCTTTTCATACGAAGCTACAAGGAGAAAGCTGCAGCTTAGAGAGAAAAGTAAAAATCAAGCAAAATGTTTGGTTCTATTATACTTTCCATAGACCTAAGCTAGATCTAGGTCCAAATGATGTTTATGGTATGTTTAAATGAATAATGTTTGTAACTTGACATGTGTATGTGTGTAGATGTCGAGCTTTATCATCTTGGTTCTAGGGTTTAAGCAAGATCTATCTAACGCCCGATTATTTATCTATTTTAAAGCCGACGAAAGAAGAAAAAGAAATAAAGTCCGAACTCGGGGGACCAAACTTGCCAATACGGGGGAAAAGTTGTAAATATGGGGGATTAAGAGGGGGAGGGCAGCCACTTCCTCCCCACTCTTGAGAAAACACAGCCAAAAGAGAGAAGAGAGAAAGAAGAGAGAAAGAAGAGAAAAAGAAGAGAAAAAGGGGTGATTCGGGTCGATTCGGGCTCGAAATTCGTCGTGTAGCAAGTCCAAATGAAGCTCTTCATCTTCTTCTAGTTTTTGTGAGTTCTAGGACCCCTCTTTTACTTGTTTTCAACCGATTTTGGGGCTGGAACACATAGAAAACCGTTTTTGAAAATGTGTGTGTTTGAACTACTTGGGTCTGATTGTGTATAGTGTGTTTAGAGTGTGATTTCGGGCTTGTGTGTGCTTGAATGGTGTCATACTATGCTTTCCTAAGGATTAGGAGGGTTGATTTGGGCTTAGAATGAGTTTGGAAGGGTTTGGAGGTCGCAAATCGCGACTGCAGTTCGGGATGAACTGCAGTCTACGCCCAGCTAGGGCTATGCGACTGGAGGGCCAATTGGCCGACTGAGGGGAGACTGGGTTTCAATCTCACAAATGAGGTTCAATCGCATGACTGGGGGTCCAGTCGCATGACAGGTCATACGACTGAGAGCCCAGTCGCGTAGGAGCTCATTCGCATAGGTGTTCATTCGCACGGCTGAGAGCTCAGTCGCATAGGTGTCCATTCGCATAGTGTCTAGTCGCACGACTAAGGGTCCACTCGCATGATTGGAGGTTCAGTCGCATAGGAGTTCATCCGTATTGGTCTAGTCGCATGATATTCAGTTGCATGGGGAGTCATGCGACTGAAGGGTGCCCAATCGCCCAAATAGGGCTGTTGTGTACGAGGAGAGGCATAGTTTAATTACTGACTTTTAGGGAAAAGGGCAGGGGTAGGCAATGATGTGGTAGTCCCTGTAAGTACATGTAAGATGGCCGTCGAGGCTTTAGAGGTTATGTTGGGCACGATGGTGATAGTGTTGCATGTTATGCATGATGTGTGTTATGTTAAGTATGAAATTCCCACGTGTGATGGTGATGACTGATGATTGGTAAATATCGATGTTCCTTGTTTCGATACGTGTTTATCTTTCCATGGCTTTACGGGTTATGATTAATAAACGTAATGAATGTATTATGTAACGTAAAGTGAAAATAATGAAAGAGGAGCATGATGAATGAATGTATGCATTAATGAATGAACAAATGAATGTAAGAAAGGCTTGCAAGCAAATGTAAGGAGGTGCACACCCAATGAAGGTGTTAGCTCAACGTTGTGCGGGTTAGCTACCCCGAAGGATGCACACTGGGGTCCAATCTTTGTGATTGACCATATATACGGGATCCTTGCCGCTTACCCTAGGTGACTGGATCAGCTTCGTGCATAATGTTCGTGATTTAATTACCACAGGTCCAGCACTAGCACTCGTGCACAATGTTCAGAGTATAGCGTATGGCGTTGATCCAAAATGAAAGAGGAAAGATAAGTGGTGCATGTACTTGCCCTAGGTGACTGGATCAGCTTCGTGCATAATGTTCGTGATTAATTACCATAGGTCCAGCACCAGTACTAGTGCACAATGTTCGGGGTAATGTACATGTCATCGGAAGTAATGAACGTACGAAAGAATGTAATGAATGTATGAATGAAAGTAAGAAACGTACGAACGAAAGAAAGAGTTTATGAATGAATGTGAACGAAAGTAACGAATGTGAATGTTAACGATGAACGTTAAATGAACGAAATTAATCGACGAATGATGAAGATAATAGTAATGTTATCTACGTGTACGTATGTTGTGTGATCGCATGTATGTAAAGAACGGTTTTAACGAAAGAAAAGTATGTTTTATTATAAAACTAGGACTCACTCAGCAATGCTGACTTTTTATGTGTTTCCAGTTGGCAGGTAAGGTTGCTGAGTGTGGCACGAGGCGGCTACTCAGCTATTTTGGGATGACATTCTTTTGTTAATGCTTTTGTATCGTAATGCAAGTAAACAATATTTTGTAATGAATGTTGTATTACTTTGCAAAAGTGTTTATTAAAGGAAATGAAATATTTTGTTTAAAAGTTTCCGCTGCATGATTTTATTAAGTTAATGCAAATATATGTTTTATATGCGATGAATGACCAACTGTAAGCGTCCCGGTGACTGGGGCCTTACAAGTTGGTATCAGAGCCAAAGTTTAAGTTAAACGGGTAAATTTTCAAAATAAACCTTAACTTAAACTGAGAATGGGACGGAAAGGGAAGGGATGCCAATCTGAGTAGCTGCGTGCCATCAGGTATTTTCTTTAATGTTAACCGGTATTATGTGTGCATGTTATGTGGTTTATGTGTTGCTGGTAGATTTAGATACTGATGTAGTCAGGACATGTAATGCTTGGGGTACGAAGTGTAAAGTAAGTGGCTAATCATAACTGGCCACTGTAATTAGGGACATACTATACTTGACATAAACTGAGCTATTCCCTTGAATGACCGTGTTGGTGTTTGAATCTTTCAGTGTGTGTTAGAGGATGGCTAGCGGTAGATCTCCTAAGGTTTTGTCAGATGGGGGTTGTGGTAAATGTGGCGCTGAACTGCATGTCACGAGAAGCATGGCTAGGGTGGCTGAAATGGCACTCGAAGAGCCCGAGGCCCCTCACCTGGAAGGCAGCGATGATAGTGCTAGTTTGAGGACCACCCTGAAAGAGGTTGTTGTTGAGGGAGTCCAACAGGTCATGCAAGTGATTCTGCCATCTATGGTGACTGAGGTAATTAGGGTGGTGAAGGAGACGACTGCTATTGAAAGAAGCACGAAGGGTAGCGATGACAAGAACTGGAACGGAAAGCGGTTTGGACGTGGCATGGCCACTCTCAACAAAAAGTTTGCCAGGACGGAGCACCGGCGTGCAGCTTCGTCCGGTGCGGGGACGAGGAAGTGTGGTAAGTGCGCCAAAGAGCACATTAGAGAATGTATGTGGAGACCAAACCTCTGCTCCATATGTGGACGCCAACACCCCGGGGAATGTAGATTGGGGACAATGTCTGTTTCCGATGCGGGAAGCACGATCACATGGCCAGAGAGTGTGGGGTGGTACGGTGCTATAACTGCAAAGGAAAGGGTCACATAAGCAGGGATTGCAAGAAACCAATCGCAGAGGGCGCAGGGCCTTCACGATAATGCCAGAGCAAGCTAAGACAGGCCCCGATATCATGACAGGTATGTATCTAGTAATCAAACTCTGTCTTCTTTGTTGCTTGATTCCGGAGCTAGAAAGAGTTTTGTTTTTGTTGTTTTTCTGTGCTAAGTTACCCATTAGGAGTTGAAGTATTGATAAGCCCTTCGATGTAGAAATCGCCATAGGTAAGTCTATCAGGACTTCTGAGATGATAGGAGACTGCGAGGTGAAGTTAGAAGGTCATGGATTCCCGGTTAGATTATTTGTGATAGCCTTAGGTGGTTTCGAATTGGTTCTTGGTATGGATTGGCTGGCGGACTTCGAGGCGAATACAGTGTGTAGAAAGAAAATGATTCGTTTGATAGCGCCTGACAGGAGTTTGGTAACTATTTATGGGGATCAGGTCACGACGATCCCGAGAGTGATCTCAATGGCGGTGGCGGGAAAGTGCGTGAGGCGTGGATGTAGTGCCTACTTGGCATATGTGAAGGATTTGAAATTTATATGGGGTCAAGCTCAAGAGAAGGCGTTCAATGTATTGAAAACAAGACTGAACCAAGCTCCTGTATTGTCATTATCTGATGGAAGTGAAGATCTGGTGGTTTATTCTGATTCTTCCTACTCGGGATTAGGGTGCGTGTTAATGCAGAGAGGAAAGGTTATAGCCTCTGCATCCCGACAGTTGAAGGTGCATGAGGTTAACTATCCTACTCATGACCTGGAGCTAGCAGCAGTGGTCTTTGCGTTAAAGATTTGGAGGCACTACCTGTATGGGATGAAGTGCACCATTTTTACTGACCACAAGAGCTTGAAGTACTTCTTCAAGCGGAAAGATCTGAATATGAGGCAGAGATGATGGTTAGAGCTTATAAAGGATTATGACTATGAGATCCATTATCATCCAGGCAAAGCCAACGTGGTGGCGGATACCCTTAGCCGAAAGGAGAGACCGAGCCGATTCGGTGAGAGCGTACCAGTTGATTATGACCTCTGATGTGATGAAGTAAGTCAAAGAGTTTCAAGATGAGGTATTGAAAGAAGATCATCTTAGCTCCAAGAGAATGAGAGGTCTGGTTGCGGAATTGGGAGAAAACACATTTGGTGTTAAAACCCGGTTTGGACAAATGTGGATTCCTCGTCTTGGGGATCTATGGGTGAAGATTATGGATGAAGCTCACTAGACTCGATACTCTATTCATCCCGGTGCTACAAATATGTACCAAGACATGAAGAAAGATTGTTGGTGGCTGGGTATGAAGCGTGACGTGGTGGAGTATGTGAGTAAGTGCCTTACTTGTTTGCAAGTGAAGGCCGAACATCAAAAGCCGTATGGGAAGATCCAACCTTTGGATATACCGGAATGGAAGTGGGAGCACATCACCATGGACTTTATTACGAAGTTACCACGTACCCTGAAAGGGTATGATGCTATATGGGTGATAGTTGATCGTTTGGCGAAGAGTGCTCACTTTCTACCTATCCAAGAGACATATTCATCTGAGAGGTTGGCTGATCTGTTCATCAAGGAAATTGTAACTCGTCATGGTGTGCCGGTGTGCTTTGTGTCTGATTGTGACACCCGGTTTACATCCAAATTCTAGAAGAAATTCCACGACGCCATGGGGACGAGGTTACATATTAGCACGACTTATCATCCTCAAACTGATGGTCAGTCAGAAAGGACCATTTAGACATTGGAGGACATGCTTCGGGCATGTGTTATTGATTTTAGGGGAAATTAGGACGACCACTTACCGTTAGCTGAATTCTCATACAATAACAGCTATCATACCAGCATTGGTATACCAGCTTATGAGATGCTATACAGTAGGAGATACAGGACACCCGTATGTTGGGATGACATTGGTCATAAAGAAATAGGGAGCGTCGAGGTGATCGAGGCTACGACTAAAAAGCTTGAAAGGATCAAGGCCTTCATGAAGGCAGCCAAAGATAGACAGAAGTCGTATGCTGATAAACGACGCAGACCGATTGAGTTCCAGGTGGGTGATCGGGTTATGTTGAAGGTCTCACCTTGGAAGGGTATCATTTGGTTCCGAAAGCGGGGCAAGTTGAGCCGGAGGTATATAGGCCTTTTCCGAATCATTGCTCGAGTAGGAGAGGTGGCCTATAGATTGAAGTTACCGGATGAGTTAAGTGGAATACACCCGACATTCCACGTATCTCATCTAAGGAAGTGTTTGGCAGATGAAGATATGATTGTTCCACTGGAGGATATCGAAGTAGACGAATGACTCAATTATGTGGAGCAACCAGTGGTGATCATCGATCGAAAAGAGAAGAGGTTGAGAAATAAAGTGGTTCTTCTTGTGCGTGTACAGTGGAAGCACAGGAAAAGATCCGAGTCAACGTGGGAGATTGAAGAGGAAATGAGATAGCATTACCCACGCTTGTTCGACGAATAACATGTTTTGGGGACGAAACCTATATAAGGGGGTGGACTTGTAACACCCGGTTATTTATCTATTTTAAAGCCGACGAAAGAAGAAAAAGAAATAAAGTCCGAAGTCAGGGGACCAAACTTGCCAATAGTGGGGAAAAGTTGTAAATATGGGGATTAAGAGGGGGAGGGCAGCCACTTCCTCCCCACTCTTGAGAAAACACAGCAAAAGAGAGAAGAGAGAAAGAAGAGAGGAAGAAGAGAAAAAGAAGAGAAAAAGGGGTGATTCGGGTCGATTCGGGCTCGAAATTCATCGTGTAGCAAGTCCAAACGAAGCTCTTCATCTTCTTCTAGTTTGTGTGAGTTCTTGGACCCCTCTTTTACTTGTTTTCAACTGATTTTGGGGCTGGAACACATAGAAACCCGTTTTTGAAAATGTGTGTGTTTGACCCATTTGGGTGTGATTGTGTATAGTGTGTTTAGAGTGTGATTTCAGGCTTGTGTGTGCTTGAATGGTGTCATAGTATGCTTTCCTAAGGATTAGGAGGGTTGATTTGGGCTTAGAATGAGTTTGGAAGGGCTTGGAGGTCGCAAATCGCGACTGCAGTTCGGGATGAACTACAGTCTGCGCCCAGTTAGGGCTATGCGACTGGAGGGCCAATTGGCCGACTGTGGGGCGACTGGGTTTCAATCGCACGACTGAGGTTCAATCGCATGACTGGGGGTCCAGTTGCATGACAGGTCATACGACTGAGAGCCCAGTCGCATAGGAGCTCATTCGCATAGGTGTTCATTCGCACGACTGAGAGCTCAGTCGCATAAGTGTGCATTTGCATAGTGTCCAATCGCATGACTGAGGGTCCATTCGCATGATAGGAGGTTCAGTCACATGGGAGTTCATCTGCATTGGTCTAGTCGCATGATATTCAGTCGCATGGGGAGTCATGCGACTGATGGGGGCCCAATCGCCCAAAGGGCTATTTTGTACAAGGAGAGGCATAGTTTAATTACTGACTTTCGGGGAAAAGAGCAGGGGTAAGCAATGATGTGGTAGTCCTCATAAGTACATGTAAGATGGCCGTCGAGGCTTTAGAGGTTATGTTAGGCACGATGATGATAGTGTTGCATATTATGCATGATGTGTGTTATGTTAAGTATGAAGTTGCCATGTATGATGGTGATGACTGATGACTGGTAAATGTCGATGTTCCTTGCTTCGATACGTGTTTATTTTTCCATGGCTTTACGGGTTATGATTAATAAACATAATGAATGTATTATGTAACGTAAAGTGAAAGATAATGAAAGAGGAACATGATGAATGAATGGATGCATTAACGAATGAACGAATGAATGTAAAAAAGGCTTGCAAGCAAATGTAAGGAGGTGCACACCTGTGAAGTAACTAGATCGGTAAACATCCGAGCGTGTTCTTGACGGAAGGTGATAAACCAAAAGACAAACAGTAGTACAAACAATAATTGAATGATTTCATTGATAAAACCTAGCGATTTAAAGCTCGTTATAACTTAAGAATCAAGACTCTTGGCAAGAGGATATCGAGCATGATCTCCCCTTCATCCGGCAGCACCTAGGCCCCGGGCACAATATCAAAAACCTTATGTTTCTACACAATGAAACTGGTAAATATAGGCTTCGGCCCATATTAGATGCGACTGGGCCCATTCGTGCCATTGGACCATGCGTATGGTTCAATCGTATGACTGGACCATGCGTATGGTTCAATCGTACAACTGGACCATTCTTATGGTTCAGTCTTACGAATGCCCCAACGTATCTCTCAATCGCACGACTGGTCCATTAGCATGGCTCAGTCGTACGACTGAGTCTCATTCGCATATGCTCCTGCGAATGACCCAGTTTCATGTGTTTACAAGGTGTATAACATTAAGCCTAGACTATTCGTCAAGCGACGGACATACTATATATGAGAATATATGCTCCAACAACACCCAATGAAGGTGTTAGCTCAACGGTGCGCGGGTTAGCTACCCCGAAGGATGCACACTGGGGTCCAATCTTTGTGATTGATCATATGTACGGGATCCTTGCTGCTTATTCAAGGTGACTGGATCAGCTTCGTGCACAATGCTCGTGATTTAATTACCACAGGTCCAGCACCAGCACTCGTGCACAATGTTCGGGGTATAGCGCATGGCATTGATCCAAAATGAAAGAGGAAAGATAAGTGGTGCATGTACTTGCTCTAGGTGACTGGATCAGCTTCGTGCACAATGTTCGTGATTAATTACCACAGGTCCAGCACCAGCACTAGTGCACAATGTTTGGGGTAATGTACATGTCATCGGAAGTAATGAACGTACGAAAGAATGTAATGAATGTATGAATGAATGTAAGAAACGTATGAACGAAAGAAAGAGTTTATGAATGAGTGTGAACGAAATTAATGAATGTGAATGTTAACAATGAACGTTAAATGAACGAAATTTAACGAACAAATGATGAAGATAATAGTAATGTTATCTACGTGTACGTATGTTGTGTGATCGCATGTATATAAAGAACGGTTTTAACAAAAGAAAAGTATGTTTTATTATAAAACTAGGACTCACTCAGCAACGCTGACTTTTTATGTGTTTCCAGTTGGCAGGTATGGTTGCTGAGTATGGCACGAGGCGGCTACTTAGCTCTTCTAGGATGGCATTCTTTTGTTAACGCTTTTGTATTGTAATGCAAGTAAATGATATTTTGTAATGAATGTTGTATTACTTTGCAAAAGTGTTTATTAAAGGAAATGAAATGTTTTGTTTAAAAGTTTCCGCTGCATGATTTTATTAAGTTAATGCAAATATATGTTTTATATGCGATTAATGACCAGCTGTAAGCGTCCCGGGGACTGGGGCCTTACAATCTAAGTCCAAATGATGTTTATGGTATGTTTAAATGAATAAAGTTTGTAACTTGACATGTGTATGTGTGTAGATGTGGAGCTTTATCATCTCGGTGCTAGGGTTTATTCAGAAGCTTAAATATGAGTTGTAGATCCCCTTGTTTAGATGTTTTAGCTTACTTTTTTTGGATAATATGCATATTTACCTTATGTATTTCTATCAAAACCATGATTTTAGATGTAAAGATGACATTTTATGGTTGATTATAATGTTCTAACATGATTGACGATGCGTATGCATGTATTATTTAGCAATGAACCTTAGATATATGATTTCTAAATCTATTATTAGAAGAATGATTTGATAAATAATAGAAAAAAATTCTAAGTATGAAACCAACAATAGGGTTTGAATATCCGCATATGATACCGTTGCCTGCACTAGGAATTTCCTCGTCTTAATATTCTATCTCAAATTGCCCACATTGAGCTTTACTCAACCACATTGACCTTTATTCAAATCCAACATAGCACCTATAGTACATAAGACATGTATTGAATTGATTCTTTTTAATGAACAGATCTGATTGCAACTTCAGATATGGAATTCAAAGGGATCAAATACGAAAGAATACTCTAAGTCATAAAACTTTAACAAAATATTGATATATACATTCAACTAACATTTATTAAATTTAAAAAATAGTCAGAAAGATGGTTCAATCCTCTTATATTTTTTTTCAAATCGAGAGATCCATGAATTGGGATCCTTATGCATATTGATACAAATAGTCCACTGGGAGCAATAATTTCTAGGAACATTTCATTTCTATACAGAATAGCCATCAAGCAATATTCGATCAATTACGTATTAATTCATATTCTATTGATTGGTTTGAGGTTATTAAAAAAAAGAATTATCTATGCCACTTTGTTTCTTTTTGTTCAAGTTGGTTCTTTTTTTGTCTAACTCACTTGAATTATCTGCACTAACCATATAACTTAGCCTTAGTGAGCCTACTACACCACATCAAACACTATTGCCTGCATTGATTGTTATTACTTGCATTGAATCTTAACTTGTTCTCCCCAATTATCAGTCTATCTGCATTGAAGGCTGTTACCCGCATTGACTATTACGTATTTATCCATATTCGATTGATTGGTTTGAGGTTATATAAAAACAAGATTTGTCAATGCCACTTTGTTTTGTTTTGTCCAAGTTGCTTTTTTTTCTTCTAACTCACTTGAATCATCTGCATTGACCATATAACTTCGCCGTAGTAAGCATAATACACCACATCAATAGGGCTGTTCATGAGCCAAACAGAGCCAAGCCTGGCAAGCTCGAACTCGGCTCGAATTTAAACCAAGCCAGCTCGGCTTAGTTCGGTTTTAAAACTAAGTTGGAAATCTAGGCTCGAGTTCGACTTGGTTTGGCTCAACTCGGTTTGTTTTGGCGCGGTTCAGTTTGTTTTGGCTCAATTTTAATCTCATAAATGAAATTAAAAAAATTAAATGCAAAAGAAATTTAAAATACTATGTAACTCATTACTGGTTTATATCAAGTTTCACAAATATGAATTAGTTGAAAAGAACTAAGTTCAAATTTAAAAAATACAAATAACTTCATCGTTATCTAAATCGAACAAACAAACCCGTAACACCACATACAACCAGTAGTATGTTTTTAGTAAAAATAAAATGTATGTTTGATTAATTATTCTAATATATAAAAATGTAGAAGTATCACATAAAACTATGAAAAACAAACATTATAGTTTAATATTTTGATAAAAAATTAGTTAAAAAATAAATTATTTCTTAACAAATAAGTAAATGCAATGATATATGTTATATACATAAAAATATATATTACAAGTAAAATAATTCGAGCCATACCAAGCTGAGCTAGCAAGCGAGATAAACCGAGCCGACTCAGCTCATTACGAACCGAGCCGAATTAAGCTCGTTTTCATACCGAGTCGGCTCGGTTCGGTTCATTTTAAAACCGAGCCATTTTGTGTGAGTTTGTTTCAAGCTTTTTCCGATCGAGCTTCGAATGAGGTACAAGGCGCGAGCTATTTGGACGGCCCTACACATAAAAAACTATTGCCTATGTTGATTGTTATTACCTATATTGAATCTTAACTTACTCACCTAAATTATCAGTCTACCCACATTGAAGACTATTACCCATATCTACTATTAACCACATTTAACTATCCATTAGCATTGGACACTAATAACTCGTATCGCTTATACTTAACCAATCTGTAACACCCGGACATTTCCTTGAAGCCGACGAAAGAAGAAAAAAAGAAATAACGTCCAAAGTCGAGGGACTAAACTCGCCAATGAAAGAAAGCCGGGTGAGTGGAAGATAATGAAAGAGGAACATGATGAACGAATGCATGCATTAATGAATTAATGAATGAATGTAAGAAAGGATTGCAAGCAAATGTATGAAGGTGCACACCCAATGAAGGTGTTTGCTCAATGGTGTGCGGGTTAGCTACCCCGAAGGATGCACACTGGGGTCCAATCCTTGTGATTGACCATATGTACGGGTCCTTGCCGCTTGCCCTAGATGACTGGATCAACTTCATGCATAATGATCGTGATTTAATTACCATAGGTCCAGCATCGGCTTCGTGCACAATGTTTGGGGTATAGCATATGGCATTGATCCAGAATGAAAGAGGAAAGATAAGTGATGAATGTACTTACCCTAGGTACTGGGGCCAGCTCCGTGCCCAATGTTCGAGGTCTATGAAAGACCTCATGCTCAGTTACCCTCTTCGTGCACAATGTTCGGGGTAATGTACAGGTCATCGAAAGTAATGAACGTACGAATGAATGTATTGAATTTACGAATGAATGGAATGAATGTACGAATGAAAGTAAGGAACGTACGACTGAAAGTAAGAATTTATGAATGAATGCGAACGAAAGTAAGGAATGTAAATATTAACGATGTATGTTAAACGTACGAAAGTTAACGAACGAATGATGAAGATAATAATGTTATTATCTATGTGTACGTATGATGTGTGGTTTCATGTATTTAAAGAACGGTTTTAACGAAAGAAAAGTATGTTTTATTATAAAACTAGAACTCACTTAGCAACGCTGACTTTTTATGTGTTTGCAGTTGGCAGGTAGTGTTGCTGAGGATGGCACGAGGTGGCTACTCAGCTCTTTTGGGATGGCATTATTTTGTATAATGCTTTTGTGATGTAATGCAATAATATATATTTTGTAATTGATGAATGTTGTATTAACTGGCAAAAGTATTTATAGTAAATTGAAAAGTTATTTCACAGTTTCCGCTGCATGATTTTTGTAACGATTATATAATGACGTGTTTTTAAGTGCAATGATGACCAGCTATGAGGTGCCCGGGTACGGGGCCTTACAAGTTGGTATCAGAGCCAATGTTTAAATGAAACAGGTAAATTTTCAAATAAACCTTAACTTAAACTGAAATTGGGACGGAAGGGGAATGGATGCCAGTCTGAGTAGCTGCGTGCCATCAGGCATTTTCTTAATGTTAACCGGTATTTGGTAACGCATTACCATTTGGAAACGTTGACACGTCATGGTGAGTTGACCCACTTGCCTTAGAAACTTGTGTATGTTGACCATAGTTTATCACTCATCCCAGAAATCCCCAGGTAAGCATAACTGGTCTCGCAATGAGATTTATACGATATGCTTGCCTTAGCGCGAAGGGCTTTTGCCAGGAAATCCAGAATACAGGTGTCTATATGTCACACAAATTCCTTAGGTTGATGAAATCAAAACCTTGATGAGATTTTCATAGATTGGACATAGAGTCTAAGGAATTAAACCCACGATAATAAGTGCAGATTCCTTATGTCGTCGAGGATAAGTTCAAGAAGGTTCATTCGTTGGGGAGAATCAAAGAGTCAAAGTTAAGTTTAGGGGAGACAGGTAACAAAGTTTAAGCATACATAAAGGCAATCCTATGCTAAAGCATCAAGTTGTACGTAAGAAGGCATAGCATTATGTAGCATCCAAACCATGTATTTTTACAAGAATAGAAATATGATTCTATATGGTTCATGCATACGCTATAGTCTAGGTCACCATTTCTAATAACCTAAATCCTTATAGTTATGGGCTCTGATACCAATCTGTCACACCCCAACCTTGATGGCGGAAACATCAAGATGTGAGAGTTAAGATCGTTCACAGCCACATAACGCTATTATTAAATCCAAATATATTATTCATAAGTTTCAAAGGTAACATTACAAACATAAGTCTCAAACAAAGATAACATCATGATATAAAAGTTAAATGTGACAAGTTCATCCTTTTATTTCTCTAGGTCCAATCCTAGATGTGATAAGCTTCAAAGTAGTAATCATACTTGAGTATTTCCTGAAACATGTTAAAAATAAAATGTCAACAATAATGTTGGTGAGATTTCCATAGTTTTTAATACATAAGTATATAAAAGATGCCAGATCATGTTATAAGTTAGAGAACAAAGTAACTAGGGATGTAAGACAGAATGCACAATCAAACCTTGACATATTTTTACAAGTCTCAAACGTTTACAAGTATATACGATTAGCTAAGTGTACTTGGATAACCAAGCAGGCTTGTCAGGCCCATAGATCTATGATGTCACCAGGCTAGCAATAGTTAATGATTGCACATATGTTCGACATTACATGGTAGCTACAAAGGTCAACTAACCACAACATACAGGTGAAATGCCATAAGTTTACAAGAATCAAACGTGTTTACAAGTGCAATGTTTATAAAGTAACATGTCTCACCCCAAAGTGTAAAAATAATAAAAGGGGTATAGAAATACTCACTTGATATCTATATGCAAGATGGTAAAAAAAATAACGATGCTCCAAAGATTTCCTTTTTACAAGTCACTTAAACGTATTTATTCCAAGATTAAGGTTCAATAATAAGATTAACAGTTAGACTTGAACTAGGGTTGCAATTGGAATTTGGGGGTTTATTGTAACACCCGAATATTTACATTGTAGCCGACGAAAGAAGAAAAAGAAACAAAGTCCAAAGTCGGGGGACCAAACCCGCCAACGCATGAAAGTTGGGCAAATGGGGACATACTAAGGGAGAGGGCAGCCCATTTTCCCCTCCCCACACACTCATTTCAGCTAAAGAAAAGAAGAGAAGAGAGAAAGAAGAGAGGAAGAAGAGAAAAAGAAGAGAAAAGTGGTGATTCGGGCTCGAAATTCGTCGTGTAGCAAGTCCAAACGAAGCTCTTCATCTTCTTCTAGTTTGTGTGAGTTCTAGGACCCCTATTTTACTTCTATCAACCGATTTTGGGGCTGGAACACATAGAAACCCGTTTTAAAAATGTGTGTGTTTGACCCATTTGGGTGTGATTGTGTATAGCGTGTTTAGAGTGTGATTTCGGGCTTGTGTGTGCTTGAATGATGTCATAGTATGCTTTCTTAAGGATTAGGAGGGTTGATTTGGGCTTAGAATGAGTTTGGAAGGGTTTGGAGGTCGAAAATCACGACTGCAGTTCAGGATGAACTGTAGTCTGCGCCCAGTTAGGGCTAGGCGACTAAAGGGCCAATCAGCCGACTGAAGGACGAATGAGGTTCAATCGCACGACTGAGGTTCAATCGCACGACTAGGTATCCAGTCGCATGACAAGTCATACGACTGAGAGCCCAGTCGCATAGGTGCTTAGTCGCATAGGTGTTCATTCGCACGACTGAGAGCTCAGTCGCATAGGTCCATTCGCATAGTGTCCAATTGCACGATTGAGGGTCCATTTGCATGATTTGAGGTTCAGTCGCATGAGAGTTCATTCGCATTGGCCTAGTCACATGATGTTCAGTCGCATGGAGGCCATGCGACTGAAGGGTGCCCAATCGCCCAAATGGGGCTGTTGTGTACGAGGAGAGGCATAGTTAATTACTGACTTTCGGGGAAAAGAGCAGGGGTAAGTAATGATGTGGTAGTCCTCGTAAGTACATGTAAGATGGCCGTCGAGGCTCTAGAAGTTATATTGGGCACGACGATGATAGTGTTGCATGTTATGCATGATGTGTGTTATGTTAAGTATGATGTTTCCATGTATGATGGTGATGACTGATGACTGGTAAATGTTGACGTTCCTTGTTTCGATACGTGTTTATCTTTCCATGGCTTTACGGGTTATGATTAATAAATGTAATGAAAGTATTATGTAATGTAAAGTGAAAGATAATGAAAGAGGAACATGATGAATGAATGCATGCATTAATAATGAATGAGAGTAATAAAGTCTTGCAAGCAAATATAGATCCCTGTCTTACGACCTCAGTAATCATGGCTGTGTGCTACGAGGAGGGTAAAATCCTGACACTGGGGTCAACCATTGTATAGAACCATCGCTGTATATCCTAGGTACTATGGCCATGAGGGTGCGATGCACCGATATAGAAGGTCTATGATATAGGCCTAGGTCCAGTACCACGATACAGAAGGATATTACATGTGGCAATAGTACACTTACACTCTACCTTAGGTGCTGTGGCCAGGAGGGTGCGGTGTGCCGATATAGAAGGTCTATGATAGGCTTAGGTCCGGCACCACGAAACAGAAAGGTATTGTATATAGTGATTGTACCCCTAAACTTTACCTTAGGTACTGTGGCAGGAGGTACTATGCACCGTCGTAGAAGGTCTATGATAGGCCTAGGTCCAGTACCATGATAAAGAAAGGTAAGGTTTATGGGTGATGGAAAGAAAAGAGATAAAGTTAAAAAAAGGGGTAAAGTATGAAAGTTAAAGATGTACAGTGAATGAAAGAAAGTTAAAGAATGAACGAATGAAAGAAACGGATGGAAGAAACATAATGATAAAGTATGAAACGGATCCTTGTCACTCGACCTCCGTAATCATGGCGGTATGCCGTGAAGAGGGTATAGTGTGACAAGACTAATATAGAAACAAAGATAACGAATGATGAAGATAATAATGGTATTATCTATGTGTACGTATGATGCGTGAGAGCATAAAAGTAAAGAGACAGTTTTAAATGAAAGTAAAGTATGTTTTATTATAAAACTAGAACTCACTCAGCAACGCTGACTTTTTATGGGTTTCATGTTGGCAGGTAGTGTTGCTGAGGATGGCACGAGGCGGCTACTCAGCTCTTTTGGGATGGCTTTCTTTTGTGTAATACTTTTGTGATGTAATACAACAATATATATTTTGTAACCGATGAATGTTGTATTAACTGGCAAAAGCACTTATAGTAAATTGAAAAAGTTATTTCAAAGTTTCCGCTGCATGATTTTGTAATGATTATATAATGACGTGATTTAAGTGCAATGATGACCAGCTGTGAGGTGCCGGGAACGGGGCCTTACAAGTTGGTATCAGAGCCAAAGTTTAAGTGAAACTGGTAAATTTTCAAAATAAACCTTAACTTAAACTGAGAATAGGATGGAAAGGGAAGGGATGCCAATCTGAGTAGCTGCGTGCCATCAGGTATTTTCTTAAAGTTAACCGGTATTAGGTGCGCATGTTATGTGTTTATGTGTTGCTGGTAGATTTAGATACTGATATAGTCAGGACAGGTAATGCTCGGGGTACAAAGAGTAAAGTAAGTGGCTAATCACAAGTGGCCACTGTAATTAGGGACTTACTATACTTGACATAAACTGAGTGTTCTCTTGAATGACTGTGTTGGTGTTTGAATCTTTCAGTGTGTGCTAGAGGATGGCTAGCGGTAGATTTCCTAAGGTTTTGTCGGATGGAGGTTGTGGTGAACGTGGTGCTGAATCGCGTGTCCCGCGAAGCATGGCTACGGCGGCTGAAATGGCACTCGAAGAGCCTGAGGCCCCTCACCTGGAAGGCAGCGATGATAGTGCTAGTTTGAAGACCACCCTGAAAGAGGCTGTTGTTGAGGGAGTCCAACAAGTCATGCAGGCGATTCTACCATCTATGGTGACTGAGGTAATTAGGGCGGCGAAGAAGACGACTGCTATTGAAGGAAGCACGAAGGGTAGCCACGACATGAACTGGAACGGAAAGCGGTTTGGACGTGGCAGGGCCACTCTTAACAAAAAGGTTCCTAGGACAGAGGACTGGTGTGCAGCTTCGTCCGGTGCGGGGACGAGGAAGTGTGGTAAGTGTGCCAAAGAGCACATTGGAGAATGTATGTGGAGGCCAAACCTCTGCTCCATATGTGGACGCCAACACCCTGGGGAATGTAGACTGGTGACCAATGTCTTTTTCTGATATGGGAGGCACGGTCACGTGGCCAGAGAGTGTGGGGTGGTACGGTGCTATAACTGCAGAGGAAAGGGTCACATAAGCAGGGATTGCAAGAAACCAAGGGTAGGGAGCACAGGGCCTTCACGATAATGCAGGAGCAGGCTAGGACGAGCCCTGATATCGGTCAGGTATGTATCTAGTAATCAAACTCTTGCTTCTGTGTTGTTTGATTTCGGAGTTAGAAGGAGTTTTATCTCTGCTGCTTTCTGTGCTAAGCTGCCCCTTAGGAGTAGAAGTATTGATAAGCCCTTCGACGTAGAAACCGTCATAGGTAATTCTATCAGGACTTCTGAGATGATAGGAGTCTGCGAGGTGAAGTTAGAAGGTCATGGATTTCCTGTTAGACTATTTGTGATAGCCTTAGGTGGTTTTGATTTGGTTCTTGGGATGGATTGGTTGACGGATTTCGAGGCAAATATAGTGTGTCGGCGTGTCGCAAGAAGATGATTCGTTTGATAACGCCTGATGGGAGTTCGGTAACTGTTTATGGGATCGGGTCACGATGATCCCGAAAGTAATCTCAATGGCAGTGGCAGGAGAGTGTATGAGGCGCGGATGTAGCGCCTACTTGTGTTATGTAAAGGATGCAGAAACGCCAACACCATGACTGTCGGATGTACCGGTTGTGTATGACTTTCCAGATGTGTTTTCAGAAGATTTATCAGGAGTGCCACCTGACCGAGAGGTTGAGTTGTAGATCGACCTGATACCAGGTGCCCAACCTGCTGCCAAGGCACCATATCGGTTGGCTCCGACTGAGATGAAGGAGTTAAAGGCGAGGCTGACTAAAGCTCCTGATTTGTCAATACCCGATGGGAGTGAAGATCTGGTGTTTATTCTGATGCTTCCTACTCGGGGTTGGGGTGTGTGTTAATGCAGAGAGGAAAAGTTATAGCCTACGCATCCCGACAATTGAAGGTTCATGAGGTTAACTACCCTACCCATGATTTGGAGCTAGCAGCAGTGGTCTTTGCGTTAAAGATTTGGAGGCACTATCTCTACGGGACGAGGTGCACCATTTTCAATGACCACAAGAGCTTGAAGTACTTTTTCGAGTAGAAGAACTTGAACATGAGGCAGAGAAGATGGTTGGAGCTCATAAAGGATTATGATTATGAGATCCGTTATCATCCGGGCGAAGCCAACGTGGTGGCGGACGCCCTTAGCCGAAAGGAGAGACCCGAGCCGATTCGGGTGAAGGCGTACGAGCTGACTATGACCTCTAACGTGATGAAGCAAGTCAAAGAGTTTTAAGATGAGGCCTTAAAAGAACATCATCTTAACTCTGAAAGGATGAGAGGTCTGGTTGCGGAATTGGGTGAAAACACACTCGGTATTAAAACTAGATTTGGGCGGATGTGGATTCCTCGTTTTAGGGATCTACGGGTGAAGATTATGGATGAAGCTCATAAGACTCGATACTCCATTCATCCCAGTACTACCAAGATGTAGCACGACATGAAAAAAAGATTACTGGTGGCTGGGTATGAAACATGACGCAGCAGAGTATGTGAGTAAATGCCTTACTTGTTTGCAAGTGAAGGCCGAACATCAGAAGACGTACGGGAAAATCCAACCGTTGGATATACCCAAGAGGAAATGGGAGCATATCACCATGGACTTTATTACGAAGTTACCACATACCCCGAAAGGGTATGATGCTATATGGGTGATAGTTGAGCGTTTGGCAAAGAGTGCTCACTTCCTACCGATCCGAGAGACGTATTCTTCTGAGAGACTCGCGGATCTATTTATCAAAGAGATTGTAGCTCGTCATGGTGTGCCGGTGTCTATTGTGTCTGATCGTGACACTCGGTTTACATATAAGTCTTGGAAGAAATTCCACGATGTGATGGGGACGAGGTTACATATTAGCACGGCTTATCATCCCCAGACTGATGGTCAGTCAGAAAGGACCATTCAGACATTGGAGGACATGCTTCGGGCTGTGTGATTGATTTTGGGAGATGCAGAACACCCATATGCTGGGGTGATATTGGTCATAAAGAGTTAGGGAGCGTCGAGGTGATCGAGGCTACGACTGAAAAGCTTAAAAAGATCAAGGCCTTCATAAAGGCAGCCAAAGATAGACAAAAGTCATATGCTGATAAACGATGCAGACCGATTGAGTTCCAGGTGGGTGACCGGGTTATGTTGAAGGTTGTTGGGTTTGTTAGAACATAAAATCATAGTTTAACCATTTAAACTTTCTAAAAACGCAGCGGAAGTAAAGCATTATAACCATGTTTATAAGCTGAAAATATGTCCATTAGATGACCATATTGATGTATAAAACAAACCCAAAGAACAAAGGATCATTTATGTGAATTAGCAAGCTATGAACATATGTAAAACTACATAAAATCACAGCTCCATTGAGCTGTGTAACTACCTTATAAAATGAGAATCATCATCATAGAGTGCAAGAACCTCTCTAGTTTCTTGCTGAAAAACCCTCTTATTTCAGCTTCAAAACCGTAGGGAGAAAGAGAGAAGTGTTTTGTGTCTTGCATCTTTTGAATGATGAGAATGTGAGAGTATAATATGCTAGTTAGTGGAGCTAGTCAAAAGGCATGTGTATGCTCTTATCAATGCCAAGCTAGTGGAAACATGTAAGGCATCCATGTGTCTCTTCTCAAGAGAATAAAAGCAAGCACAACACATGCACATGCATGCTACATGGGACGGTTTTTTGACAAAAGGAAGTAGGTTTCTTTTGATTAAACATACACACACATGTCTAGCCATGTAACAATTAACCATTTAATTGTATAAGTAGTATACTCTCATTATTATTTGGTGTTATACAACTAATTTAAATAACACTTCAAATAATATTATTGAACAAAATATCCTAATAAATTGTTCCATCTCATATGCAACTTATTTAGAAAACCCATTTTCTAAATTGGTGTAAATATTTAATTGCATGATCATATCATCAATTAAATATTAATTGGTGTTTGCTAAGCTTGTTATTGGGTATAACCCGACTTGGATCATAACGTACTAACCACATTAATATTTTAAGTGTCTTGGGCACATAGAATCCTACAATCTCCCACTTACCCAAGATTTATAGAAGATTGATGCAAGCAGTAAATGACGCCTAACAACGGTTTACTACCCTTAATACGCATGACTTATGGCCATTCAATAACATCATTCCATTCAAGTACCTTACTTGAAATGATTTAGGTGAATCAATCATTTATCCTTTTGTTACAGATGTCATGTTAAATCCAAGAACACAGAATGATCATTCCTTATTGATTTAACTTAATCAGGCCTTAGACATCTAACTCTCAACGAATAAGAGGAACAAATTCCATCTTGACTACATACGTTTCTCACAAACACCTCGTGTCATACCTGAACATACCCTTATGTACTGTCCACTATTTCAGGACAGTGAAGAATTAACTTAAGGTATAATACTTGGTGAATATAAAAACCCAATATGTATCTTAGGTCGGAGGATACCAAATGATATTCGCCTTTACTCAAATTTACTTATGATCAATCGATAAGATTCCATGTAGTAAAATTTAAGATGCGGGTTAGTCCAATATTTGTATCCTACAAATATCTATGAACCTTGGTAGCAACCCATTGCTCCATATTCATCCTTATGAATATCAACCAATCCAAGTTCATAATAATCTTACCCTCACACTTGTTCCCACAAGTATGAACGACTACGGACATTTAGAGTAAATAATTTACTCATGGATTAAACATGCTAAATCGGAACATTAATTGAAACATTATAACCAAATAATTTTACTTAAATAATAAAGAGTTCCACATATTCAAATACAAAATTTGATCAAGTCCAATCACTAGAATATCGAAGTCCTAAGGCACAAGTATGACTTTCATGCTTTGACCTTTCGAGGAGCTTCGTGAGTGGATCCGCAATCTTTTGATCAAAGTGAACTTTGCGAATACATGTCTTTCCCTTTTCAACTTCATCCCTTATGTAGTTGAATCTCCGCTCATTGTGCCTAATCTTTTGATGTGCACGGGGTTCCTTGATTTGAGCAATCACACCCTCGTTATCATAAAAGATTTCTAAGGGGTCTTGAATGGTAGGGACCATCCTTAGATCGATGATAAACCTTTTATTCATGCAGCTTCCAAAGCTACTAATGAGGCGGCTATGTATTCCTATTTTGTAGTGGACAATGCTACCCTATTCATAATGGAGACATACCCGATTGTGATCGAGTCAGTTTGGAAACTCGCATCCGTGTAACCCTTTACAACGAGTTCCTCTTTCTCAGATCCATATATTAGAAACATATCGTTAGTCGTCCTAAGGTATTTCAATATACTTTTAACAGTCATCCAATGGCTATTACCTGGATTCTGCTGATATCTTCTTGTCATGCTTAACGCGCATGACACGTCCGGTCTTAGTGCATATCATCGCATATATGATGGATCCTATAGCAGACACATATAGGATGTCCTTCATACAATCTTGCTCATCCTTTGAGCTTGGACATTGAGATGTACTCAATATTGTCCCTCTTTGAATAGGTACCATACCTTTCTTAGAGTTTTCCATCTTGAACCTTTTCAAGATTTTATCAATATATGCACTTTGGTTTAGACCTATCAACCGCCTCGATCTATCCTTATAGATCTTTATTTCGAAAATATAGGCAGCTTCACCGAGATCTTTCATAGAAAAACAATTTCCAAGCCAGGTTTTAACACCTTCCATGGTTGGAATGTCTTTTCCATATAGTACTATGTCATCAACATACAATACTAAGAATGTGATTACACTCCCACTAGCCTTTTTATACACACAAGCCTTGTCAGCGTTCTTGATGAAACCAAATTTCTTGATCTCTTCATCAAAACATTGATTCCAACTTCTCGATGCTTGTTTCAATCCATAGATTGATTTCTTTAACTTACATACTTTATTAGGATGTTTTGGATCGACAAAACCTTCAGGCTGAACCATATAGACATCTTCCTCAAGATATCCATTTAGGAAAGCGGTTTTGACATCCATTTGCCAAATCTCATAATCATAATGAGCAGCTATGGTAAACAATATCCTTATAGACTTTAGCATCGCAACAGGTGAGAAGGTTTCATCATAATCAACCCCTTGAGTTTGAGTGAAACCTTTTGCTACAAGTCTAGCCTTATAAGTTTCCAAGTTTCCATGCATATTTGTTTTCTTCTCAAAAACCCACTTGCATCCAACCGGTTTGGAGTTAAGTGGAGGGTCAACCAATTCCTAAACTTGGTTGTCATACATGGATTGCATCTGTACGTTCATGGCTTCCAGCCATTTATCACAATCCGAATTGGACATTGCATCATGGTATGTAGTTGGCTCATCGGAGTCAACCACATAGCATCCATCCATGAAAAATCCATATATTTTAGGTGGAATGCTAACTCTACCAGATCTGTGAAGGTTTTGTGTGTATTGATCAACCTCTTGATCATCATCAACAACCTCTTGTTGACAGCTAGTGTTAACCAAACATGTATCGGCTTGTGGATCTTGATCTTCATCAAATTCCATTGTTCTATGCGTCATTCCTTCCATAAGGAACTTGGCTTCCAAGAACTCTGCCCTTTGAGCAATAAATTTCTTTTGCTCTGTTGGATCAAAGAAGTAGTATCCTATATAGTCTTTGGGATATCCAACAAATACACACTTAATGGATCGACTTTCAAATTTGTTTTGGGTGTTAAGCTTAACATAAGCTTCACTACCCATACCTTTAAATATGATAGCGATAGAACTCTTTCATGTCATATTTCAAAAGGTGTCGAACCCACTTTCTTGGTTTGGGCCATATTCAAAATACGAGCCGTGGAGAGTAGTGCAAAAACCCAAGATGATAAAGGTGGTAAGCTCATAGCCTTAATGAACTGAACCATATCCAAATAGGGTTCAGTTTCTCCTTTATCAGAATGAAGAACTTAGATAGTTATGTAGAGTTGATTTTCTACTTCATTATTGAAGATTTTGAACATTTCAAAAGCTTCATTCTTATGTGTCATCAAGTGCACACAATAATAGCGACTGTAATCGTTGGTAATAGTAATGAAGTATCTTTTCACCAATCTTTGTCATTGTCTTAAAAGGACCACATACATCCAAATGTATCATTCCTAATAAGTCTTTTGGTTCACACTTATCAAATGAAACATTTTCATTTGTTTTCAAAAGACCATTCTTTTGAAGTGTTTGAATCCAATTCTTGTTTATGTGACCAAGATGTCAATGTCAAAGATAATAATAACTTAAACCGATTTTAAGTTTCTTGGTGCTTAATGTGTATAATGAGTTATTGTAGGACGAATTATCATGAACTAATTCATGAATATCATTAAAAGGCATATCCTTAAAATGAAATACATCATCCATAAAACTTAATACCATTATATACAAACTTAAATCATGACCATATTGTTTTAATAGGAAACATTAATTATGTTCCTAGTCAAACTAGGTGCATACAAAAGGTTTTGAGAACAACTTCTAAACCATTTGTAAGTCTCAAAATAGAGTTTCCCTCTTTGAAGTGCACATTTCTTTTGAACCCCATTGCAACAATTGCAAGTATGAGTCTCACATCCAGTATCCAATACCCATGTGTTTGAAGAAATGACATTTAATACAATGTGAATCATGAAAAATGTATTCGACATTTGCCTAGCATCCCTCTTAATTTTCAACTCCTTGAGATAGGAGGGACAATTCCCTTTTATTGTCCTATCTCTCCATGCTCAAAGCATGGATCGTTCTCCATTACTTTAGGCTTCATAAGCTTAGGTTTTTGAGGTTTCGCTTTAACCTTTGCTTTGATGTATTCCTTTCTTTTGGCAATAATTGCCTTAGGATCGAGATTGGCCATTTCTTATAGTCTCCCTCATTGATCGAGAGAATAGGTAGAACCTCTCTACCCATCCCTGCCTCGGTTGCTTTTGAGCATTGCGTGAATTTCACCGATACTCTTGTCCCACCCGTTCATATTATAGTTTATTATAAATGTCTCAGACCTTTAGTTGGGCAATCAAGGATCAAATCCTTGGCCAACTACTTTGAGATAGGACAGTGAAGCATCTTGAGGCTATCAATGTGGCTTTTCATCTTAAGAATATATAAGATGATATCGATTGGGTTTTTTCCATATGACATGCATGAAGTGCTTGAACCGTTTTGAAGTAATCTTACTAAAGTTTGTTGAAGGAACATTTCCTTCAACTAGATTATCATGTCATATGCCCTATTATGTTCCAAACCCTTTTGGAGTTCGGGAATCATATTCCCAACATGAGGTAGGAAACTAGCACAGAATCCTTAATGTGCTTAAGCCAATCATCAAAAGGCCTTAACATCAACAGCGTTGGTTGGTGAGACATGGGATCGTCAAGGACATAGGCCTTTACTCATTTTGATAACGATTCTCATTGATAGGGTATGGACGGTCGGGGTGGTAGCATTATTGTTTGCGGCCATTCTACAAAATTTACAAAGTTCATATTAGTATTTCTTAAAATTTTATTTTAATTATTAATACCCTTTTATGTCTCATAGACAATTAATAATTAAAATCTAGAATCCAACGTTACATTCAAATAATGGTTAGGTGACCTTTATCCCATTATTTAATTTAACAAGGTAGTCAATATTTGACAATTGCAATCTTTTGCAACTTCTAGCCTTTATGGGATCGGTTAAACATCTTATGTTTGGTTGGCATGTTTAATCCCATCAACACCATTGTACGCCATGATTCGGTGACCCTATGCACATGGTTTCCAATTCAAGTAGTCCTACTTACACACACATGTGAGTTTTCACATACAAGCGGTTAGGTGACCTTTATCCTACAAGTATGTTAGACTCTCCTCAAACACACAAGTTCCCTATAAGTGGTTAGGTGACCTTTATCCCACAAATAGTTCTAAAGTGATTCGAGTGTCGTGTAAAAGGATGGTGTTAAACTTGTTTAAAAGAGATTTTTGGTTTTCATTAATTCTAGTTTTGAAAACTCTATATATCTTGTATTTGCATGCTTTCAAATGCAAGGTATCCTATGGTTTATTTTTAATAAAACATCTTTTATTAAATCATTAATCCTTTTAATAACCTTTTATTAACCACTTAATGATTAGAAACCATAAATTTTCTGCTTGTTAAGTTTGCTAATGAGTTTGTTATGCATATCCAAATATCAAACAACAATCATACAACAACCAACCAAACAAGCATAATATAAACAACCACAATGTGCATAACCATAGCTACTATTGTGACCACACTTGTTTGCCATCACAAGTGTGGTCATTTGGTCTTTCCTAAGGGTTGAATACAACATAAAATAGAGGTCTTCATAGACTCCCACTTGAACTTGCATCCATATGCTTCAAGTCCCTTTTTTGTGTCTTTGATGTCCATCTTTGGGTCTTCATCTTGTGCATCTTCCTTTTACAAAATTATATCCTAATACATTTTTCTAATAAAAGAAATGCACCTAATCTATTTATTACATAACCAAATGAATAAATAATTACAACCCAAATAATAAACACAAATATTACAACCCAATTGAATGAATTAAAACAACCATTAAAACCATCCAAATCAAAAGGCCAAAGGCTAGGTTATGCACACTAACATATGAACAATCATAAATATTATTCAATAAACAAAATAAACCCCATCAAACCCTAAATTTTCAGCCAACATAAACTGAAAATTTGGGTTTGTTTGTCCAAACAAACAACAACCAAACATATCAACCAATTGACATTCCTATCTTTCAAAGTTTAATCATAAGCATGAAGATATAACTTTGAAAGACTTAGGGTTTATTAAGTCAACCAAAATCAGCCCCTAATTAGTTGATTAACATCCTTTAAAATGATTTTTAAAGGATAAGAACAAGCAAGCTATTCACATAACCGGCTCTTGATGCCATTGTTGGGTTTGTTAGAACATAAAATCATAGTTTAACCATTTAAACTTTCTGAAAACGCAGTAGAAGTAAAGCATTATAACCATGTTTATAAGCTGAAAATATGTTCATTAGATGACCATATTGATGTATAAAACAAACCCAAAGAACAAAGGATCATTTATGTGAATTAGCAAGCTATGAACATATGTAAAACTACATAAAATCATAGCTCCATTGAGCTGTGTAACTACCTTACTGCAGCAGCAAAAAGTTGACCAAAAGAGATGTTTGATGAAGATGGAGATGCCCAAAATGCAGCCAAGACTTCAAGGATAGAAGTCCTTAAGCTAGTATACCCCAAGCTCCTTGCAAACACACCTTCTTGTTAGGTAGAATACACCAAGAACAACATGAAAACCCTCTTATTGCTTGCTGAAAACCCTCTTTTCAGCTGAAGAAAACCGTAGCCCTTGAGAGAGAATTAGAGGATCTCTTTTGTTGTGTTGCATGCAAATGAGAATCATCATCATGGAGTGCAAGAACCTCTCTAGTTTCTTGCTGAAAAACCCTCTTATTTCAGCTTCAAAACCGTAGGGAGAAAGAGAGAGAGAGCTGAAGTGTTTTGTGTCTTGCATCTTTTGAATGATGAGAATGTGAGAGTATAATATGCTAGTTAGTGGAGCTAGTCAAAAGGCATGTGTATGCTCTTATCAATGCCAAGCTAGTGGAAACATGTAAGGCATGCATGTGTCTCTTCTCAAGAGAATAAAAGCAAGCACAACACATGCACATACATATGTGCATGCTACATGGGACGGTTTTTTGACAAAAGGAAGGAGGTTTTTCTTTTGATTAAACATACACACACATGTCTAGCCTTGTAACAATTAACCATTTAATTGTATAAGTAGTATACTCTCATTATTATTTGGTGTTATACAACTAATTTAAATAACACTTCAAATAATATTATTGAACAAAATATCCTAATAAATTGTTCCATCTCATATGCAACTTATTTAGAAAACCCATTTTCTAAATTGGTGTAAATATTTAATTGCATGATCATATCATCAATTAAATATTAATTGGTGTTTGCTAAGCTTGTTATTGGGTATAACCCGACTTGGATCATAACGTACTAACCACATTAATATTTTAAGTGTCTTGGGCACATAGAATCCTACAAAGGTCTCACCTTGGAAGGGTATCATTCGGTTCAGAAAGCGGGGTAAGTTGAGCCCGAGGTATATAGGCCATTTCCGAATCATTGCTCGAGTAGGAGAGGTGGCCTATTGATTAGAGTTACAAGATGAGTTAAGTGGAATTCACCCGACATTCCACGTATCTCATCTGAGAAAGTGTTTGGCAGATAAAGATATGATTGTTCCACTAGAGGATATCGAAGTAGATGAACGGCTCAATTATGTGGAGCAACCAGTGGAAATCGTTGATAGAAAAGAGAAGAGACTGAGAAATAAAGTGGTTCCTCTTATGCGTGTACAGTGGAGGCACATGAAAGGATCCGAGTCAACGTGGGAGACCGAAGAGGAAATGAGACAGCATTACCCACGTTTGTTCGAGGAATAACAGGTTTCGGGGACGAAACCTATATAAGGGGGGTGGACTTGTAACACCCGGATATTTACGTTGTAGCCGACGAAAGAAGGAAAAGAAATAAAGTCCAAAGTCGGGGGACCAAACCCGCCAATGCACGAAAGTTGGGCAAATAGGGAAATATTAAGGGAGAGGGCAGCCCATTTCCCCCTCCCCACACACTCATTTCAGCTAAAGAAAAGAGAGAAGAGAGAAAGAAGAGAGGAAGAAGTGAGAAAGAAGAGAAAAGTGGTGATTCGGGCTCGAAATTCGTCGTGTAGCAAGTCCAAACGAAGCTCTTCATATTCTTCTAGTTTGTGTGAGTTCTAGGACCCCTATTTTACTTGTTTTCAACTGATTTTAGGGCTGGAACACATAGAAACCCGTTTTGAAAATGTGTGTGTTTGACCCATTTGGGTGTGATTATGTATAGCGTGTTTAGAGTGTGATTTCAGGCTTGTGTATGCTTGAATGATGTCATAGTATGCTTTCCTAAGGATTAGGAGGGTTGATTTGGGCTTAGAATGAGTTTGGAAGGGTTTGGAGGTTGTAAATCACGACTGCAGTTCGGGATGAACTGCAGTCTATGCCCAGTTAGGGCTAGGCGACCGGAGGGCCAATCGGCCGATTGAGGGACGACTGAGGTTCAATCGCACGACTGAGGTTCAATCGCACGACTACGGATCTAGTCACATGACAAGTCATACGACTGAGAGCCCAGTCGCATAGGTGCTCTGTCGTATAGGTGTTCATTCGCACGACTGAAAGCTCAGTCGTATAGGTCCATTCGCATAGTGTCCAATCGCACGATTGAGGGTCCATTCGCACGATTAGGGTCCATTCGCACGATTGGAGGTTCAGTCGCATGAGAGTTCATTCGCATTGGCCTAGTCGTATGGTGTTCAGTCGCATAGTGTTCAGTCGCATGGAGGCCATGCGACTGAAGGGTGCCCAATCTCCCAAATAGGGTTGTTGTGTACGAGGAGAGGCATAGTTAATTACTGACTTTCGGGGAAAAGAGCAAGGGTAAGTAATGATGTGGTAGTCCCCGTAAGTACATGTAAGATGGCCGTCGAGGCTCTAGAAGTTATGTTGGGCACGACGATGATATTGTTGCATGTTATGCATGATGTATGTTATGTTAAGTATGATGTTGCCATGTATGATGCTGATGACTGATGACTGGTAAATGTCGACGTTCCTTGTTTCGATACGTGTTTATTTTTCCATGGCTTTACGGGTTATGATTAATAAATGTAATGAAAGTATTATGTAACTTAAAGTGAAATATAATGAAAGAGGAACATGATGAATGAATGCATGCATTAATAATGAATGAGAGTAATAATGTCTTGCAAGCAAATATAGATCCCTGTCTTGCGACCTCAGTAATCGTGGTTGTGTGCTACGAGGAGGGTAAAATCCTGACACTGGGATCAACTATTGTATAGAACCATTGCATATCCTAGGTACTATGGCCATGAGGGTGCGATGCGCCGATATAGAAGATCTATGATATAGGCCTAGGTCCAGTACCATGATACAGAAGGATATTACATGTGGCAATGGTACACTTAATCTATACTTTAGGTGCTGTGGCCAGGAGGGTGCGGTGCGCCGATATAGAAGGTCTATGATAGGCCTAGGTCCAGCACCATGAAACAAAAAGGTATTGTATATAGTGATTGTACCCCTAAACTTTACCTTAGGTACTGTGGCCAGGAGGTGCGATGCACCGTTATAGAAGGTCTATGATAGACCTAGGTCAAGTACCATGATATTGAAAGGTAAGGTTTATGGGTGATGGAAAGAAAAGAGATAAAGATTAAAAAAGGGGGGTAAAGTAAGAAAGTTAAAGACGTACTGTGAATGAAAGAAAGTTAAAGAATAAACGAATGAAAGAAATGAACGGAAGAAAAATAATGATAAAGTATGAAATGGATCCTTGTCCCTCGACCTCCGTAATCATGGCGGTATGCCGTGAAGAGGGTATAGTGTGACAAGACCAATATAGAAAAAAAGATAACGAATGATGAAGATAATAATGACATTATCTATGTGTACGTATGATGCGTGATAGCATAAAAGTAAAGAACAGTTTTAAATGAAAGTAAAGTATGTTTTATAATAAAACTAGAACTCACTCAGCAACGCTGACTTTTTATAGGTTTCCAGTTTGCAGGTAGTGTTGATGAGTATGGCACGAGGCGGCTACTCAGCTCTTTTGGGATGACATTCTTTTGTGTAATGCTTTTGTGATGTAATACAACAATATATATTTTGTAACCGATGAACGTTGTATTAACTGACAAAAGCATTTATAGAAAATTGATAAAGTTATTTCAAAGTTTCTCTTTTGTAATGATTATATAATAACGTGATTTAAGTGCAATGATGACCAGCTGTGAGGTGCTCGGGAACGGAGCCTTATATTTATATAATAAAATGATGAATCTTTTATGTTTTTGTTCAATAAAGATGAAATAAATCAATTGAGAACAAGAATGATAGTAGATGATTCAATAATTAAATTTATAGATTTAATAAAGATTAAATATGAGGTATGAAAAGAAATAATTAATTTAACAATTAGTTATTTAAAGCTTGATAAAGGTACTTAATTGAATATTATTTAAGTGGTTTTAAAATTATTTAAAATCATTTTATAAAGTTTTGAACCTCTAAATGATTTATTATAAAAATTTTATAATACAAGATTTTAGTAATAAGAATAAAGTATAATATATTGTTTTATGAGTTTCAAGAGTTTAAATAAAAGTTTAGAGAAAATTAACTAAATATGATATACATGGTTAAATGATTAGATGGATAATTAATTATTTAAATATTTATTTAAATAATCATTTATGTAAATAAACATTTAGAGCATTTGTACTAGGCATAATAAAATGTAAATAAATTTTCATAATCCTTTGAAATAAGCATGATTTATCTATGATCAAAATCACATATTTAATATTTTAACAATTATTTAAAGTTTGTTGTATAAATAAACTAAGCATAATATTTGTTAATAATATTTTATAAAAATAAATAGATTTACAGAAGTTAATTTGATAACTTTGAAAATAAACAAAATTTAGAAAACTAATTTTTAAAAATTTTTTTAGAAATTTTATATAAAATTTTTGTTTAAAGCCCAAAAAAAACTTTTAAAAAAAGATGAGGGTGCCCGGGTTCGAACCCGGGACCTCATAGTGAGAATCAAAGTGACTAACTAGTGAACCAAGGTCGTGGCCTTGGTTTCACTTGGTTTTTAAATCCTTTAAACACAAACACCAAATAAACCCAAATTCGCATGAACCCTAAATCTCAAATCTCACCAATTGAGCCACTAATCGATGTTCATAACCAAATTAACCATGGGGCTTTTAATCCCTGAATGAAACCGAACATGTATATGTATTTGTTTACCCGATTTGATGTCAAATTGAAAGTGGAGTCGATGCAGAACAAGTCGTGACAGAGAAGAAAGAGGTTCGGGTGCAACAGACGATGAGGGTCAAATTCCTTTCATGTAAAGCTTCAACGAGTGTTTATGATTCAAAGCCCTCAATCAATTTAGAGTACAATGCCCCTAGATAAGCTTTCGGCTAAGTTGCAGGTTCGATCGAAGTGTGATGGTTGATAGGGGCGTGTTGTTGTTTTACAGATGTAATTGAGAGTTCTTTTAGTTTAGGAGCATTGTTTAGATGATTTACCCTCGATTACTAAAGCATTAATCGATTAGTTTCAAATCGATTGAGTTCAAGCTTTGATGGGAGTTTCGGTTTTGAGTTAGAGCTGTTTAACTAGTGTTTAATTCCCAAATTAAGTTGGGTACTTGATTCGAAACTGATGCGTTATGGTTAAAAATCGATTTAATTGCGTTTTAATCGACCCTTTTGGCCGCTTGGTGGCCGCCGGAGGCGGTGGTCGGACGCAGTGGCCGACGGGAAGAAAAAGGGGGGCGGTTTGGGTTATTTACACATTTGGCCCCTGATGTATTCATTTCTGTTATTTTATGCTAGAAACATTTAATTCAAGTTTCAGAAATTACATAATTGCCCCTGAATTTAATTACTTTAAGTTTTAAACCTTCTTAGGTTTAAATAGTTTTATAAATTATTGTTATTATTATTATTATTAGTACTATCAATTGTGTTATTTTCATTGTTGTTATTATTATTATTATTATTATTATTATTATTATTATTATCATTATTATTATTATTATTTAAATATATTAACTTATTAACTTTTTAAACTAAACAAGCATAATAAACCCCCAAAGTTTCACAAATGACATAAAAGGTCCTTATAGGAAATTAACGAAGCTAACTTTTAATTAACAAAAACTCAATATGTTACAGTCTCAACAACTTATAAGAATTTCGTCACAAAATTAAGATTGAAACTTAAACAAACATGAGACTTATGATGAAAAGGTAAGTGTACTAACGTACAGTGATTGGCGTCTGATTACGTGTGAGATGCTTCACTTTGCGAATTATTAAATTTTACAGAGTTCTTGACGCGATATATGCAATTTGAACTCTTCCAATGGAATGCGAAAGTTATTATTGACAAACTAGCTCTATGAGATTTGACACATGAAACGTTGGGAAACGATGATAAGTTTCTGAGGTATTTTAGACTTTTAAGTCACACTACTCTCAACATCTAGAATGAAATTATGTATTAAGGTGACGTGTTGAAGCCAATGAAAATGTCCGTAGTTGTATGAAAGTTTGCCCGTCGGATTTTAAGAATCCCAAGTTCCACTATATAATGTCACAAGCTTAACGCATATCTTGTGAATATGTATCGCTCCTTTGGTCAAACTGTCAGGTTAAGAATGATACGACATGGTGAGGTGTTGAGCTGAGTTTCCAAGGATGACTAGAGACATTGCTAATAACAGGAGGTGGATCGATCATCAAAATTAACGATCGATGTTTAACGACACACCACGTTGACCAACTATTTGAGGTAAGTACGAGTCAATTTCTCGACTCGTTATCTCACATGAGTCAATATGAAATGCGCGAAACTAGTCAATCGGTCAATAATGCACCAAATGTCATTATGACGTCAAGAAATACGAGGCAATTTGGACATATACCAAGCTATGTCCCCTTTTCCTTTATGCCAAACCATGAATACCAATCACGAAAATTCATGATCCTTCTTGTCCACATAGAAATTAATGTAATAACAAGTCTTGTGAGTCACAATCAAGATAGAGTTTAGAGATTTTCGAGATTAGGAGTTCAAAGATTATCCAGAATAATGGAAATTGCATTCTTAATTATGGGTAAAAAATGAAACAAAGATGTCGTTCATGATCAGATTAAAATTTAAATAATTTAGAATATCGACGATAAAGACAATCACGAATAGCTGTCAGTACGGCTTGCACATGAGGTTCATCAATCCATGAACATAGCCGTACATTGGTATAACCAGAAAAGCATAACATAGATTTATAAGGAATTTATCTTGTACGAAGGATTGTTTTGGGAGGGTCATCATCGTGCAATTAAGTGTTGATGATGACTCAGAATGAAGATCAACAAGTAAGACATAAAAGATTCCATGAAGCTAGATCAAACGACACATTGAAACATAACAGCGTGAGAAAAGAAATTGATTTAAAAATTTAGATGTTCCAAGCTTGGAACTAGGGTCACCCTAAAGTGACAATGACCTCTTTTGAGTTCAAGATTCATGCTTTAGCTTGACTCTGGAACACTATCGTCGATAAATCAGATAATGGCATTCACCCTTCAAGTTATTACATATTTCTTGTCAATTAAAGTCTTAAAACTCTTGCTAAGTTTGACATCAAGAAATGGGATTAGTCACCAAGATGTGGTTATCACTCCTAGCTTGGTGGTGTATTTCCCAAGGTATGACTCTTTACTACCAAGCGAAAGCTTAATCCTAACTCTTTGTTAAGGATCTAAAAAAATAAAATGATGTAACTTACCATTAAGGTAAGGATAATCACTCCTATTTTAACGGTGAAGTTTTATAGAAACAAAACATAGCAACATGAAAGACTTCATTAAAGAACAAAATTCACTCCTACCTTGATGAGGTCATTTCATTTGGGGAAAATACCGTCCATAAAATTTTAAACGGATGAAATTATCATCAAGGTATGGATTTCACGCCTAGCTTGATGATTGAATTTCATGATAACAAGAAAAAAATCGAGAACTGACATTTGTCACCCAAAGTACGGGATTCAATCCTATTTTTGGTGATGTCATTTCATTCGTGAAATACGAGTTCTAAAGGAAAATGATTCAAAATCTGTCCTCAAAACAAGGAAATCACCCCGATTCAGAGAACAATATTTTATAAAACACACAATAGAAAAGTTGAAAACCATCATCGAGGTACGAAATTCACTCCTATTTTAAGGAGGTACTTCCATTAGCGAAATACGGATTTCACAAGAACAAGAAGAAGAAATGGTCATAAAGGTAAGGAATTCACTCATGTCTTGATGATGCAATTTCATAAGAACAATAATGACGAATGGAAAATCATCACCAAAGTAAGGGATTCACCCCTGTTTTGATGAGATAAAATCATTTAGGAGATACGAGTGTCCTTAGTCATAAGTTGACTTGCCGACTCTTGCATTGCCTACGATGCAAAACGGTTAGAAGATTTTACAAAGCTTGACTTAGCAACGAAGAGATTATCGGCTAGAAATTCAGAAACTTCAGATTACACTGACGTAACAAGATCAGAAAATTGTGCTTGCTAGGATTAAAGTTAAAGTTCGGGATAACAGAGTCAATCGTGATAGGTGCTCAAATCTTGAATGGTTTAAGTCATGAAAAAAAGATCAATGACGGAAATGATTCAACATAACAATGATATGTAAACATTTGATTCAAAATAAAAGGAAAATGTGTTGACTTCTTAAAGTACATAACTTTACGGAAGACACGCGTACCTATATGCGAACACCCATCTCATGAGTTCCAGGTCAGATAAGCGAATCCAACGGTCGAATCAGATTTATGTGTATACCTTGCCTAGACAAGGTATCCCGAGATGCAGGTATTTCACTTTTCGGCATTGCATGATGGCAGTTGTGGGACATACTTTAAGGACATTTGAAAACCCTAAGTAACAATTTAAAGTTTTGAAAACCATTCGGTTTAGACGACCAATATCTTTGGATATATTAAGATACATGTACACATTGGTCAAGGTATAAAAATAGTTACATAAGGCGCAAAATGTATAACGATGTTTAATCGTAGGAACTGAGGAGCATAACGAGTTGAATATTAACGAGAACATTCTATAAAATGGGAATGAGAAGATATTAGAGTTTTGGATGATAAACAAGTCCAATGAATCAAGGATTTTTTCTATATAAAATACAAATAGGATGGTTCCATTTGGTAACGCATTTCCATTTGGAAACGTTGACATGTCAAGGTGAGTTGACCCACTTGCCTTAGAAACATGTGTATGTTGACCATAGTTTATCACTCATCCCAGAAATCCCCAGGTAAGCATAACTAGTCTCGCAAAGAGATGTATACGATATGCTTGCCTTAGCGCGAAGGCCTTTGCCAGGAAATCCAGAATGCAGGTGTCTATATATCACACAAATTTCTTAGGCTCATGAAATCAAAACCTTGATGAGATTTTCATAGATTAGACATAGAGTCTAAGGAATTAAACCCACAATAATAAGTGTAGATTCCACATGTCGTCGAGGATAAGTTTAAGAAGGTTCATTCGTCGGGGAGAATCAAAGAGTCAAAGTTAAGTTTAGGGGAGACAGGGAACAAAGTTTAAGCATACATAAAGACAATCCTATGCTAAAGCATCAAGTTGCACGTAAGAATGCATAGCATTATGTAGCATCCAAACCATGTATTTTTACAAGAATAGAAATATGATTCTATATGGTTCATGCATACGCTATAGTCTAGGTCATCATTTCTAATAACCTAAATCCCTATAGTTATGGGCTCTGATAGCAATCTGTCACAGCCCAACCTTGACGGTGGAAACATCGAGATGTGAGAGTTAAGATCGTTCACAGCCACATAACGTTATTATTAAATCCAAATATATTATTCATAAGTTTCAAAGGTAACATTACAAACATAAGTCTCAAACAAAGATAACATCATGATATAAAAGTTAAATGTGACAAGTTCATCCTTTTATTTCTCTAGGTCCAATCCTAGATGTGATAAGCTTCAAAGTAGTAATCATACTTGAGTATTTCCTGAAACATGTTAAAAATAAAAGGTCAACAATAATGTTGGTAAGATTTCCATAGTTTTCAATACATAAGTACATAAAAGATAAAGTTCGTGTTATAAGTTAGAGAACAAAGTAACTAGGGATGTAAGACAGAATGCACAATTAAACCTTGACAGATTTTTACAAGTCTCAAACATTTACAAGTATATACGATTAGCTAAGTGTACTTGGATTAACCAAGCAGGCTTGTCAGGCCCAAAGATCTATGACGTCATCAGGCTAGCAATAGTTAATGATTGCACATAGGTTTGACATTACATAGTAGCTACAAAGGTCAACTAACCACAACATGCAGGTGAAATGCCATAAGTTTACAAGAATCAAACGTGTTTACAAGTGCAATATTTATAAAGTAACATGTTTCACCCTAAAGTGTAAAAATAATAAAAGGGGTATAGAAATACTCACTTGATATCTATATGCAAGATGGTAAAAAAAATACGATGCTCCAACGATTTTCTTTTGACAAGTCACCTACACATTTATTCCAAGATTAAGGTTCAGTAATAAGATTAACAGTTAGACGTGAACTAGGGTTGCAATTGGAATTTCGGGGTTTATATAATAAAATGATGAATCGTTTATGTTTTGATTCAATAAAGATGAAATAAATCAATTGAGAATAAGAACGATAGTAGATGATTCAATAATTAAACTTATTGATTTAATAAAGATTAAATATGAGGTATGAAAAGAAATAATTAATTTAACAATTAATTATTTAAAGCTTGATAAAGGTACTTAATTGAATACCTATTTAGGTGGCTTTAAAACTATTTAAAATCATTTTATAAAGTTTTGAACTTGTAGATAATTTATTATAAAAATTTTATAATACAAGATTTTAGTAATAAGAATAAAGTATAAGATATTGTTTTATGAGTTTCAAGAGTTTAAATAAAAGTTTCGAGAAAATTAACTAAATATGATATACATGGTTAAATGATTAGATGAATAATTAATTATTTAAATATTTATTTGAATAATCATTTATGTAAATAACATTTAGAGTATTTGTACAAGGCATAATATAATGTAAATAAATTTTCATAATCCTTTGAAATAAGCATGATTTATCTATGATCAAAATAACGTATTTAATATTTTAAACAATTATTTAAAGTTTTTTGTATAAATAAACTAAGCATAATATTTGTTAATAATATTTTATAAAAATAAATAGATTTACAGAAGTTAATTTGATAACTTTAAAAATAGACAAAGTTTACAAAACTAATTTTTATAATTTTTTTAGAAATTTTATATAAAAATTTTTTTAAAGCCCAGAAAAAACCTTTAAAAAAAAGATGAGGGTGCCCGGGTTCGAACCCGGGACCTCATGGTGAGAATCAAAGTGACTAACCAGTGAACCAGGGCCATGGCCTTGGTTTCACTTGGTTTTTAAATCCTTTAAACACAAACACCAAATAAACCCAAATTCGCAAGAACCCTAAATCTGAAATCGAACCAATTGAGCCACTAATTGATATTCATAACCAAATTAACCATGGGGCTTTTAAACCCTGAATGAAACTGAACATGAATATGTATTTGTTTACCCGATTTGATGTCGAATTGAAAGTGGAGTCGATGTAGAACAAGTCGCGACAGAGAAGAAAGAGGTTCAGGTGCAACAGACGATGTGGGTCAAATTCATTTCATGTAAAGCTTCAACGAGTGTTTATGATTCAAAGCCCTCAATCAATTTAGAGTTACAATGCCTCTAGATCAGCTTTCGGCTAAGTTGCAGGTTCGATCGAGGTGTGATGGTTGATAGGGGCGTGTTGTTGTTTTACAGATGTAATTGAGAGTTCTTTTAGTTTAGGAGCATTGTTTAGATGATTTACCCTCGATTTCTAAAGCATTAATCGATCAGTTTGAAATTGATTGAGTTCAAGCTTTGATGGGAGTTTCGGTTTTGAGTTAGAGCTGTTTAGCTGGTGTTTAATTCCCAAATTAAGTTGGGTACTTGATTCGAAACTGATGCGTTATGGTTAAAAATCGATCTAATTGCGTTTTAATCGAACCTTTTGGCCGCTTGGTAGCCGCCGGAGGCGGTGGTCGGAGGCAGTGGCTGACGGGAAGAAAAGGGGGGCGGTTTGGGTTATTTACACATTTGGCCCCTGATGTATTCATTTCTGTTATTTTATGCTAGAAACATTTAATTCAAGTTTCAGAAATTACATAATTGCCCCTGAATTTAATTACTTTAAGTTTTAAACCTTCTTAGGTTTAAATAGTTTTATAAATTATTGTTTTTATTATTATTATTAGTACTATCAATTGTGTTATTTTCATTATTGTTATTTTATTATTATTATTATTATTATTATTATTATTATTATTGTTGTTGTTATTATTATTATTATTATTATTATTATTATTTAAATACATTAACTTATTAACTTTTTAAACTAAACAAGCATAATAAACCCCCAAAGTTTCACAAATAACATAAAAGGTCCTTATAGGAAATTAACGAAGCTAACTTTTAATTAACCAAAAATTCAAGATGTTACACCCACCACCTCACCACGTCTAATCACTATCATCACTGTCGTATGACCACCACTATACCACCATCACCATCGTCAGTGTGACATCCGGTAATTTTCATTTAACAAACTCTGTCAGTTCCGTTAGGTTTTGCGTACACGTGTTGTGAGCACACACTAGTCGTCGTTGAACGTTGCCGACTTAATAATGATTAACATAGAGTATGAGACAATAATTTAATTAATAATGTTGATTATTAGTTTGTGGCTATGTGAATCATGAATTTTCAATGTTATTTTTAAATTTTACTTGATAACGTGACAACGTGTAATATTGATTTCATGTGTTTTTTCATTAGTTGAAAATGTATATGATTATTATTATTGATTAATAATGTTTGTGTTTTGTAGTTTAAAATTGTTAAAAAGTGTTAAAAAATAAATTTTATAAAATGAAATCAAAGAGGGTTTAAATTGTAATTGTTAAATATGTAAAGTGTAACAAAAACCCAACCCTAGCCCCCATACCCCCTTACGGCCGTGAACCCCCTCCCAACACCCCATCCTTCTGATTTTGGTCAAGAACAAGCACAAAAAAGTCGATTTTGATTGGGATTCAAGTGTTACAAGTGTTTACAAGTGCTAATCATCATTTAAACACACCTAAAAATAAGTATTTATCAAGTTTTATGGTTTTTTATTCATGATGAACCCTAATTTAAAATTGGTGAAGAAAAGTTGAAATTTATCATTGTTTTATGATGATATGATGTTAGTTATGTTATATGAATGTTAATCTATGTAGATTATGCAAGAAGGTCATGAATTTGAGTGTTGTTCATACATTGCTATAAGTAGAAACTTTTGATATGAGATTTGTGAATTATGATGAATTAATGATGTTGGTCATATCTAGATGATTGTTATGGACTTGATTAGGCATGAAGTTGATGAATTCATGAATGAATTGGTTGTTAGATGGATGTTTGGGTGTTACTTTCTCGAAAGGGAAACTTTATTTTTATGAAACGTGTAATTTTGTGATTTGATCATGACTAGGATGTTAAGAGCGTGCTAGAGTGATGATTGATGATGTATAATGTGTTAGATTATGATAATTAGGTCATTTGGGTAGTTGATGAACCTATGGGAAAATTTAGGTTTTCTTGGAAAATGTGTAAGTGTACAAGTGCGGTGTCAAGGTGAATTATGAATTGTTGATTATTATAATGACTGATGTCTTGGTTGTATGAATTGTGACTAAAGGCAATGGATAAATGGTAGTTAGAGTTTAATTTTATTTATGTTAAGTATGCTGATTGGTTGGGATTAGCATGTGATGATTACCTGAGTTAGCATGAAGGGGATGATGAGACTTAAGGGTTATGATGTGGCATATATGAACAACTTGTGTGATAAACATGTGTGGTGAATTGTTATATTTGATCAAACAAGAATTAAAAACATGTCACCAACGGGTCAAACGAGTCTACTAAGTCCAATGAGTCTTATTTTCCAAAACCTTGGGTCAACATGTTTATTGAGCATGTAGGGTTATTAAAATTTTTGTGTAAACGTACTTATGTACTTGCGTGTTCTAGGTAACCTTTGACGGGTTGTCTTTCCACTCATCTTTAGCTATTGTTATTGTTCGGTTGCGCATCAGGTGAGTTCATGCCCCACTTTTTATACACGCTCTTTTAGGGGAGATAGCATACTTGTTTACAAACGCATTATTATTGTAACATAGTGTGATATACCTTGAAAGCCCTCACACTTTTTGTAAAGTCGCTGGATCAGTATACATCCGAGCATGTTCTTGACGGAAGGATAAAAACCAAAAGATAAACAAAAGTACGAACAATAATCGAATGATTTTATTGATAAAACATAACGATTTTAAGTTCGTTACAACTTAATAATCAAGACTTTTGGCAAGGGGAGATCGAGCATGATCTCCCCTCTCATCCAGCAGCGCCTGGGCGCCGGGCACACTATCAAAACCCTTCAGGTTTCTACACATTAAAACTGGTATATATAGGCTTCGGCCCATATTAGATGCGACTGGGCCCATTCGTGCGATTGGACCATGCGTATGGTTCAATCATACGACTGGACCATGCGTATGGTTCAATCGTACGACTGGACCATTCTTATGGTTCAGTGTTACGAATGCCCCAATCGCATCTCTCAGTCGCACGACTGGTCCATTAGCATGGCTCAGTCGTACGACTGAGTCTCATTCACATATGCTCCTGCGAATGACCCAGTTTGATGTGTTTACAAGGTGTATAACATTAAGCCTAGACTATTCGTCAAGCGATGGATCCACTATATATGACAATATATGCTCCAACACTTTTGTATCGTTAATATTTATAACTAGCGGAAATGCTGGGTAGTACTACTGGGTCTGACATGCCCCGTCCGTGCGAATCGAGGTTAAACGGGTACAATATTATCCTAAATACAAAAATCATTATAACTTGGTATGTTGTGATGGGAGGAAAACAAACGAAACACGTGTCAGCTTTGATCGTGAAATCACCATGGTTATTAATTATGAATATAGACTAGCTATCTATTTCAATGCACTTCTTATATTTTACAACTATTACTGATTATGTTAACCGTAAACTCTTGAACTAACCAACTATTGTGTTGACTCTTGTTATATGCTATTCTTAGGTCGTTAACTCTAGTCGCAAGTAGGAGCACATCACAGGTCCAGCATGCATTTTAAAGCTTCTTATTATATCTTGACATTTGGTTTTCAATTTATTTGTTTACAAACAATGGGTTGGCACGTGTTTTGCTAATGTTACACTTTCAGTACTTTGAGTTTAACTTCTTTACTAAACACTTGCGCGTAGTTCTAAAGTTTTAAACTCTGTTTTGAATTAAATGTTTCATATAGTGTCATTCTTAGTAACTAATGACTTGGATCCTGTTTTGTTCACATGCCTCACGGTAGAACCCTGCACGTGGAATTTGAGGGTGTGACAGATTGGTATCAGAGCCATTGGTTATAAGGAACTAGGTTGCATACACATTAGTCTATAACCACACAGTTTATTATTTACTCGTTACTTGTCCTTTACTGTATACTCATTGGCATACACACCACATACACTATAGCATGGCATCTTCTTCACGGTTTTGGGTAAAAGGCTTGCACATTCTGATTCCCCTCCACCTCCTCCCATACCCGATAAAGGACCTAAGTGGCCCTGACTTCCTTATCCTTTAGAAGAAATAGTCTGGGATCAACCATTTGCACTACCTGAACGTGATGCTCCACGGGATCAGAGTTACTATTCTACCTACGTTAACCTATGATTTATAGGGAGCATGATCCTGAATTCCCATCTACTAGATCGAAGACTAGGTCTACTCCTAAAATACCTACACCTACTCTTCCTTCGATACCCCATTCTATTGAGCAAGTGATTTCGGCTTTGGTTGCTGCTCTAGACACAGAGAAACGATGCACTAACGAGCTGAATAAGATGGTCGGCACTCTGCGACATGAGTTACGTGAGATTAAGATGATGGTGGCAGAGTTGAAGTAGCTGTAATCAAAGTGCTAGAACCATCAGCGTTCCTTAGCTGATGGTGTGCCTTAGGCGATCCGTGCTCAGATGCTAGGGATGACACTATCAATGACTTAAGGGTAAGACTTGGTGACCTGAAAGCCCATTTCGCCATGATGCATATTGCCACAGAGCCCGAAAAAGAACCTAAAGAGGAACTTAAGGAAGAGCCAGAGAAAGCCCCGAAAGAAGAAACCTATAGAGATGGAAGAAGATAGTGATGAATCTGATATATTAGAGTGATCTTCACATTCATCTGACTTGGACTACAAAATTTTTTCTTTTAAACTTATATAGGAAGGGTTGTTTCCTACGCAATTGAAAAACTGAAAAACTTTGACACTGGTTGGATATTTTGTGAGATTTCTTACAATTTATTTATCATGAGTTATTATTTTGGTTATAATTGTTGTGGTTGTGACAACTTCATTATTTCTTATTATTTACCATACTTTAATGAGATTAATATGTTGGATATTACTCATTATTGTATTTGTGAATGTAAAGTGAAATATGGACGGACGTGAAAGAGGACGTGGACGTGGTCGAGGACAAGGCGCCGGATGTGGACGTGGCGCGGGAGCAGTCAATATGACCCCTGTGGAACTGGATGCACTCATAAACAAGCATGTACAGGCAGCAGTGGCTAGTGTACAAGCTGCACAGCCGGCAGGTAAATGATAAAAGTGGCTTGTCAAATACTCTAGCTGCTAGTTTAAGCTGTTAAACTAAATGTTTTGGCTTGCTAGTACAAGACCCCCACCCTGTACTTATAAATCCTTCATGGATTGCACGCCCTATACCTACATGTGAAGTATGCTATGGGAACTCTTGAAGGCGCAACACTCTCCTGGTGGAATACCCAGGCACAGATGTTGGGTCAGGTGGTGGTTAATGACCTACCCTGGGAAGTGTTTAAGATGACGATGACCAAGGAGTGTTGCCCATGTGATGAGGTACAAAAGTTAGAAGTTGAGTTGTGGCAGCTGAGAATGCAAGGATCCAAAATTGAGGCCTATACCACCAGGTCTTATGAGCTGGTGACATTGTGCCCCAGGATCGTAAACCCGATGCATAAGAGGATCGAGCTATATCCATATTGTTTGGTACCTGAAATTCAGAGCATGGTTACTGCTTCTAACCCCACTACCATCCAGCAGGCTATGTAGTTGGCTTACAAGCTGACCGATCAGGAAGTGAAGCAGGGTAAAGTGCCTAAACGGGGTGCGGTAGCAAGTGTGCCTGACAACAAGCATAAGTGGGATAACTCAGGCAATAAGAGCTCATCATCAAACAACCAGCCCCAGCAGCACCAGCACCAGCAGCAACAAAGGAAGTTCGATAACAACCGTAGCTTTAATCAGTCATCTTCCTTATCTTAAGGGCAAAGTGGATACTTGGGGAGGTATCCTAAATATAACCGATGCAACTATTATCATGTCGGAAGGTGTGATAACTTTAGGTTTCAGAGATGTGGGAAGCTAGGACATGCGGCCAAAGACTACCTTGGCGAGCTGATAAAGAAGCCACAACAACCACAAGAAAGACCTAAAGGTTGCTTTGAATGTGGGAAAGAGGGACACTACAAAAGGAAACACCCTCAGTTGAAGAAGAATGGCAATGGTGCTAGAAACAATGGAAACAACAACAACAACAACACTAGTAATAGGTGACAACAATAGTGGTACAACGGTGGAGCCAAGGGGAGAGCTTTTGTGATGGGTTCAGGTGAGGCTCTAAATGATACTACTATTGTTACTAGTAAATTTCCTATTAATGGATGATATGCTAATGTACTATTTGATACTAGAGCCAATAAGAGCTTTATTTCCACTATGTTCAGTAGTCTTTTGAGTGGCATGCCTTCTACGTTGGAATCCACGTATACCGTAGAGTTAGCAGATGGTAAGCAAATTCACACCATGCACATTCACACGGGTTGTAAGATAGAACTGGCCGGACAGATTTTCGACATAGATCTTATGCCTGTTGCACTTGGGAGTTTTGACGTGATTATGGGTATGGACTGGCTATCCGAGAAGCAAGTAGAGGTAGTGTGTCGAGAGAAGATCGTACGTATTCCACTCGAGGGTGGTGAAATTCTTTCAGTTAAGGGTGAAAGGAGTGGTGCAGTAATAGGCATCATATCATTTATGAAGGCGCAAAAATTGCTATGCAAAGGTCGTCTAGCTGTATTGGCCCTGGTAACCGATAAACAACAAAAGGAGAAGAAGATAGAGGATGTCCAAGTAGTTTATGATTTCCCAGAGGTGTTTCCAGAGGACCTGCCTGGATTACCACCTCATCGTCAAGTGGAATTCTAGATCGAGTTGACTCCCAGAGCAGCTCCAATTGTAAGAGCACCTTATCGATTGGTACCATACGAGCTACAAGAATTATCAGCATAGCTTCAAGAGCTTTTGTATAAGAAATTTATCTGACCTAGCTCATCGCCTTGGGAAGCCCTTGTCCTTTTTATTAAGAAGAAGGATGGTACATTCTGGATGTGTATTGACTATAAGGAGTTGAATAAGGTCACGTTCAAGAATCGGTACCCTTTACCTCATGTTGATGACTTGTTTGATCAACTTCAGGGATCCAGTTATTATTCCAAAATTGATTTAATGTCTGGTTATCATCAGTTGACAGTTTGAGAGGAAGACATCTCGAAGACCGCATTCAGGACTCGTTATGGCCATTACAAATTTTTCGTCATGCCATTTGGGTTGACTAAACCAATGGTATTCATGACCTCATGAATTGAGTACGTAAATTCTACCTCGATCAGTTTTGTTGTGATGTTCATCGATGATATATTGATCTATTCTAAGACCAAATAAGAACATAAGGAGCATCTACGCTTAATCTTAGAGCTGTTTAAAAAAGAACAATTGTATGCTAAATTCTCTAAGTGTGATTTCTGGATTTGAGAAGTGCAACTTCAATGTCATATTGTTAATGATGAAGGAATCCATGTAAATCCTATGAAGGTTAAGGCAATAAAGAATTGGTCAGTTCCCAAAACGCCTAGAGAGATATGGCAATTCCTTGGACTTGTTGGATACTCTTGATGTTTCGTGGAGGGATTTTCAAAAATCGCTCAACCTCTCACTGCTTTAACTCATAAGGGTACCACGTTTAAATGGGGAGAGAGTCAAAAAAAGCTTTCCAGTTGCTGAAACAGAAGCTTTGTAGCGTACTAATATTAGCATTACCAGAAGGAAATGATGACTTCTTTGTTTACTATGATGCTTCTATCCAAGGACTCAGTTGTGTCTTGATGCAACGTGACAAGGTGATAGCCTATGCCTTGAGACAACTGAAGGTGCACAAGAAGAACTACACCACCTATTACTTGGAGTTGGGTGCAGTGGTTTTTGCCTTGAAAATCTGGAGACATTACTTGTATGGTACCATGCACTATTTACACTGATCACAAGAGTCTTCAGCATATCTTTGAGCAAAAAGAGCTGAATATGAGGCAGTGACGATAGGTAGAGTTATTAAATGAGTATAATTGCGCTACTAAGTACCACCTGGGAAAGGCAAATATGGTTGTTGATGCCTTAAGCAGGATGAAGCTTTAAAAGCAGAGAATGTTGAATCTAAATCATTACACGATATACATAAGCAAATCGAGGTGAAAGCCTATGGAATCCGTTACTTTATGGATAGACTTTGGGTACCTTCTTATGGAAATATAAGACATTTGGTTATGAGCGAGGCACACAAGTCTAAATATTCTATACATCCTGGTTCTGACAAGTTGTATGATGATTTAAAGGCGCTCTATTGGTGGCCTAATATGAAGGCGTATGTATCTATATATGTAAGCTAGTGGTTGACCTGTTCGAAGTTGAAGGTTGAGTATCAGAAGCCATCTGCATTACAGCAACAACCTGATATTCCTATGTGGAAGTGGGAGCATTTTTCCATGGATTTTATTAACAAATTACCCAGGACTCCTAGTTGATGTGACACGATATTAGTAATTGTGGATAAACTGACTAAGTCTGCTCGCTTCCTGGCAATCAAAGAAATAGACAAAATCGATAAACTAACCCGGATCTATTTGAAGGAAGTAGTGTCTAGACACAGTGTATCTATTTCGATCATTTCAGATCACGACACCAGCTTTACTCCCATTTCTGGCAATCATTACAGAAATCTATGTGTACACGCTTAGACATGAGCACTGCCTACCGTGCTCATACTGATGGCCAGGGTGAGCGTACAATTCAAACTCTGGAAGACATGTTACGAGCCTGTGTAATCAATTTTGGAAACAACTGGAAATTCATTTGCCCTTGGTGGTATTTTCTTACAATAATAGTTATCATACCAGTATTAAGACAGCACTATTTGAGGCATCATATGGGAGAAAGCGACGATCACCAGTTTGCTGGCCAGAAATTAGTGATAGTCAATTGACTAGCCCTGAATTGGTGCATGAGATTACCAAGAAGATAGTACAGGTACGAAATCATATGGCCGCAGCACAGGACTGAGAAAAGAGCTACACTGATAAGTGAAGGTAGCCTTTAGAGTTTCAGGTCGACGATAAAGTTTTGCTGAAATTCTCACCATGCAAAGGTGTGATTCGGTTCGGAAAAAGAGTCAAGCTTAATCCGAGATACGTTGGACCGTTTGAGATTCTTGAAAGAATAGGTCCAGTGGCGTATCAATTAGACCTACCTAATTCGTTGAGTGGATTCCACAATTTATTTCATGTCTCAAATCTAAAAAAAGTGTTTATCTGATAAGACTTTGGTCGTACCACTTGAGGAGGTACAAGTAGATGAGCAATTACACTTTGTCGAGGAACAAGTTGAGGTGATGGATCGCGAGGTCAAGACCATGAAGCAGAGCAAGATCCCTATTGTAAATGTTCGCTGGAACTCAAGACATGGACCGGAATTCATGTAGGAATGTGGGGATCAGATGAAGCTTAAGTATCTTCATCTGTTCGAAACGACGATGACAGCCAGTGCAGGTATTGAAAGAATTTCAGGATGAATTTCTTTCAACATGAGGATGATGTGACAACTCATCCAAAACTCATCTAATTTCCTTATGCCAATGCAATAGACTAGTGATGTAACATAACCATGTAATGAAAATTCTTTCAACATAAGGATAACGTGACACCCGATAACTTTCTGTTACAAAACTCTATTAGTTCCGTTAAGTTTGCGTACACGTGTCGTGAGCACACACTGGTCTAGCTTACATGTGTCATGAGCACATACTAGTCGTCATTGAACATTGGTGACTTAATAATAATTAACAAAGATTTTTAGATAATAATTTAATTAATAATGTTGATTATTAATTTGTGGCTATGTAATTCATGAATTTTAAATGTTATTTGTGAATTTTACTTGATAACGTGACAACGTGTTATATTTATTTCATGTGTTTTTTCATTATTAAAAATGTGTATGATTATTATTATTGATTAATAATGTTTGTGTTTTGTAGTTTAAAATTGTTAAAAAGTGTTAAAAAGGCTAAATTTTATAAAATAAAATCAAAGACGGTTTAAATCTTAATTGTTAAATATGTAAAGTGTAACAAATACCAACCCTAGCCCCCATACCCCCTTGTGGTCGTGAACCCCCTCCTAACACCCCATTCTTGCGATTTTGGTCAAGAAAAAACACAAACAAGTTGATTTTGATAGGGATTCAAGTGTTACAAGTGTTTACAAGTTCTAATCAACATTTAAACACACCTAAAGGTAAGTATTTATCAAGTATTTATGGTTTTTGATTCATGATGAACCCTAATTTGAAATTGGTGAAGAAAAGTTCAAATTAATGATTGTTTGATGATGATATGAGGTTAGTTATGTTATATGAATGTTAATCTATGTGGATTATGCAAGAAATTCATGGATTTGATGCTTTGTTCATACGTTGCTATAAGTAGAAACTTTTAAATACGAGATTTGTGAATTATGATGAATTGATGATGTTGGTCATGTCTAGATGATTGTTATGGACTTTATTAGGTATGAAGTTGATGAATTCATGAATGAATTGGGTGTTAGATGGATGTTTGGGTGTTACTTTCCCGAAAAGGAAACTTTATTTATATGAAACGTGTGATTTTGTGATTTGATCATGACTAGGAGTTAGGAGCATGCTAGAGTGATCATGAATGATATATACTATGTTAGATTATGCTAATTGGGTCATTTGGGTAGCTATTGAACCTATGGAAAAATTTTATTGGAAAATGTGCAAGTGTACAAGTTAGGTGTCAAGGTGAATTGTGAATTGCTGATTGTTATAATGATTGATGTCTTGGTTTATGAATTATGCCCAAACCCAATGTATAAATGGTAGTTAGGGTTTAATTGTATTCACATTAAGTATGATGATTGGTTGAGATTAACATGTGATGATAACCTGAGTTAGCATGAAGAGCATGATGAGTCTTAAGGGTTATGATGCGGCATATGTGAAGAACTTGTGTGATAACCCTGTGTCATGAATTGTTATATTTGATTAAACAAGAATTCAATTAACATGTCACCAACGGGTCAAACGGGTCAACTAGGTCAAATGAGTCTTATTTGCCAAAACCTTGGGTTAACATGTTTATTGAGCACCTAGGTTTGTTAAACTTTCTGTGTACATGTACTTATGTACATGCGTGTTCTAGGTAACCTTTGATGGGTTGTCTATCCACTCATCGTTAGCTCTTGTTGTCGTTTGTTTATGCATCAGGTGAGTTCATGCCCTACTTTTTATACACTCTCTTTTAGGGGAGATAGCATACTTATTTAAAAACATATTATTATTAGTTGTGTATAGTGTAACATAGTGTGATATACCTTGAAAGCCTCAGACTTTCGGATCGCTAATATTTGAAAATAGCGGGAAATGCTGGGTAGTACTACTGGGTCTGACAAGCCCCACCCATAAGCCTCGAGGTCAAATGGGTGCAATATTATCCTATATACAAACATCGTCACGACTTGGTATGTTGTGATGAGAGTCAAAAAGAAGCACATGTCAGTTTTGATCATGAAATCATTATGGTTATTACTTATGAATATAGACTAGCTATATATTTCAATGTGTCACACCCCCGCTGAGAGCGAAAACACGGGATGTAACGAGACGGGATCGTCATGACACATTGTAATCAATAGAGATGCAAAGTTGACATGTATAGAATGAATAACGTGTCATGACGACACCCGGCATAAGGGAGACTTGTGTCGTGTCTAGTCAATAACCACGACTGCATAGCCATAAGTATTAACATTGTAATAAAATTCCCACAACCCGGGAACAAGTATCCAAAAGTATAATAGTATGAAATCAGACCAACAATGTCAAGTAATGTATGTCAAGTATTGTATAGTCTCAAAAATGCATCCTAGAGTCTCCACTAAGGCCGCATCCTAGGATCTTCAGTTAATTGTATCACCTGAAAAGATATACTCAAAATGGTCAATATAATTGTTGGTGAGCTCGCAGGTTTAATAGTAAACAAAATTGATGTTGTGTAATAGTTTTGCGGAACATCGTAATTACAGTTATAAGTAAGCAAAATCACATGACAACATGAGCATCACAACCAAACCTACGACGTACACACAGATATTTGTCAGAATATATTCACCCCATGGCCCGTTCCTGGCCACTGTTGGTACTAACTAGTATACCAGTAAATGAGGGTGCGGGTGTCAACCCAATAGTACTACCAATACCTATCCGTCGGTTCCAACACCGGAATTAAATCGCTATGATCAAGTACCACACAGCAAACTCATGCATGTATCAGATAAGGACTTACAAAATAGTAACATGATAATTCCAAGAATATGAGTTGTACAACATGAAAAGGGTGAGCATACTTTTCCCTCAAGTTTGTAATAATTGAAGTAATAAATCAACATAAAAAGGGGCCACAAAACTCACTTGTTTGATGATAGTAGTGGATGAACAATTGTCCCAGAAAATGAAGCAACAATCATTCATACACCTATTATTAATTATTGTTAAGTGTTAAAGATAAGTTTTTTGAGATTAGATGCGTTCGGTCGGTTCCGGTTGGATCGGTCTCGCGTCACTCACACATACAAGCAGGCATAAGCATAAGGTTTTATATAGATTTGTGTACTAGAAATCTGTAACATCCGAAAAATTTAATATCCGTTTAATGGTTAAGAGTAGTGTTAGTCGCATAACCTGCGTGCAAATGAACCTCAGTCGCACGGTTGACGTGCGTATGAGGCTCAATTGCACGAACCATGGGCGTATGGGCTCCAATCGTATGGTCCTCAATCGTGCGACTGAGGTCCAGTCGCATGAGAGGCGGTTATTAGAAATAATATATATATTATGTATGTTTATGTGTGCAAAAGAGATCAGATTGCACACACATACACACCAAACACACACATCCCGCACACCCTTCCTGAACTCAAACAATCATCGATTAATCAACGATTTGGCTCCGTTTCGGTAAGTTTCGCTTGGTACGGATCGATTCTGGAATATGTTAAGCTGTCTATGTGGTTGAAATTGATCCAAAAACATGTTTAAATCTAAGCTTTTATTTAATCTTTCTGTTAAGTTGAAAACCGAGGATTCGGATCCTAGTTTTCACGAAGTTTGACAAAATAAGGACCCGAAACGGTTGTAAATGAGGTGTATATGTTCTGTTTTGAATATGACATAATCCGAATGGTGAAAACTTGAGTTTTTGGATCAAATACGTCAAGAACACAGCTGCTGATCCGTTTCAGGCGAATGAGTCTAGTCGCATGACCCATTCGTGCGAATGAGCCAGTCGCGTTGCTCAATCTTGCGACTAAAACTCAGTCGCATGAGCCAATCGCACGAATGGAGGTCCCTGTTATAGCTCATTCGCACCCCTGTCGTATGGTTCATTCGTACGACTAAGCTCAGTCGCATGTTCAGTCATACGAATGAGTCCAGCCGTATAGCCTTAGTCGCATGAAGTGATCTGCTAGGAATTGATTTGACTAAGTTAGGGTTATTGTTTTAGATTTGCATTGAAGAGGAGAGTTTTAGCTGCCCTAGTGTATTTGGATTGGTAAACATTTGCTGAAAATATTAAGGTGAGTTCTAATTGCCCTTTTAATGTATCAATGTTGTTTGACAAAAATCGGGCACTGGCATGCGTATAAATAAACAAAGATGTGAATAAGAGTTTGAAGTTGGTAAATTGTGGTGAATGGCGAGGTGGAGTTTTGACCCACGAATTATAGACGGAGTTTTGACCCGTCAACGCCAGTTATAGACGGAGTTTTGACCCGTCCGCGCAAGGTGGAGTTTTGACCCACCAATTATAGACGGAGTTTGGACCCGTCAGCGTGTGGTGGAGTTGTGACCCAGAAATTAAGTTGATAAAAAGGTCCATAACTACCTTGTGGGTATTCGATATGCATATCGTATAGGTTTGTCCTCGAATTGAATGTTAGGACAAATAAATGGACAAATTAATGTTTGTGGATTATTTGATTCTGTAACAGTTGATAAATTGTTATTATGGAAATGTAGTATATGTTATAACTCACCAGTTTATCTGACTTAGTGTTTTATTTCTTATGCATGCCAGGTAATAATAACACAGACGTTCGTGGAAGCGTTCCACGGGATTAGGAATCCGGCTTTGGTGTGTGATACTGGCAAGGATGTTGGGTTTTTGGAGTTATGAATTGTATAAAACTTGTAATGTGGCGGTTAATGTATTGTAACTAATTTGGTTGTATAATAACACTTTTAATACAAAATATGTATACAATCACGCTGTGTTTGTAATCTCTGAATTGTTTTGATAACCCAACTCGTAGTACCCTCTTTATAATATTTTATAGAGAAGGGGGGTGTTACAAGTTGGTATCAGATCCATAGTTAAAGAGATTTGAACATTAATTATTTCAAACATTAACTGAACATGTGGGAATTGCCAGTATCTATAGCCGGAAGTAGGGTGAAATATTGTGTAGATGAGAATTTAAATTGTTAGTGATATTTAGGTTAATTGTTAAATGAAAGTAATTTGCATAATTTGAAATTAGTATTATGTGTATACATAATTCTGTGGTTTAGAGAGAAAGTTAGAAATAACCTATGAAAGGATAATGAGAAAAGACAGGATGGTGTGAATAAGTAAATAATTGATAACACCTGGCCAATGTTATGAGTAATTTACACTATATGCAGCATCCTGATATCACTCATTATCTGATTATGGATTATTTCTTATCGTAGATGGAGGAATCTGGTAACACAAACCCTAGGCCTGAAGCTAGAATCTCAGGTGATGAACTTAAGGTGGCTATAGGTGATGAAGTCACCCGAGTGTTGCGTACTACCTTACGTGAGATGATGAGTCATCTTAGGAGAGGTGGTGAATCATCCTCTCAACCAACTCCTCCACCTATTGTTGTTGAGCATGAAGTGGAGAAACCAGTGTCATATAAGCATTTTACGGAATGTGACCCGCCTAAGTTTGAAGGCCAAAAAGATGTAGTAGTAACTTATAAGTGGCTACGAGAGATGGAAGCGGCGTTTAAACTTAGTAGATGCAAGGAAGACCAGAAGTGTGAACTTTGCAGTGCATTCATTTCAAACAGAAGCTTTGTAATGGTGGGATACAGTAGAAAAGCCCATGGGTGAGGCCGTCGTGAGTCAGATGATGTGGGAAACTTTTAAAGCATTGGTGATAGAAAAGTTCTGTCCAAAAGGCGAGATGGACAGAATTGAAATTAAGTTTTTATAATTTCAGGCAGGCAGTTTAAGCCATAAAGAGTATACCTCCAGATTTGAAGAAATGGCTCGTTTGGTACCTCATTTAGTAACCCCTGAGGCGAAGAGGATTACTAGGTATATCCAGGGATTACCCCATAAAGTTAGAATGTTGGTGAAGTCCAATTCTCCTTCTACTTACCAAGCCACGGTGAATTTGGCTGCAGATATGTATGAAGAAGTCGCTGAATCAGAGAAACTTGTGGTAAAACAGGAAGTGGTTACTCGTCAGGAGACTCCACTGAGCTCTAGGCCTACGTATGGGCTAAGTGTCCACAGAAAAGAAATTTCAATGCTAGAGGTTTTGTAGGTCCCCCTCCTTGATGTAATAGATGTGGGAAATTTCATAGGGGAGAATGTAGATTGAATCACCCAGCATGTCATAAATGCGGGAAGCCTGGGCATTTTGTTTTGTAGGTGTCCAGAAATTCGGTGTCATGAATGCGGTGAGATGGGACATATGAAATCCGAGTGTCCAAAGTTTAGACGTGGACCAGTTCCTGTTCGTGCCGTGGGAGGACCGAATAAAATTAGTACGAGTGGTAGTAGCGGCACTGTGGGGAGAGCATTTACAATGACTACGGAGGAGGCTAAGGCATTACCGGACGTTGTGTCGGGTATGTTTCTTGTTAATGATGTGCCTGCAAGAATTTTATTTGATTCGGGGGCTAATAGAAGTTTTATATCAATAAAATTCCATGCCTTAATAAAAGTTAGACCATTAAAGCTAGATGTTGCTTTTTCGGTAGAAACTGCCTCTAATGAATTCATAATTGTTAGTGAAGTAATAGATGAATGACTTGTTGAATTAGAAGATGTAAAATTTCCCACTAGATTGCACCTGATGAAGTTAGGAGGTTTTGATGTAGTATTGGGAATGGACTGGTTATCTATGTTTGAGGCTCAGATAATATGCAAAAGAAAGATGATTGTGATGCGAACACCAAAAGGTAATTCGGTGACAATTTTTGGTGATAATCACGATAGTGTAGTGAGAGTTATATCTATGATTAAGGCCAAGAAATTATTGAGTAGGGGTTGTGAATCATTTTTGGCATATGCAATTGATACTGCTAAAGAGACAAGAAAATTATAAGAAGTTCCAGTAGTTTGTGACTTCCCCGATGTATTTCCTGAGGATCTACCAGGTATACCTCCTGATAGAGAAATTGAGTTTAGAATTGACTTGATACCCAAGGCAAAACCTGTCGCTAAATTCGCTTATAGACTGGCACCAGCTGAATTAAAGGAACTTCTAAAACAATTGCAGGAATTATTAGACAAGGGTTTTATTCGACCAAGCTCTTCGCCGTGGGGTGCTCCAGTTCTGTTTGTAAAGAATAAAGATGGCAGTTTGAGGATGTGCATAGATTATAGAGAACTAAACAAACTAACTGTCAAGAATAAATATCCGTTACCCCGTATAGACGATTTGTTTGATCAACTTCAAGGTGCTAATTGGTTCTCAAAGATAGATCTTAGATCCGGATACCATCAGTTAAAGGTGAAAGAAGAGGACATACCAAAGACAGCTTTTCATACGCGATATTGGCATTATGAATTTTTAGTGATGTCATTCAGATTAACGAATGCTCCTGCTGCATTTATGGATTTGATGAACAGAGTATGTAGACCGATGCTGGATAAATCGGTAATTGTGTTTATAGATGATATTCTGATCTATTCTAAGAATGAAGGAGATCGTGCTTGTCACATTCGAGAAGTATTGGAAACTTTAAGAAAGAATAAGTTGTATGCAAAATTCTTGAAGTGTGAATTCTGGTTAAGGGAAGTGCAATTTTTGGGCCATGTGGTGAATGCGGATGGAATATTGGTAGATCCTGCAAAGATTGAAGCTGTGATGAATTGGGAAATTCCTAAAAGTCCTTCAGAAATTTGTAGTTTCTTAGGACTAGCAGGATACTATAGAAGATTCATTAAAGATTTTGCCAAAATTGCTTCTCCGTTGACAAAATTAACTCGAAAAGATGTTAAGTATGAATGGAATAAGGAACAGGAAGTTGCTTTTCAGGAACTAAAGAACCGATTAACACAAGCTCCAGTATTAGCAATACCAAAAGGTGCAGATGATTTAGTGATATATTCTGATGCATCATATCAGGGATTGGGATGTGTTTTGATGCAACGTGGGAGAGTTATTGCTTATGCTTCTAGATAGTTGAAGACCCATGAAGTTAATTACCCAACCCACGATTTAGAATTCGCAGCTGTAGTTTTTGCTTTACCTATATGGAGTGAGATGTACCATCTTTACCGATCATAAGAGCATGAAGTATTTCTTTGAGCAAAAAGATCTGAATATGAGACAAAGGCAATGGTTTGAATTAATTAAAGATTATGATTATGAAATTCTGTATCATCCCAGAAAAGCAAATGTGGTCGCTGATGTATTAAGCAGAAAGGAGAAGTATGAACCAATTAAAGTTAAAGCATATAAACTTGTAATTACTCCTGACTTTATGCAACAATTAAGAGAAGCCCAATTAGAAGCACTAAAGGAAGGAAATATAAAGAAGGAAAGAATGGTTGGTCAGGAAAAGTATTTAGAAGAAAATAGTTATGGTGTTAAAATCAGATTTGGGCAAATGTGGGTTCCAATAGCATTACACGATATGGTAGTTGATGAAGCTCACAAGTCTAGATATTCCATTCACCCAGGCATGACTAAGATGTATCAAGATTTGAAGCATGATTATTGGTGGCCAGGAATGAAATTTAATATGATGCAGTATGTAAATAGATGTTTGACGTGTGCCCAAGTGAAAGCTGAATATCAGAAACCTTATGGATTATTGCAACCTTTAGCCATTCCAGCTTGGAAGTGGGACAATCTGGCCATGGATTTTATAACAAAGTTACCCCGTACACTAAAAGGTTATGATACAATTTAGGTAATGGTAGAACAGCTAACCAAGTGTGCCTTATTTCTACCTATACGGGAAACCTATTCGGTGGAAAGGCTAGCTGACATCTTTACCAAAGAGATAGTTAGATTGCATGGAGTTCCAAAAAGTATCACGTCTGATAGAGATGCCAGGTTTACCTCCAGGTATTGTAGAAAATTTCATGAAGCAATCGGGACTAGACTTTACTTTAGTATAGCCTATCACCCTCAGACAGATGGCCAAAGTGAAAGAACTATTCAGACATTAGAGGATATGCTACGGGCATGTAGTGTTGACTTTGGAGGTAGCTGGGATAGTCATCTTCCTTTAGCTGAATTTGCATACAACAATAGTTATCAAGCTACCCTTCAGATGTCTCCGTTAGAGATGTTGTATGGAAGGAAGTGCAGAACTCCACTTTATTGGGGAGATATGGGGCAACGTGAATTGGGGAATAGTGAAATAGTTGAGGAAACAATGGCAAAATTTGAAATAGTTAAAAATCGTATTAGAGAGGCGAAAAGCAGACAGAAATCATATGCAGATCGTAGAAGGAAATTATTAGAGTTTAAAGTTGGGTATTTTGTTTTGTTAAAAGTTTCCCCATGGAAGCGCATTATTCAATTTAGAAAGAGGGGTAAATTAAGTCCACGTTTTATTGGACCTTTCCGAATAATAGAGAAAGTAGGATATGTAGCATATAAATTAGACTTACCAGAAGAACTAAGTGCTATTCATCCAACCTTTCACTTCTCTCAGTTATAGAATTGTTTAGCTAATGAAACTCAATATATACCTTTAGATGATATTGAGGTGATTGAGAGACTCAATTATGTTGAACAGCCTATGGACATCTTAGATCGCAAAGAGAAGAAACTTAGAAATAAGAGTATTAGTTTGGTAAGAGTGCAGTGGGCCCATCGCCAAGGATATGAGTCAACCTGGGAGTCGGAAGAAGAGATGAGACGAAACTACCCCGATTTGTTCTAATCAGGTTTCGAGGACGAAACCCCAAATAAGGTGGGTAGACTTGTAACATCCGAAAAATTTAATATTCGTTTAATGGTTAAGAGTAGTGTTCAGTCGCATAACCTACGTGCGAATGAACCTCAGTCGCACGATTGATGTGCGTATGAGGCTCAATCGCACGAACCATGGGCGTATGGGCTCCAGTCGCATGGTCCTCAATCGTGTGACTGAGGCCCAGTCGCATGAGAGGCGGTTATTAGAAATAATATATATATATTATGTATGTGTATGTGTGTAAAAGAGACCAGATTGCACACACATACACACCAAACACACACATCCCGCACACCCTTCCTGAACTCAAACATTAATCAACGATTTGGCTCTGTTTTGGTATGTTTCGCTTGGTACGGATCGATTCTTGAATATGTTAAGCTGTGTATGTGGTTGAAATTGATCCAAAAACATGTTTAAATCTAAGCTTTTATTTAATCTTTGTGTTAAGTTGAAAACCGAGGATTCGGATCCTAGTTTTCGCGAAGTTTGACGAAATAAGGACCCGAAACGTTTGTAAATGAGGTGTATATGTTATGTTTTGAATATGGCATAATCCGAATTGTTAAAACTTAAGTTTTTGGATCAAATACGTCAAGAACACAGCTGCTGATCCGTTTTAGGCGAATGAGCCTAGTCGCATGACCGATTCGTGCGAATGAGCCAATCGCGTTGCCCAATCGTGCGACTGAAGCTCAGTCGCATGAGCCAATCGCACGAATAGAGGTCCCTGTTATAGCTCATTCGCACCCCTGTCGTATGGTTCATTCATACGACTAAGCTCAGTCGCATGTTCAGTCCTACAAATGATTCCAGCCGTATAGCCTCAGTCGCATGAAGTGATCTGCTAGGAACTGATTTGACTAAGTTAGGGTTATTGTTTTAGATTTGCATTGAAGAAGAGAGTTTTAGCTGCCCTAGTGTATTTGGATTGGTAAACATTTGCTGAAAACATTAAGGTGAGTTCTAATTGCCCTTTTAATGTATCAATGTTGTTTGACAAAAATCGGGCACTGGCATGCGTATAAATAAACAAAGATGTGAATAAGAGTTTGAAATTGGTAAATTGTGGTGAATGGCGAGGTGGAGTTTTGACCCACCAATTATAGACGGAGTTTTGACCCGTCAACGCCAGTTATAGAAAGAGTTTTGACCCGTCCGCGCGAGGTGGAGTTTTGACCCGTCCGCGCGAGGTGGAGTTTTGACCCACCAATTATAGATGGAGTTTTGACCCGTCAGTGTGAGGTGGAGTTTTGACCCACCAATTAAGTTGATAATAAGGTCCATAACTACCTTGTGGCTATTCGATATGCATATCGTATAGGTTTGTCCTCGAATTGAATGTAGGACAAATTAATGTTTGTGGATTATTTGATTCTGTAACAGTTGATAAATTGTTATTATGGAAATATAGTATATGTTAGAACTCACCAGTTTATTTGACTTAGTGTTTTATTTTCTTATGCATGCCAGGTAATAATAACACAGACGTTCGTGGAAGCGTTCCACGGGATTAGGAATCCGGCTTTGGTGTGTGATACTGGCAAGGATGTTGGGTTTTTGGAGTTATATGAATTGTATAAAACTTGTATTGTGTCGGTTAATGTATTGTAACTAATTTGGTTGTATAATAACAGTTTTAATACAAAATATGTATATAATCCCGCTGTGTTTGTAATCTCTGAATTGTATTGATAACCCAACTCGTAGTACCCTCTTTATAATATTTAATAGAGAAGGGGGGTGTTACAAAATCTTCACCATTGATATGATATTAGTGTAAGAGTTTCATTGTTACTAGAAGTGTACTTAGTAAAATAGCATGGTTAAGTGGATAATAGTGATAGGGATATTAGTAGTTACCAATATTAGTCTTGATAATCATAAAAATGTTAACATTGCTTATATTTGTATTAATATTAGTAATAATCATAGTGTTATCATTAATAATGTCATTGGCAATGGTAACCGTAGCAATGTTACTTTTAACATTACACGACCCACACACACTACACACTAGATTGCATTCACACACAAACAATCTTCAGTCGCATGTCTCAATATCCATTCGCACGAATCAACCTTCATTCATACTAATCAATCTTCATTCGTACGAATCAACCTTCACTCGTGAGAATCTCCATTCAGTCGCATGACACAGCACTCATTTCCATACACATGTCCAGTCGCATGCACACATTCGCACACACCTTAATTCGCTCGACACAACGCTCATTCGCACATACACTCATTCCCATGACTCACTTAATCGCACGCATACTTCCATTCACACATGTTTATTTGTACGAAACAGACACAATCGCACACCTACATTCAATCGCACACACTCATTCAATCGCATAGACAGACACAGATGCATACGCTGGTCACAGAGGTGTCGGAGTGCTCACAGCCGCCTTCGGCCGCTGTGACCACTCAAGTTGCACCACAACATGCTTAGAATTCGATTTCCAACATGTTTCAGCAATTGATGCACCTGAAAGGCCCTCAACAATGCTTGCTCGCTCGGGAACACCCCAAACCGAATCCGACGCATAGAAAGATGGAATGATATGAAATAAGTGACGATGGTGTCGTCTACCTGCGGAATGTCGAATTGGAGCGCCTCGTGGCGACGATTTGCCGGAGAAAACAACGAAAAGTGAGCCGAAGACAGGGAGGGGGCGATTGGTGGTTGTAGGGTTTGGATAAAATGGAATAGCGGCTGTTAAATGGGTTTTTATACCCATTTCAGGTTTGTGAGATTGGCAACATTAGTCCCTGGACTTCCAAGGCACTTAGATCTTTATGTTTAGTTCATTACGATGTGGACCCTCTACTTTGTTATTCATTTTATTAATAATGTGTTAATAATATGATTTTGTAACATCAATAATGATAATAATACTACTAATAATAATACTAATAATAACTTTTATAATGGTATTCTCATTAATAATTTTATTTATGTTAATGATGGTAATAATGATAATGCTAGTAATACCACTAATATTAGTTTTAATAACAATTATAACATTAATAATAATAATGATAATAGTAATTGTGATAATGATAATAATAATAGTATTTATACTAATAATAATAGTAAGGGTAATGTTAATGATAATGCTAGTAGCATAACTTTTACATACTAGTATCTACTTAATTATTCGAGAAATAGATGGATCTATATTGGGTAAGGTTTTAGTAAGTGTTTAATGTTTAAGTTTTTATGCACACTTAGGATAATACACATAGTTATGGAAGTAAAATTTAAAACTAAGTCTACTTGGTTATGAGTTAATGTTGAATATTCAAGAAGGCTAACAAATACGACGTTAATTGACGGATCTTTTGGTGACGGATGTCACAGTATATCCCAGTTGAGAGAATTTCTTGGTACATCTTGTCTGCACCAGGGTGAACAGAATACCTTGACTTATACAGTTCTTCCATAACCAAGGTACATACGTCTCCCCATTTGGGTACCCATATGCGATCCACAAAATACTGTAATCCATCTTCCTTGTAACTCATTTGCTTATCCAACCCTCGAAATTCTTCTCCTGTAACGTTTTCTTCTTTTAGCGCTTCACCTTGTGTTGTTAGGATCTGAGCTTTCAGGCTCATTTGAATAGTCAATCCTAATGCTCGAGCACGCAGTGGTTTCACACGTTCCTTGCGACTTAAGGCATCAGCCACCACGTTTGCTTTCCCAGGATGATACCGGATTTCACAGTCGTAGTCCCTAACGAGTTCTACCCATCGTCGCTGGCACATATTAAGTTCCTTCTAATCCAGGATATACTGGAGGCTCTTATGATCCATGTAAATGATGCACTTAGTTCTATACAGGTAATGTCTCCATATGTTAAGTGCAAATACCACAGCGCCCAACTCCAGGTCATGAGTCGTATAGTTCTTTTCATGCACTTTAAGCTGTCACAAGGCGTACGCAATTACCTTATCCCTTTACATTAGCGCACATCCTAGTCCTTGATGTGAAGCATTGCAGTACACCACAAAATCATTAGATCCGTTCGGAAGGGACAATATCGGCGCATTGCACAATTTCTCCTTCAATATTTGTAACGCCTCTTCTTGTGCATGTCCCCAATCAAATTTCTTGTCTTTCTGAGTCAGCAGAGTCAACGGTTGTGCGATTTTGAGAAGTTTGCGATGAAACGTCGATAGTATCTGACAGGATCTCAGCTTCTCGTTTGATCAATCAGATTATGTTTGCAGCGGATTTAGCACATTAATTAGCGATTAATGCAAGAACATAAAAGATATTGCTTGTAAAAGCACAAGCATAGAGAGAGAAAAGAGTTCTGCGAAACAATAAATGTTCTATTGCATAGCATGTTTCGGCAATTAAAACAGTATGGTTCCCCATCCTTTTATAGGCGGCAAAGGATGGGTTGATGTCCTTTTTCTGACATCAACTAAATATTAAAATTACAACTGACAAAACATAAAACTACTGAAGATGTCAACAGCTGACATCTTCTTACAAAAGTTTCCTAAGTACTGACAAAAGTAAAACTACTGAAATCCTACAACGACTGAAGAACAAACTCTTCAGTCGTTTATAACTACTGATACTATAACAACTGAAGAACATGCTCTTCAGCTGTTGTACAACTACTAAAACAAAATAAACTACTGAAAAGGGAAAACCATCACAACAACTGAAGAAGACTTCTTCAGCTGTTGTGACAAACTCTGAGTCTTCAGTACTTGGTCTTCAGACTTGGCTTCAGATGATGTAACAACTGATGACTTCAGTAGATATCATCAGTTTGTCTTCAGTCTTTGTCTTCAGACTTTGTGCTTCAGTAGAAGGTCTTCAGTTCTTCAGTTCTTCAGCTTTTGATTCTTCAGTACTTGTCTTCAGTACTTGAAGTCTTCAGTACTTGTAAGATCAGTACTTCAGACTTCAGTACTTGGTCTTCAGTACTTTGGAGTCTTCTTCAGCTGTTGTTCTTCAGTTCTTTGATCTTCATACTTTGTACTTCAGACTTTGTCAGAACAGCTAATGGTTGAAGCTAAGATGCTCTCGAGTCTAACATTCAAGCAAGAGAACACAATAGCTGATGGGAGTCTTCCGCAATTGTTGTAGTGGCATGTGGGACTTAGAGGTTTTCCTGATCTTGGCTCATTGGTTCTTTTGGTCCAACAGTATCCAGCCAAACCTAGGAATTACTGTAACATCCCGTATTTTTATTAATGAAAAATTAATTTTATTAAGTTTAATACGACGTTAAATCCAGTAATAACAAAAATAATTATAATAAAATAATAATAATAATAATATTACTAACAATGATAATAATGATAATGATAATAATAATAAAAAAATCTAGGTAACTTTGACATAAAATAATAACATTACAAATCCAGGGGGTTAATTTGTAATTTTATTAAACTGAAACAAAGTTTTAGTTTTGTTGTGACAATTATTAGAATTCGCAGGGACCATTTATGTAAATTATTTAAATCACACCCACCCCCACCGTCGACCCTTTCCCCCTCTCCGGTCGCCGCCGGCGACAACTCCGGCGAGACCCAAACGCCCAATTAACGCGGTTTGACTCGATTGAAACCTCTCGACACATTAGAGTGGATGATTCGAACCTGTCCCCCTCTTAATTTGAATAATGGAGTTACCCACCCACTGAACCCACTTTCGACCGAAAGTTCGGCCGACCACGCACCAATTCGAGCACTAAAACTAAAAATAATCAAAGTAATCGAGCACCCACGAACTTTAAGTTCGTTTATAAACTGCCTCTGAGCTCAATTCCTACTGAAACATACAAAAATTCCACATTCAAACATCACGTTCGTCGCAACCTGCAACTTAATCGAAGGACCTGTTCTGAGCAACATTTGTTGCAATTGATAGAGGGCTATTGGTCATAATCGTGTGGGGAAGCTTACTGTACAATTAATTGGATTAACATTGGTTAATTCTCCTCGAACCAATTCCTTCCCTGTCGCGACTGTTCTTCGCTTGGTTCACCATTAATTCGATCTTATACGAGGTAATTACACACACCCAGACACTCGGTTTCACTTAGGGAACAAAAGCCCTATGTTTAATTCCATTAACAATTTCGAATCGATGGTCAATTGATCAGAAATCGAAACTAGGGTTCTTGATTTGGGGGAAAGGCTTTCGGGTGTGTTTAAAAGTAAAGTGAACCGTGTACTATCGCGGCTTAGGCCTTTGTTCCACCGGTTCAACGCACTCATGTCCAGTAGGTGGTCCCGGGTTCGACCCCGGGCAACCTCATTTATTTTTTAACGGCTTTTTGAGCTTTTAAAAATTACAGAAAAATATCTAAAAGTTATAAAAATCATTTTTATAAACTCTGTTTATTTTTAAATTATCAAAAATAATTTCTGCAATTTTTTCTTTAAATTAAACATTTATAAAACAATATAACAAGAATTAATTTAGTTATTTCTTATAAAACAAATCTACTTAATAGGGTTAAATTAATAATTCCAAATACTACATTTAGTTAAAGTTAAAATAATTATTGAATTATTTACACTTTACATTAAACTTTATCCGTGATTATATAAACTTTAATTACGTTAAAATTATTATAACACCGTAACAGAATTGTGAAACGCGAAACCATACGACTCTTACACTTGTAAAACGATAACTAACATTAACTATGTTCATACTAAACGAAATATAGGTTAACTGAAATTCTAATCGTCGTGCGAACATTATTTCTTTGCAACGCAATCAAGGTGAGTTTCACGGCCCCTTTTTACTTTCTTTCCTTTTGGGGGAGAAAACATGCAAACATATTTTATGAATAGTTTTAGTATTATTGATATCGCCTGTTACGTTAGTGCAAACATACAAACAGTCCTGACACTCTCGAACCGTTAATAATGTGTAACGAGGTAATACTGAGTAGTACTACTGGGTCTGACAAACCCCGCCCGGGCTAGTCGCGCTAGCTTGATTGGAGGTCAAACGGGTGCATTATTGACCTAACATTTGTCACTGTCTTGTGAGACGTGACGGTGAAACAACAAACATATAGGACACGCAAACAGTCAGCTTCGGTTCGAAACGCTAAGTAACATGATTATAGGCTAGCTATCTATCGATATGCTTTCATTACTATACCATTCCAAACAGTTGCAAACATTTCAAACAGTCGAACAGTTACAAACAGTCGAACAGTTACAGACAGTCGAACAGTTACAGACAGTCGAACAGTTACAGACAGTCGAACAGTACAAACATTTTTATTTGGGATAAAACCTGTGAACTCACCAACTTTATGTTGACACACTTTAGCATGTTTTCTCAGGTAACAGGAACGCGTAATCTCATGATGCACGATTAAGGAACGCACTCAGGACATGCATTCATCAGATCCATTTATATTGCATTAGACATTGTTTTGATTTAACATTTCAGACTTTCAGTATTGTTTACATTTCGTTATTCGCTTCCACACCGTTATTCATTTCTTTTATGTTACTCTGATTTAAGTCAAACGTATATTTTTAAACTCGTATAGTGTCATTTGATATGACCGTGTCTGAGATCCTGGTACGTCACACGCCTAACGGTAAAACCCCGTTTGTGGAAATTGAGGGTGTGATAGATTGGTATCAGAGCCACTGGTTATAGAGAACTAGGATTGCATTTGCATCTAGACTATAGCCTTAGACACGACACTAGTACTGCATAGACACGCTTACATGATTGCAACTATTGTACGAACATTCTCCTGACATGCTAACATTACATTACTGAACGATCAAACATTACCCATTTATGTGACACATAGACACCTGTATTCTGGATTTCCTGGCAAAAGGCCTTCGGGCTAAGGCAAGCATATCGTATGAATCTCATTACGAAACCAGTTATGCTTACCTGGGGATTTCTGGGATGAGTGATAAACTATGGTCAATATACACAAATATCTATGTCACCTGTATCATCCCCGACTAACAGAGGGGCGGGGAGTCCCGCTCGCTCGCTTCCAACATCTACATATGATTCTTCACTCTTGGAGTTGAAGCAACGACAACTCGAACCTAAACATTACCACTTGGGAACACGAAACTCTTTTCTAACATACACGATAAACCTAACGATGACAAACAAGGAGAACAACACACATTACTTTTCTAACTCTATCGTACTTGTTTCTACTCCCAACATGCCCTATCATCTTCTCAAGTCTTAACAGATAGTACTCGGTACTTGACAAGGTATGTTATCATGAATAGGAGGAACCATGAATGATCATGCAAAGCAAATTAGAATCACGGGTGCACACGTAACTGTGATTTGTCATGCATGAGAATTCTGGTAACTCGATTGGGTGATAACTGTCATAATCAGTACAAATTTCCATTTCTAAACTCGGAGACATGAGGTCTCGGTTCTCATGAAACCTCACTATCGATATGCAAACAAATCCTCCATTCCTACTAGTATGAAACAGATTATTGTTATCAATAGTTATTATTTGATAGTGACTGTCGTGTATTGTGAATTGAAGAATCATGTCTGGAAGAAGACCTGGACGCCCGAGGGGACACGGAAACATCAACCTAACCCAAGCTGAGATGGATGCCATCATCAATGAGCGTGTTGCGGATGTGCTCGCAGCCTATGAACAGACCCGCAACCAGAACCAGAACAACCAGAATCTGAATCAAGGAGGCCCAACAGCCTGTACCTTCAAGATGTTCATGGATTGTAAGCCTCACTCCTTCAGTGGTTCTGGGGGTGCTGTCACCTTACTTCGCTGGCTGGAGAAACTCGAGTCAGTTTTCGCTATGTGTAACTGTCCGGTGGGAAGCCGCGTCATGTACGCCTCCGGCACACTAGAAGGACCAGCTCTGATGTGGTGGAACTCACAAGTCCAGACCCTAGGACTTGAGACTGCCAATGGTTTACCATGGGAAGACTTCAAGATTTTGATGAAAGAAGAGTATTGCCCCAGAAACGAGGTCCAGAAACTAGAAGCAGAGTTTTGGAATCTCAAAATGACTGGCTCTGAGATTGAGGAATACACGACTCGTTTACACGAGTTGGCTGCTTTATGTCCTCAGATGGTGACCCCGGCTTACAAACGGATTGAGAAGTACATTGATGGTCTAGCTCCTCAAATCCAAGCTAGTGTTATGGCTGCTGATCCTGTCACTATTCAGCAGGCTATCCGGCTAGCTCATAAGCTCACCGATCAGGAAGTGGAACAGGGTACCTTGCCTAAATGTGGCGCTGTATCTGGCTCATCTGATAACAAGCGAAAGTGGGATGGTACTACTAACAAGTCCTCAAACTCCAACAACAACCAACAACAGCAATTCAGGAAGTTTGATTCATCTAGAAGCTTCACAAATAATAATCAGAACAACAACAACAATGGTCAGGGATCGAGCAACTACGCGGGCAAGTATCCAAAATGCAACAAGTGCAACTTCCACCACCATGGCCAGTGTGACCGCATCCGTTGCCAAAGGTGTGGAAAGATGGGTCATGCTGCCAAAGATTGCAGGGGCGAGCTGATGACTCAGCAACAACCTCAATAACAACGCCAGGGCGGAGCGACTAGGGGCTGTTATGAGTGTGGTAAGGAGGGCCATTACCAGAAGGATTTCCCACAACTGAAGAATGGCAACAGGGGAAATAACGGAAACAGCAACAATGGAAATAGCGCCAGAGGTCGTGCCTTTGTGATTGTTTTTGGTGAAGCAAGAAACGATCAAAACGTAGTTACTGGTATGTTTCCTCTGAACGATTGTTTTGCTTCCGTGTTATTCGATACCGGTGCTGATAAGAGTTTTATATCTACTAAGTTTAGCAAGCTTTTAGATGTAACCTTGACTGAAATGAACCCTAGTTATACGATAGAACTAGCTGACGGTAAAATGATTGAGGCAACTCATATTCTTAAAGGATGTAAACTAGAGCTATCAGGACACAAATTTGGGATAGACCTTATGCCTGTTATACTGGGTAATTTTGACGTAGTCGTTGGCATGGATTGGTCATCTAAAAACCAAGCCGAAATTTTCTGTCACGAGAAAATCGTTCGTGTACCACTCCCTAGTGGTGAAGTCTTATCCGTTCAGGGTGAGAAAAGTGGTGTCGTTTCTAGCATCATTTCGTATATGAAAGCTCAGAAGTACTTACGCAAAGGCCATATTGCCATCTTAGCTATGATCACAGAGAAGACCACCGCAGAAAAAAGATTGAAGATATTCCTATTGTACGTGATTATCCTGAGGTTTTCCCTGAAGACCTACCTGGTCTCTCACCGCATTGCCAAGTCAAGTTCCAGATTGATTTGGTACCTAGAGCCGCACCTATCGCAAAAGCACCGTACAGATTAGCTTCAAAAGAACTGCAAGAGCTGTCTAGGCAATTGCAGGAGCTATTGGATAAAGGATTTATTAGACCTGGTTCATCACCATGGGGAGCTCCAGTCCTGTTTGTCAAGAAAAAGGATGGAACTTTTCGCATGTGTATTGATTACCGTGAACTGGACAAAGTGACGGTTAAGAATCGTTATCCTCTTCCGCGCATCGATGATTTGTTCGATCAGCTTCAAGGGTCGAGTTTCTATTCCAAGATAGATCTGAGGTCAGGATATCATCAGCTAAGGGTTAGAGATGAAGACATTTCAAAAACTGTGTTCAGAACTAGGTATGGCCACTACGAGTTTCTGGTTATGCCATTCGGGTTGACCAACGCACCAGCGGTTTTCATGGACCTCATGAACCGAGTGTGCCAACCCTATTTGGACAAGTTCGTCATTGTCTTCATCGATGACATCCTTATTTATTCAAAGAATAAGGAAGAACACGAGGAGCACCTTAGACTGATTTTGGAGCTGCTGAAACGGGAACAATTGTATGCCAAATTTTCAAAGTGTGACTTCTGCATACGAGAGGTCCAATTCTTGGGTCATGCGGTCAATGAGAAAGGAATACATGTTGACCCGGCAAAAATAGAAGCCATCAAGAACTGGGCGACACCTAAGACTCCGACTGAGGTACGACAGTTTCTTGGGTTGGCTGGCTATTATTGACGATTCATTGAAGGGTTTTCAAAGATTGCTCAACCTCTCACCGCGTTAACTCATAAAGGCACTACGTACAATTGGGGTGACAAACAAGAATCCGCATTTCAGGTCCTAAAGCAGAAACTCTATACGGCACCGATTCTATCCCTGCCTGAGGGAACAGATGATTTTGTAGTTTACTGTGATGCTTCTATCCAAGGTCTCGGTTGTGTGCTAATGCAACGCGAGAAGGTGATTGCTTACGCTTCCCGTCAACTGAAAGTTCACGAGAAAAACTACACAACACATGACTTAGAATTGGGAGCCGTTGTGTTTGCACTCAAGATATGGAGACACTACTTGTACGGTACCAAATGCACCATTTACACCGATCACAAGAGTCTCCAGCACATCTTTGAACAGAAGAAGCTGAACATGAGACAACGTCGTTGGGTCGAGTTGTTGAACGACTATGATTGCGCGATCAAGTATCATCCAGGCAAGGCTAATATGGTGGCCGATGCCCTTAGTCGTAAGGAAAGCCTAAAGCCTCGTCGGGTGCGCGCGTTACAAATGACTATCCACTCTGACTTACCGGTGCAAATCAAAGCTGCTCAATCTGAGGCTTTGAAGACGGAGAATCCGAAAGCCGAGTCACTGCGAGGCATGGAGAAACAATTAGAGGTCAAACCTGACGGAATTCACTACTTCATGGACCGAATATGGGTTCCCTTGTATGGAAACCTACGAGAGCTGGTAATGGACGAGGCCCACAAGTCACGATATTCTATTCATCCTGGTTCGGATAAGATGTATCAGGATTTGAAGACTCTATACTGGTGGCCAAATATGAAAGCTAGTATTACTACTTATGTAAGTAGATGTTTAACCTGTTTTAAGGTTAAGGTGGAATATCAAAGGCCATCCGGTTTGCTCCAACAACCGGAAATTCCAGTATGGAAGTGGGAACAGATATCAATGGATTTCATCACGAAACTTCCTCGGACGCCCAACGGATGCGATACCATTTGGGTGATTGTAGATTGTTTGATGAAATCCGCACATTTCCTGGCAATCCGGGAGACGGACCAAATAGAAAAGTTGACACGTATCTATCTAAGGGAAATAGTCTCTCGGCACGGTGTGCCAATTTCCATTATCCCTGATCGTGACGCTCGATTCACTTCACACTTCTGGCAATCCTTACAACGATCATTGGGAACGCGGTTAGATATGAGTACGGCATATCACCCACAGACTGACGGCCAGAGTGAGCGCACGATCCAAACTTTGGAAGACATGTTACGCGCTTGTGTGATTGATTTTGGCGGTAGTTGGGAACTCACTTACCGTTAGTTGAGTTTTCATACAATAATAGCTATCACACGTCGATCAAAGCTGCTCCATTTGAGGCACTGTATGGGCGTAAGTGCCGGTCACCTATTTGCTGGGCGGAAGTTGGAGAAAGTAAACTTACCGGTCCTGAACTTGTGCATGAGACGACTGAGAAGATCGTGCAGATCCGTAACCGTATGGCAGCAGCACGTGACCGACAAAAGAGTTACGCCGACAAGCGTCGTAAGCTATTGGAGTTTCAGATTGGTGACAAAGTACTGTTGAAAGTGTCACCCTGGAAGGGCATGATTCGTTTCGGGAAACATGGAAAACTAAACCCTAGGTATGTGGGACCATTTGAGATTGTCAAACGAGTTGGCCCCGTAGCCTATCAGTTGAACCTACTCGAAGAACTCAGTGGAGTACATGATGTGTTCCATGTCTCAAACCTGAGGAAATGCTTTGCTGACGAGACTCTCGTCATTCTGTTAGACGAGGTACATGTTGACGAACAACTACGCTTCATCGAGGAACCAGTGGAAATTATGGACCGAGAGGTCAAGACACTCAAACACAGTCGTATCCCTATTGTCAAAGTCCGATGGAACTCAAAGCATGGACCAGGGTTCACCTGGAACGTGAGGATCAAATGAAATCCAAGTATCCTCATCTTTTCGTTTCATCCTCCTCGTAAACAAATTTCGGGACGAAATTTCCTAAAGTAGGGGAGACTATAACATCCCGTATTTTTATTAATGAAAAATTAATTTTATTAAGTTTAATACGATGTTAAATCCAGTAATTACAAAAAATTATAATAAAATAATAATAATAATATTACTAACAATGATAATAACGATAATGATAATAATAATAAAAAAATCTAGGTAACTTTGACATAAAATAATAACATTACAAACTCCAGGGGGTTCATTTGTAATTTTATTAAACTGAAACAAAGTTTTAGTTTTGTTGTGACAATTATTAGAATTCGCAGGGACCATTTATGTAAATTTATTTAAATCACACCCACCCCCACCGTCGACCCTTTCCCCCTCTCCGGTCGCCGCCGGCGACAACTCAGGCGAGACCCAAACGCCCAAATTAACGCGGTTTGACTCGATTGAAATCTCTCGACACATTAGAGTGGATGATTCGAACCTCTCCCCCCTCTTAATTTGAATAATGGAGTTACCTACCCACTGAACCCACTTTCAACCGAAAGTTCGGCCGACCACGCACCAATTCGAGCACTAAAACTAAAAATAATCAAAGTAATCGAGCACCCACGAACTTTAAGTTCGTTTATAAACTGCCTCTGAGCTCAATTCCTACTGAAACATACAAAAATTCCACATTCAAACATCACGTTCGTCGCAACCTGCAACTTAATCGAAGGACCTGTTCTGAGCAACATTTGTTGCAATTGATAGAGGGCTATTGGTCATAATCGTGTGGGGAAGCTTACTGTACAATTAATTGGATTAACATTGGTTAATTCTCCTCGAACCAATTCCTTCCCTGTCGTGACTATTCTTCGCTTGGTTCACCATTAATTCGATCTTATACGAGGTAATTACACACACCCAGACATTCGGTTTCACTTGGGGAACAAAAGCCCTATGTTTAATTCCATTAACCATTTCGAATCGATGGTCAATTGATCAGAAATCGAAACTAGGGTTCTTGATTTGGGGGAAAGGCTTTCGGGTGTGTTTAAAAGTAAAGTGAATCGTGTACTATCGCGGCTTAGGCCTTTGTTCCACCGGTTCAACGCACTCATGTCCAGCAGGAGGTCCCGGGTTTGACCCCGGGCAACCTCATTTATTTTTTTAATGGCTTTTTGAGCTTTTAAAAATTACAGAAAAATATCTAAAAATTATAAAAATCATTTTTATAAACTCTGTTTATTTTTAAATTATCAAAAATATTTTCTGCAATTTTTTCTTTAAATTAAACATTTATAAAACAATATAACAAGAATTAATTTAGTTATTTCTTATAAAACAAATCTACTTAATAGGGTTAAATTAATAATTCCAAATGCTACATTTAGTTAAAGTTAAAATAATTATTGAATTATTTACATTTTACATTAAACTTTATCCGTGATTATATGAACTTTAATTACGTTAAAATTATTATAACACCGTAACAGAATTGTGAAACGCGAAACCATACGACTCTTACACTTGTAAAATGATAACTAACATTAACTATGTTCATACTAAACGAAACACAGGTTAACTGAAATTCTAATCGTCGTGCGAACATTATTTTTTTGCAACGCAATCAAGGTGAGTTTCACGCCCCCTTTTTACTTTCTTTCCTTTTGGGGGAGAAAACATGCAAACATATTTTATGAATGGTTTTAGTATTATTGATATCGCCTGTTACGTTTAGTGCAAACATACAAACAGTCCTGACACTCTCGAACCGTTAATAATGTGTAGCGAGGTAATATTGAGTAGTACTACTGGGTCTGACAAACCCCGCCCGGGCTAGTCGTGCTAGCTTGATTGGAGGTCAAACGGGTGCATTATTGACCTAACATTTGTCACTGTCTTGCGAGACGTGATGGGGAAACAACAAACATATAGGACACGCAAACAGTCAGCTTCGGTTCGAAACGCTAAGTAACATGATTATAGGCTAGATACCTATCGATATGCTTTAATTACTATACCATTCCGAACTGTTGCAAACATTTCAAACAGTCTAACAGTTACAAATAGTCGAACAGTTACAAACAGTCGAACAGTTACAGACAGTCGAACAGTTACAAACATTTTTATTTGGGATAAAACCTGTGAACTCACCAACTTTATGTTGACACACTTTAGCATGTTTTCTTAGGTAACAGGAACGCGTAATCTCATGATGCATGATTAAGGAACGCACTCAGGACATGCATTCATCAGATCCATTTATATTGCATTAGACATTGTTTTGATTTAACATTTCAGACTTTCAGTATTGTTTACATTTCGTTATTCGCTTCCGCACTGTCATTTATTTCTTTTATGTTACTCTGATTTAAGTCAAATGTATATTTTTAAACTCATATAGTGTCGTTTGATATGACCGTGTCTGAGATCCTGGTATGTCACACGCCTAACGGTAAAACCCCGTTTGTGGAAATTGAGGGTGTGACAATTACCGTATTTTCGAAAGGTGTCTATGGTGCTTCCTATTTCTTCACTGCCTCGATCTTTCCGGGATCTACGTGAATTCCATTCTTGTTCACCACGTGTCCCAGAAATTTCACTTCTCGTAGCCAAAACTCACACTTTGAGAACTTGGCGAAAAGTTTCTCTTCTTGTAATAGACTCAATATTGCCCGAAGGTGTTCCTCATAGTCTACTTTCGATCGGGAGTAGATATGTATATCGTCTATGAATATGATCACGAACTTATCCAAATAGGGTTTACACACTCGATTCATTAGGTCCATGAACACGGCTGGTGCGTTAGTCAGTCCGAAGGGCATGACTAAGAACTCATAATGCCCATAACGAGTTCTAAACGCTATTTTTGGTATGTCATCCTTGAAAACACTTAGCTGGTGATATCCCGAACGAAGGTCGATCTTGGAGAAATATGAGGCTCCTTACAACTGGTCGAACAGATCATCGATTCTGGGAAGTGGATATCAATTTTTCACGGTCAGTTTATTCAGCTCGCGGTAATCGATGCACATGCGAAACGATCCGTCTTTCTTTTTGATGAATAATATTGGGCTCCCTATGGTGAATGACTCGGCCGAATAAAACCCTTTTCCAGTAGCTCCTGCAATTGACTAGATAGTTCTTGCATTTCTGATGGTGCCAACCGATATGGCGTCTTTGCTACTGGTGTGGCTCCCGGAACCAAGTGTATATGAAATTCCACTTACCGAGGTGGGGGCAAACCAGACAAGTCATCAGGAAATACATCCGTATAATCTCGTACTACAGGAATATCTACCAACTTTCCTTACTCTTCCTTCTTTTCCACTACATGGGCCGGAAACACGTAACACTGCTTTGTAAGCATCGACGCGTCTTCATGCAGGAGATAAGCTTTAGGGTTCTCCCTGATTGTTCTCCCTAAATCCTGAGTACCCCCCCCCCCCCCGCGTCTGGCATGGGGATTCGTACTACTTTTTCCCAACATACAATCTCTGCTTCGTGCTTTGACAACCAATCCATCCCACGACTACGTCGAAACTCCCTAGTTCAAAAGGTATCAAATCTATTTCAAAAGCATGGTTCTCCAATATCATCGAGCACTTTCTAATAATCTCATTGGCTGTACAATTCTACCGTTCGACATTTCTACGACGTAGCTAGTTTCTAGCCTACTAGGGTTCAAGTCTAGCATATGAGCAAATTCAGAAGATATAAAACTATTGTCTGCTCCAGTATCAAATAATATGGATGCAAAATGGTGATTTAGCAAGTACGTACCCGTAACGACATTCGGGTCCTGACGGGCCTCATTTGCTCTGATGACGAACGCACGTCCTCTGGCAGCATTTCCTTGATTCCCCTCGCGTTGATTATCGGCTATGGCCGTCACTTATGGTTGATTGTTTCCTTGCTGATCCTGCACCCGATTCAGTCTGGGGCACATGTTCCGGTAGTGATCAGGGCTTCCACACTCATAGCAAACCCTATCATTCCCTGCGGGGTTAACCGCATTAACCGGCGCAACTAGATTCGGCGCCACTCTACAGTCTCTCGCCAGATGCCCCGGGCGTCTGCAGTTTACACAAACCCCGCATGGCATTGCTTGGGGGTGATGAAAGTTGCACCTATTACACTTAGGGTATGGCCCGACATATTCCTTCCTACCCTGAGCCACTACTACAAAATTCCTGGTTGTCTTGGCCCGTTTGTCAAATTTCTCGGTACTCGACCTGCTTGTTTCTCCAACATCCTTTCTCTTCCTTACTACTTTTCCCAAAACCCCGGTTCTCACCATCTCATCTGTTAAAGTACCAGCCTTTAGAATCGCACTCTGAATAGTAGAAGGGGCTGCTGCTATTACCATTTCCCGGATTTGAGGCACAAGTCCTCAAATGTATCTTTCGATCCTCTTGGATTTTGGAGTTACCAGATGAGGAACCAGTCTTGCTAACTTATGGAAACGATCAGTGTAAGCTGCGTGCCCAGCTCCTACCATAGTATGATTCCAGAACCCATGCTCCAACTTCTGCATCTTATTAAGTGGACAATATTCTTTGGTGATTAATGCTTTAAACTCATCCCAAATCATCTGCATAGCTGATTCTCTTCCTCTTGCTTGAATATGTGTGTTCCACCAAGTTAGTGCCTTGTCCTGTAGTGAACACATGGCATACTTAATCTTTTGACTGTCTAGGCATTCACTTATATCAATGACTGCCTCCATCTTCTCAAGCCACCTAGTTAGGGCTATCGCCCCGCCTTTCCCATCAAATTCCTTCGGTTTGTAGGCCATAAACTCCTTGTATGAACATCCCCGTCTTGTATTAACAATCCTAGTTTCATTGCGAGTAGTACCACCATTTTCAGTCTCTTCCCCTGTTCCTTGGTTGTGCTTATTCCCAACCCGATTCTCAATTCCTCCTTCATTACCAGCCTCACCTTGACCTCCTTTTCCATTATCCCCATTTTCATTGTCATCATCCCCGTGGGGGTTATGATTCAGAAGAGTGTCGCTCACTTGGGCCACTATTGTTGGAATCAGTGTGGCTAGCTGCTGAGTGATCATGGCAGCTATATCGGGGTTTCCAGTCCCCTAATTGTTACCGGCGGGACCACCACCTGTTCCTGGTGTCCTGCCTCTACCTCTTCCTCACCTTCGTGACTTGTACTGTGGGTGATTCTTCGAGGCGACATATTGTAATCATAAAAAAGTAAACATGTAAACTTTAGTCAATTTAAGATACATTATTAATTCCACTCATCAAGTTCCAACAATCCAAGTCAATATCATAGTATTGACACCATTCATCATATTCACATCATGTAAGTTCTCATGTCCATGAATTAATAGCATTTCAGTGGTAGTCTGTCATAACGACTAAAAGTTCTAAGAATGTAATCTCAATTAATCTAAAAAAAGTTGCCTATCCCTCCTTTTTTCGAGATCTCAGGAATAACTATCTCAGGATCGGACTCGATATCCGAGATCAAACGCTTTGCGTGACCTGTGGAAATCCCTTCAGGTTCGGTACCCGAACCTAATAGAATAATGCGGTGCGCATGGGAACGGTAGATCCAGTAGAAAACATCCCATAAGGAAAGAGTGATAGTACTTTCTTCAGGGTGAACGGATATCAAGACAGAGAGATAAAAGAACAAGTATAGAAGGAACATACATGCAATATCGGATGCACGCAAATCCTAGCATGCATTTTCCTAGGTTATAGTCTAGGTCAAGTGATTTGCCTAATTCTCTATAACCAATAGCTCTGATACCAGTCTGTCACACCCCCGTTGAGAGCGGAAACACGGGGATGTAATGAGACGGGATCGTCATAACACATTGTAATCAATAGACATGCAAAGTAGACATGTATAGAATGAATAACGTGTCATGATGACACCCGACACAAGGGAGACTTGTGTTGTGTCTAGCAATAACCATGACTGCATAGCCATAAGTATTAACATTGTAATAAAATTCCCACAACCCGGGAACAAGTATCCAAAAGTATAATAGTATGAAATCAGACCAACAATGTCAAGTAATGTATGTCAAGTATTGTATAGTCTTAAAAATGCATCCTAGAGTTTCCACTAAGGCCGCACTCCTAGGATCTTCAGTTAATTGTATCACCTGAAAAGATATGCTCAAAATGGTCAACATAATTGTTGGTGAGTTCGCATGTTTAATAGTAAACAAAATTGATGCTGTGTAATAGTTTTACGGAACATCGTAATTACAGTTATAAGTAAGCAAAATCACATGACAACATGAGCATCACAACCAAACCTACGACGTACACACAGATATTTGTCGGAATATGTTCACCCTAGGGCCGATCCTGCCACTGTTGGTACTAACTAGTATACCAACAAACGAGGGTAGGAGTGTCAACCCAATAGTACTATCAATACCTATCTGTCGGTTCCAACACCGGATAAATGGTTGTGAATCAAGTACCACACAGCAAACTCATGCATGTATCAGATAAGGACTTACAAAACAGTAACACGATAATTCCAAGAATATGAGTTATACAGGATGAAAAGGGTTTGAGCATACTTTTCCCCAAAGTTTGTAACAATTAAAGTAATAAATCAACATAAAAAGGGGCCACGAAACTCACTTGATTGATGATAGTAGTGGATGAACAATGGTCCCAGAAGATGAAGCAACAATCATTCAAACACCTATTATTAATTATTGTTAAGTATTAAAGATAAGTTTAAAGAGATTAGATGCGTTCGGTCAGTTCGGGTTGGATCGGTCTCGCGTCACACACACATGCAAGCAGGCATAAGCATAAGGTTTTATATAGATTTGTGTACTAGAAATTATCACCATTGATAATGATATTAGTGTAAGAGTTTCATTGTTACTAGAGGTGTATTTAGTATAATAGCACGGTTAAGTGGATAATAGTGATAGGAATATTAGTAGTTACCAATATTAGTCTTGATAATCATAAAAATGTTAACATTGCTTATATTTGTATTAATATTAGTAATAATCATAGTGTTATCATTAGTAATGTCATTTGAAATGGTAACCGTACCAATGTTACTTTTAACATTACACGACCTACACACACTACACACAAGATTGCATTCACACACAAACAACCTTCAGTCGTACGACTCAACATCCATTCGCACGAATCAACCTTCATTCGTACGAATCAACCTTCATTCATACGAATCAACCTTCACTCATGTGAATCGCCATTCAGTCGCACGACACAACACTCATTCGCATACACATGTCCAGTCGCACACACACATTTGCATGACACAGGATCCATACGCACACACCCTCATTCGCACGTCACAACGCTCAATCACACATACACTCATTCACATGACTCACACTCAATCGCACGCATACTTCCATGTGCACATGTTCATTCATACGAAACAGACTCAATCACACACTTACATTCAATCGCACACACTCATTCGTATGAAGCAGACTCAATCGCACACACGCATTCAATCGTACAGACAAACACAGAGGCATACGCAGGTCACAGAGGTGCCAGAGTGCTCACAGCTGCCTTCGACCGCTGTGACCACTCATGTGGCACCACAACACACTTAGAATTCGATTTCCAGCATGTTTCAGCAATTGATGCACCCGAAAGGCCCTTAACAAAGCTCGCTCGCTAGGAAAACCCCAAACCCAAATCCGACGCATAGAAAGATGGAATGAGATGAAACAAGTGACGAAGATGGTTGTCTACCAATGGAATATCGACTTGGAGCGCCTCGTGGCGGCGATTTACCGTAGAAAACAGCGAAAAGGGAGCCGGAGACAGGGAGCGGACGATTGGTGGTTGTAGGGTTTGGATAAAATGGAATAGCGGCTGTTAAATGGGTTTTTATACCCATTTCAGGGTTGTGAGATTAGCAACATTAGTCCCTGGACTTCCAAGGCACTTAGACCTTTAGGTGTAGTTAACTACGATATGGACCCTCTACTTTGTTATTCATTTTATTAATAATGTGTTAATAATATGATTTTGTAACATCAATAATGATAATAATACTACTAATAATAATACTAATAATAACTTTAATAATGGTATTCTCATTAATAATTTTATTTATGTTAATAATGGTAATAATGATAATGCTAGTAATACTACTAATATTAGTTTTAATAACAATTATAACATTTATAATAATAATGATAATAGTAATTGTGATAATAATAATAATAGTATTTATACTAATAATAATAGTAAGGGTAATGTTAATGATAATGCTAGTAGCATAACTTTTACATACTAGTATCTCCTTAATTATTTGAGAAATAGAGAGATCTATATTGGGTAAGGTTTTATTAAGTGTTTAATGTTTAAGTTTTTATGCACACTTAGGATAATACACATAGTTAGGGAAGAAAAGTTTGAAACTAAGGCAACTTGGTTATGAGTTAATGTTGAATATTCAAGAAGGCTAACAAATACGACGTTAATTGATGGACCTTTTGGTGACAGGTGTCACACAATGCACTTCTTATATTTCACAACTATTACTGGTTATGTTAAACGCAAACTCTTGAACTCACCAACCATTATGTTGACTCTTTTAGTATGCTATTTTCCGGTCGTTAACTCCGGTTACCAGTAGGAGCATATCACAAGTCCAGCATGTATTTTAAAGCTTCTTATTATGTCTTGACATTTGGTTTTCAATTTATGTGTTTACAAACAATGAGTTGGCGCATGTTTTGCCAATGTTACACTTTTAGTAATTTGAGTTTAACTTATTTATTAAATGCTTCCGCATAGTTCTAAAGTTTTGTTCACACGTTTTGAGTAACTAATGACTTGGATCCTGGTTTGTTCACACGCCTCGCGATAGAACCCCGCACGTGGAATTTGAGGGTGTGACAGTCTGACCACCACCATACCATCATCATCACCAACGCATATTATCCACCACCATCACCGTCAACTAACCACCATGATCCAAAACCCCTAATTAATTGGTTACCATATCATCTCCAAAATCCCCTACAATTACCTTACCATGGATGAAAAATCCATTTGATCACTACCATAATTACGTCAACATCGATCACCATACCTCGATGGAGGAGGTGGGTGAGGTCGTGAAAAGCTGAAGATGGAAGGGTGGTGGATAAAGGGATAATGGGGGTGGAGGATGAAGGGGCGATGGCGGAACGCCGGTGGCCAATGTGGTCAACCCCACCATCGTGGTGGGGTGGTGGCGGAGGTGGTGGTTTTTAAGTGATGGTGGTGAGATGGAGCCAGTGAACGGCTGTGGGGTGGCGGTTGCGATGGGACGACTGGAAGTTGGACGGCTGGACGGTTTGACGGCTGGACGGTTTGTGTATATATATATGGTGGTAGTCTCCATTGTGTGTGAGTGTGTGTATATAACTATATATATGTGTGTATATATATTTTAAGTTTTTTATATTGAACGAAGTGGGGACCACACATGTATTAATATATATAAATAATTTTAAATTTGTCCTTTAGTTTAGGGGTATTCTTGTTTCTTCATCTCCACTTAATCAAGAAATTTAACATAAGTTAGTATCAAGGACCAATCATGTATGACTTTGTAAACAGTTGCGACAAATGATGCAGTTTCTTAAAAATTGGGATCAATATTGCAATATTAACATATCATAGGGACCGATCGTGTAATTAACTTGTGTCAATAATTTTTATTGAGCTTGCACTTCACACATCCTAACTCAAATTAATATATATTCCAATATTTTAATTGGTTTTAAGGAAATCTAATTATACTAATAATCTTAATAACACTAAAATTACTAACATCTTACTTAATAAACTTAATCATGCCTTTATACGTGTGGACATCAACAACCATACCATCTGGATCGTAGTAAAATTTGGTTCTAGGTGCCACAGGAGTTTCAATTGAAAAGCTTTTCATTCGGGAAGTATTTCTTCATAAGAATTTTAAAATAAGGATGTTGATTAAAAACTATGCCTTCTAAAAATTGTTTAATTTATAAACCGAGGAAGAAACTTAACACTCCTATCATGCTCATTCCAAATTATTTTACAATGTTTTGGAGAGTTCTTCAAAAATTCTTGGTTAGTGGAAATTAAAGTTATGTCATCCCCATAGTTATGTATTATGCTGAATTTAATTTGTTGTGGTTTCAAGAGAGAAAAAAGTGGGATCATTTTTTTCTTATTAAAATCTTGATGAAAGAATGAACAAGTCTTGGAGCTCATCTAGATGGTAGCATGATCTGTATACCTTCAGTTTAAATATCCTTGTGGTTGTTCAACATAAACTTCCTTAGAGATCTTTTCATTGAAATAGACGACTTTACATCTATTTGGTAAACTACGAAGCCTTAAAACTTGATATAAGCGAGAAAGATCATTACTGCCGCAAGACTTGCAACATGAGTATATGTTAATTTAAATCAGACCGGTCATGTTGGCGATACCCTTTGGCAGCTAGTTTGGCTTAAGTTTTTAAGATGATTCCTCCTTCATCACATTTATTTCTAAAGATTCATTTGAAACTAGTTTTTATTCCCTACATTTCTTAGATTTCTCAATCTCTTCTTCCATACATCGATCCAACTTGGGTCTTTTAGAGCTTGAGATATACAGCACATTTTGAAGATTGCAGAAGTCACTATCAAAGTTTCTTTGTTGAACTGATACAAACCAATACGAAGAATACTTAGATTTTGCTATTTATGTTGAACCTCTAATTAAAATATTTTTAATTCATTTGATAGTTTGATTTAGTTTCCACTAGTTCCTTCTAATTAATGATGTTTTAGATTTGGTTGATAATTATGGTTTACAATAAACAAAATTATCAAATAACTTTTTTAGAACGTCTCTCGCACCCATTTACTTATACATTTAAACAACATAAAATTTTAGTTTATCTTATATTAGGATATAACCTGGTATTCTTTAAAGAGACTTTGACTCATATAGTTGAGATACCAACCCAAGTGACTATAAATAACACCTATTTCTAAGCTTTATCTTTTAGAGGGAAAGTCATGGGTTCAAACCCAAATAATCATGTAATATGAAGTAATTTAGAAATAGTAGTAGGATAGGTTTGTTGTTCAAACAAAAGATATAATACTAGTTAATTTAAATAATTATTACATGATCAAACGATCACTAAAACTTGTGATTTAACTAGTTATAACAACTTAGACAAGTATTTCTAAATATATGTTTAATGCTTTACAACGAACCAACCTTAGTTGTTACCCAACTAGGGTCATAATCCTATCAAAATCCCATAACTTTTTATATGGACCACAAAATAAAAAAGTCTTGGACCACGTTCACAAAAGAAAGCAAGAATGGCTAAATAATGGAATTTAGCCCACATACTTTTAGTCGAATATATGCAGCCTTTTCCCTTTTCTGTTTATTACTTTATCTATTTGGTTGTATAGTTTAGATTTATTTATTTTAATTCGTGTTCGCTTTGATTTTGTCTTAACTAAAACAATAAAATCAATCATAATCAATTCGGTCGGGGTTTGTTGATTCAACCTCAATCAAAACCATGTCACATCCTATCCACACAAGTGTGTTGGTCATCATATTATTATTGTGTTTTAAACAAATGGCCATGCATTTTCCACCGAAAAGTTTATGCGACATGGGGTCATAGGTGTTGTTACTAATCACTCTATCATTATATACTTGGTTAAATTAGGTATTATAACCATATTTGAGAGAGTCTGATTAGAAAGATAATATAACCGGCTAAGCAATTTATTTATTTATACTAAAGAATCTTAAGTCTATGTTGATCCACTAGTATCGATCTGAATTTGTGATACTACAAGACACGAACCTAACCTAAGACGATTTTATCAACAATGTCTATTGTTGGTGTTGGAAAGGAGATCTCTTGGGTAAGTTTATAGTCGCTTCCATTAAACAGATTATTAAAAATGTATGGTTTAGCAATGAAATATATGTCTACAAATGATGCAAACATATGCAATAAAGGTAAACTTCTTGGTGTGGCGCATGGCATTTGGTTGTATTCTGTCTATGGAAGAATTACTAAAAAGAAACATGGCAAATTGGAAATAAATAATCCAATCTTTATCAAATTGGCCATTAATAATCTCACCTCAAGTATTTACCAATATTGGTTCAACCTTTTTCATTTTTTTTGTTTTATGGTCCCCCGTTAAAAAAACCCTAACGGAGTTAACTCTCTCCTACGTGGCTCGGTGACTTGGCGTTTTTTTATTTGGCAAACTGGAAATAAATAATCCAATCTTTATCAAATTGGCCATTAATAATCCCACCTCAAGTATTTATCAATAACGGAGTTAACTCCGTTAGGGTTTTTTTAACGGAGGACCATAAAACAAAAAAGATGAAAAAGGTTGAACCAATATTGGTAAATACTTGAGGTGGGATTATTAATGGCCAATTTGATAAAGATTGGATTATTTATTTCCAATTTGCCAAGAAACATTAACATAGAAAATGGGCACTGTGCTTTGTGCAACAATTACATGGAAGCACTTAAGCACTTGCTGATTGAATGTCACATGCCACATGAGTTTGGGATCTAATCAGAATACGGTGCAAATTGTCTAAGCTAGTAAGTAGCTCATCCCTAGCTTTTTCTTTCTTGGTTCAAGCATTGAAGGTATACATTGGTGAAAAAATGATTTTATTGACGTTAAAGGTGAAGAGCGATATGTTGCACCGGAAGGCATTACTTTCGGGGCATTTGGGACTCTGTAGTTCTTATGGAAAGCACGAAACGCGAAAATATTTGACAAGATCTTGTGGCAACCGAAAAAATTGTTGACATAAAGCAACATCTTATTTTTGGAAAAAAATATCAAGCCAAACGATATTCTTTATATTGAGATAATCGGTGTATTTAGTTACATTATAATTGCTTGTAATCCGCACAAGCTCCTTGCCAGACCTCTCATTATAGTTTACATACTATGATATTGCCATTCAAAAAAAAAAAAAAAAAAAAAGTTCTCGTTTTATGCGTTTATTGTTATTAATTGTTTTTTGAAAAGGTGTTTTTAATTTAAACTGATTAGCATCTTACGCAAAAATATTAAAGATAATAATTAAGTATTATGTTTTACAGTTTAAAAGTAATTAATAACGATACATGATGTCAAAATGCGGATCACGAATAGTGTTTATTTTGTCATTTATTAATATCTTTATTTTGCAAGAATGCTGTAATTGCATAAATTACTTATTCATCGACATCACTGATGAGGTGCAAAGTGATTCATAATTTAAGACGATTAAATATCATTTTTTTCTATTTTTTTAGTACATTGATTTCTAAATTTGCGAATTAAAAAGGAAACGAAGGCATATAATTGGAAACCCAAATGATCATATTGGTATCTCTTATGAAAGGACATTAAATTTGTTCTCGTATAAAGTAGGAGCACATGTTTACTTTATAACTTTTAAACATTAAAAGTGTGTATGTGTCCTAACAATATGGAAACTTAGCATTTTTACACTTTCACATGTTTGTGGATGTTTCACACATTTTCAAACTAATGACTGTATATATACATGCGTAAATTTTACACTAATCATTAACTTTTCAAATCCTACTCTATTTATATATCGTAAATTTTCAAACGAACAATACATGTGTGTGTGAATGTTGAAGATTGAATAGAGACAGGAGTCGGAATTAAAATGAAATCAAAGTTTCCTAATTAAGAGAAGTTAATTTAGGAGTTCCAAAATTTTTATGAATATTATATTACCTTTTCATTTGATTAAATCATTTTTATAATAATATTTATACAATTCAATTACTAATATTGGTTCTAGTGATTATAATAATCTTTAAGAGTTCTTAAAAGTTTTAGCCATACATATAAAGAGAACTAGTTTTTCCACCCGCGCGATGCGGCGGGACTATATGATGACACTAACGTGGTAAAGCGTGTGTTTGTAGACTTTTAACCAGCGCACAAAATCATTATGTGTGTTGACCCGATAATACTAAAGTTTTAATGTCTCGTATATTTTCACGTAAACATGACCTAACAATAAAACGATGATCTCATTTAAAATTTTTCCAACATAAAAGAAAACCCAGCATAAGAGGTAGGCGCTAACATTCAAAATTTAATAATGACTTCGTGAGACTCGCTATCACCCTAGCAACAACCTTTGTTTTGTCAATAACCTAAAAAATATAAATTAACTTACTTTTAAGAGGTAATAAACATATAAGTTAATTATCATATACAACATTAGGCAAAGGTTGGCTACTGTTGGTGGAAAATAATTTTTTAAAGATTTTGAAATGTTTAATTGTTGAGATCGACTATATAATGTTTTCTGTATTTTACAATAAAGATTTATTAAAGTAAATTCAAATTTATGGATAAATGAAAATCAAATTGAGTTATGCAATATAGTTGTTTCACTTTGTGACATAAAAAAACCATCACTCATAGATCCCATCTTCATCATCACACATGCGTCCTTTCTCTCTCTCTCTCTCTCTCCTCTCACTCTACATCTCACCTACAAGCTTATTTTTCAAAGTTTTATTTTCCATTTCAGTTCCGTTGGCCGGATTGCTCCCCGCAGATGTCACCCGTCGGCCGACCACTCTCATCCCTTGTTTGTAGTCATGCGTAGGCTAGTGAGATCAGTTACATCATTAACGGTGACCATGGTGCATCCTCGTTGGAAGAGTTGAAGAACAGGCGGCCGGCAAAACAAAGGTGGGTTGACTACAGTACTGGGTGGCAGCGGATTGTGATGATGACATCACAACCGCAGGAAATCGGAGGAAACGACCTCTTGCTTCCTTTTTCTCTGTACAGTAAAAAAAATCATGATTGGAGTTATATCAAATGCTTTCATCTGCTAGGGAGAGGTGGTTGTGGGTTGTGATGGCGGCATTGCCGCCGATGGGAACCGCGGGAAACGACGGCTGTCTCTCTTGCCTTGCCTGGTCGTGAGTTAAGAGGAGGAAAGTGAGAGAGTAATTTTCTTTTCAAAGTGCCAATTAGGTGTGAATGCACTATAAACCGTCACAATTTTTTAGGTAGAATGTAGAACCATCAACCCGATTAACACATTTACAATATTTTTTAAAATAATATTTAATTAAAAATGAGAGAAAAAGATTAATGATTTTTAGTGTAATTATAAGAACGAAGATTATGGATGAATTGTAAATGCTCTTATCCGTCTTTTAGAATCCATCAACCTGATTAACACATTTACAATTTATCTTTTTACTCTCCAACCCGCTTGACACATACATAAAAAAAGAAACTAAACTGGTTATGTTCAAATTAGACAAATGTAAATATAATGTTTTTACACAAACAAATATATAAATCATGTTTGGATTAAAGAATTCAACTCGTCAAAAGGATAACTATGAGTGTATAAACATATACATATATATGATAAATAAATTTGAAAGGGCGTGTTGTGTTGTCCGCCTTTTTCTTCATCGTAGCTCGAGCCCTTCATCTCACTCACACACACCTGCAACTCTCTCCCTCTCTCTCTCTCACACACACACACACGCAGCAGTTGCAGTGTGTGTACTATTTTCATTTTTCATACCTCCTACCTATCATCTTCATCTTTCCCTCTGTACCTCTACTCTGCTCAAAACCCTCACCCAATCCCCCAAATGCAAAAATTCTCAACCAATTCACACTCATACATATAATCATCCCTAATTCCTATTTCGCCATTCAAATATGAAGCTAAATCACCCACAAAATCACCATATAACCACACCATCAACAACCATCACCATAACGTACTCTACCTCAACCACCACCACCGCCACCGCCGCCACCGTCGCCGCCGTGGACGGTGGGGATATGACCGGAAAGGGGAAGAACATGTGGGACGAAGAAGATGACGCAGGGGTTGATGAGTTGTTGGTGATGTTGGGTTAGAAGGCGAAATCGTCTAACATGGTTGGTGTTGCTCAGAAGATTGAACATGTAGAAGGTGTTTTTGGGAACGATGATGGTTTGTCTCAGATTGCCTCTGATTCGGTTCATTACAACCCTTCTGATCTCAACTCGTGGCTTGAATCGATGATCTGTGAGCTTAATCCTGTGAATGAGTCGCCGGTGATTGATGATTCGTTTATGAATGGCGGTGACAGCAACAAAGAGTTGTACACTACGCAGACATGGAGGTACCGTTAGCTACAGTACCTCCCCTCACATACCGACCTTTGTGTTTAATATATACTAGAAATTCTACCCGCGCTTCGTGGCGGAGGTTTACTATTACACGTGTTGATAATTATTAGGCAAGGTTTAGTTGTATGTTATTTTTACATACATACGTACGTACATACATACATACATACATACATACATACATACATACATGCATGCATGCATACATACATACATACATACATACATAGCATACATACATACATACATACATACATACATACATACATAGATACATAGATACCTACATACCTACGTACGTACGTACGTCATACATATATAATGATGTTTAATAGCAGTATTAAAATATAAACATAAATGTATTTTAAATAAGAAAAACACTAAAATAAATTTTAAAATGCAGGACCTTAAATATACTAAATTTACGGTTTATACATAAGTGAAAGTATGATCTAATGTTACTTTGTGTATTAACTATTAAGATGTCCTTAAAGTCTTTTTGGACTTTTTATACATACTTTGAAACTATAAAAAAATATCTTAGTAATAATCATCACTCATGGTACAATCTCTTATGGTGGCAGATGACAGACTTTTTTTAATTTCTTAGATTTTAATCTATCATTTTCAATGAAGATGAGAGAGAAATTTTTTTTAATTGCAATGGAGAGATATATAATGAATAACACACCACTCACCTATCTACCACCACCACACCACCGCTACCACCCAAGCCACAACACCACCGCCACCAGACCAGCACCGCCAACATCAGACCACATATTCCCCCACCAGGACTATCTACACACAACCTTGCAACTGTCGCGCCCGTACTTCGTCGTGTCTCATCCCTACAAACCCACCACTATCATTTCCGACTACGATGGTTCCCGACCACCGCCACCTATGGCCACCGCACGACTCATCTTCCCAACACCACAGACAACACCACACCTACAGCCACTGCACGCCTTATCTTCCCAACACCAAGCTACCATCGTTAACTACTACCGATGAACACAAATTCATAGCCACTTACATCCACCACTGCGAACAACCCCCGACAAACACAAACAAAACCCCACAACTTCTTCCTCTATACCAGCGACATTGGGTGTAAGAGGTGGTGATGAGGTGGTGGCCATGGCATCGGTAGAGGTGGAAAAACTGAAAGGCAAATCCTAGGAGAGAGTTGCAGCGATTCCATCAGTGAAACAAAAGGCCCAACACCACCACCACATCCAAGATCCAATGGTTGGCGACGACGTTCAAGCCATAGCATCGTCCGTCACGTTGAAACGCAGCCACATGCGGTGGTTATGTCACCGGCAACAACATCGCTAGACACAGGTTACATTGGCCACGACCACCATTAAAGGCACCCTAAGCTAGAGAGAAAAGGAGACGACGGCGGGTAACGACGAAGACACCCAAGAATCACCGCTTCAAAGTGAAATCATTTTCTGTAAATATATAGTTGCAGTAACTCTAAGAAGGAAGAGGAGTTGTACCCAAGGCATAATCATTTGTACTATTAGCTATAGTGTTTCACACTCACAACACCGTCCTTTGTATTTAATATATATATATATATATATATATATATATATATATATAATTAGAAGAAAATACATGCATTCTTCGTGGGAAATGCAGAAAACTCCCCCCTTTTTCTTTAAACAACAACAATTTTTGACACATTATTATTTCTAAAACAACTGTACCATAAAATAAAAAAAAGTTCATATTAATTTGGAGTGAATTGTCGTTTTTCTTCATGTGGTTTGGTCATGTTTTTTTATTTTCATCCAAAATTATTTTTTTCATCTTTCCAAAAATGTGACACCCGGTATTTTCAGGTTACTTTTCGATCAATAAAACCTTATTTTCTGCTCACACACATCATTTATTGCACAAACGTTCACGAACCTACACGTAATGGTAATTTGGAGAATTGCCAAATTGCCGAATTGCACACGCGTTTCTCCCCAAATTTTGGTGATTTGTCAAAATACTTTACAAACAGACATAATAGGTGTGAAATTATGTATTATATGATTATGTGATTAAATATTTAGCTTAGTTGCGAAACTTATGAAATTTCTAGCATTTATGTGTTTTCACGTATTTTCGGCTTTAAGGCCTAGTTATTATAAAAATGACTTTGAACTAGAAAATTAAATATTATTTCATATTATTAATGTTTATTTGATATTATGTGAGCATTTTATGGTTTCGGTGTAAAACAAGTTTAACCGCGTAGCGTTAAAACGATTTTATAAAAGACCAGGGGCTTTCTTGTAAAAAAAGAATAAAACCCAACCCCCAAAACATAATCCCATTTGGCTGCCCTTTCCCCATCTTTCTCACTTTTTCGAAAACCAAGAACACGCACACATGTTGCTTTGATTCTTGCATCTTGAGTTGGAATTTGGACGTGTCTTGCATTAAAACATTTTTAGCACGTGTTTCTTGCATCAACATGTAAGTATTTAGTTTAATTTCATACTTTTTGATTATCATGATGAACATAAACCCTAGATATTCAAACTCAATCAAAAGTTAAAATTGAATGAAATTGATGATTGATTATGTGGTAGTATTCAACATAATAAAGTTTAACATAATAAAGTTTGTATGGATTAATTTATGAAATTATGTCGTTTTGATAAAAAAACCAAGACTGCTTATAGTGGAAACTTTAATTTGAGGATCATGTATACATTGTATGATTTTGATAAAATTAGATTGAATTGATGGTTCTATGATGTTAGTTGATTCTAGTGGATTAAAATTCATGTTTTGAACTTTTGATTTTGGTTCAGTTTTCAGGTACTTTCCATTAAAGAAAACTTTGGGTAATTTGGATTATAGATAATGATTTATGTGTGTTTGATGAGATGTGATAATTGTTATATGATACTTAGAACATAAGAATAGATTGGGAATAATCAAATTATGAAAAATGCTTTGAATGAACATGCTTGATATTTAAGAAAACTTTTATGACATGATGTGAAGAATGTTAAATATGATATGTGTAGAATATGATATGATGATTTAATTGGTGTTGGAGTGGTCATAAGAGCATGTTAGGAGATTTTAGATGAAATTTGTGCAACTTGTGTTCTTATATTTTTAAATTAGGAAACTTTGGGCATGATAAAGTTTCTAGGTTATGTTAACATTTGATGGATGATTGTTGGATATGTTACATGTATAGTTCAGATGTTTGTTGTAATATGCTTCACAATCTTGAAATGAGTTACACATGTGTAGTGATGTAATAATTTCCAAAAATAAAAACTTTCCAAAAACATATTTCTGACGGGAAACTTCATGTAATCACTAGTTGAGCTATTTGAGCATGACTAGACACATTTTTTACTTATTTGAATAACCAGCGGGTCGTTGGGTTAGCTGTAGTTTTGGTCAAAAAGTCAACCTTGTCAAACTTATTAAACATTTCTTAAACACGCTAACAGTTTACGTTGTTTGGATACAACAGGGTTTATCTGAGCATTATGTACACACATTCATGTACCTACATTTGTTAGGTAACAATTATCTTCAGCTTTTACACTTCATATCTTTCCTATGTTATCTAAATTGATTCTTTTTTAGGGGGATAAGCATGCAAACTATTTTTATTTATCTGGTCTTAGTATTATTGGTATATTGCGTGTTACTTTAGTGTAAATAGTATCACACAACTTCTTATATTCTTGAAGTGTTAGTATCGAACTAGCGAAGTAATTTTAAGTAGTACTACTGGATTTGACAACCCCACCCGCGTTAGTCGTGCTAACTCGACTAGAGGTTGAAAGGGTGTTTAATTGACCTAGACACTTACCATTGTTCTCATAAGATGTGACGGAAGGCAAAACAACTCAGAAATAATTAGTTTCGATTTTGAAACGTCACATAAATTGGCATATAAGGTAGCTACCAAAGATATACCTTCATTTACTTTCTACCTTGCAAACGCTCAAACATATTTACTGATTTAAACTTACGAACTCACCAACCTTGTGTTGACATACTTTAGGATGTGTTGTTTGGTCACCGACATGCTTAAGGTTAGGGTTGCACATCGGAGGTTTATACATCATTTGTATTGTTTAAAAACAAATTAATTTACATATACTACTTTTCATTGGGAGCTTTGTTTTGCGAATTTATTATTAATAGTTTTACAAACGTCTACACTTCTGCATTGATTACAGTGTGTAAGGCCCCGATCCTGGGACGCTTACAGCTGGTCATCATCACACTTAAAATACATCATTATATGATCTTTACTAAAATCATGCAGCGGAAACTGTAAAATAACTTTTCATTTTACTATAAATGCTTTTGCAAGTTAATACAACATTCATTACAAAACATTGTTTGTTTGTATTACAGTGCAAAAACATTTTACAAAAGAATGCCATCCAAAATAAGCCGAGTAGCCGCCCGGTGTCATCCTCAGCAACTTTACCTGCCAACTGGAAACACATAAAAAGTCAGCGTTACTGAGTGAGTTCTAGTTTTATAAATAAAATACTTTACTTTTCATTAAAACTGTCTCTTTACTTTCACGCAAACATACATCATACGTACACATAGATAATATCATTATTATCTTCATCATTCATTATCTTTTGCTTCTATATAGATCCTGTCAAACTTTACCCTCTTCACGGCACGCAGCCATGATTACGGAGGTCGAGTGGCAAGGATCCCGTTTCTTACTTTATCATTATATTTCTTCCGTTCATTACTTTAATTCGTTCATTCTTTAACTTTCATTCATTCTTTGTACGTCTTTAACTTTCTTACTCTTTCATCTTTACCTCTTTTCTTTCCATCATCCATAAACCTTACCTTTCTGTTTCGTGATACTGGACCTAGGCCTAACATAGACCTTCTATAACGGTGCATCGCACCTCCTGACCACAGTACCTAAAGTAAAGTTTAGGTGTACCATTACTATATACAATACCTTTCTGTTTCATGGTGCTGGACCTAGGCCTATCATAGACCTTCTATAACGGTGCATCGCACCTCCTGGCCATAACACCTAAGGCAGAGTTTAAATGTACCATTGCCACATGCAATATCCCTCTATATCGTGGTACTAGACCTAGGCCTATCATAGACCTTCTATAACTGCGCACCGCACCCACCTGCCACAGTAGCTAGGATATGTAGCGATGGTTCTAAACAATGGTTGATCCCATTGTCAAGATTTACCCTCTTCGTGGCACACAGCCACGATTACTGAGGTCGCAAGACAAGGATTCCATTTCGAGTCTGTTGCAATAGCAAGGTCGCTCACCTCCTATATTTTCTTGCATGCCTTTCTTACTCTCATTCTTTATTAATGCATGCATTCATTCATCATGTTCCTCTTTCATTATCTTTCACTTTACATTACATAATACTTTCGTTTCATTCATTAACATAACACGTAAAGCCACGTGAAAGATAAACATACATCGTAATAGGAGCATCAACATACACTATAGCATCATCACACAGGGCATCATCATACATACTTAACATACATCATGCATAAACATGCAACATCATTATCATACCCTACATACCCTCTAAGATCCCAATGATCATCTTACATGTACTTACGGGGACTTTCACGTCATAACTTACATCTGCACCTTCCCCAGACAGCCAATAATTAAACTATGCTTCTCCTTGGGTACAACAGCCCTATTTGGGCGTATGAGCACCCTTCAGTCACATGGCCTCCATGCGACTGAACATCATACGAATGGACCAATACGGATGAACACCAATGCGGATGAATACCCAATCGTGCGAATGGACCCTCAATCGTGCGAATGAACACTATGCGAATGGACCTCATATGGTTGAACACTATGCGAATGGACCTTATGCGGTTGAATACTATGCGAATGGACCTTATGCGAATGGACCTCATGCGAATGAGCACCTATGCGACTAGGCTCTCAGTCGCATGACTCCCCATGCGACTGGACCCCCAGTCATGCGACGAAACCTCAATTGTTCGACTAAACCCCAATCGCCCTCCAGTCGGCCGTATGGCCTCCAGTCGGTTGCCTAGCCTAACTGATGCAGAATGCAGTTCATCCCGAACCCAATCTGCCATTTTTGACCTCCAAGCTCATCCAAACCCATTCTAAGCCCAAATCAACCATCCTAAACCTTTGGAATGCATACTACAACACCATTCAAGCACACACAAGCCCGAAAACACACTCCAAACGCACCACACGCAAACACACCCAAATGGGTCAAACACACACACATACAAAAACGGGTTTACTATGTGTTCTAGCCCCAAATCAGCTGAAAACGAGTAAAATAGGGGTCCTACAACTCACACAAGCTACAAGAAGAAGAAGAGCTTCGTGTTGACTCGCTACCCGACGATTTTCGTGCTCGGATCCACCCGAACCAACCTTTTTCTCTCTTTTCTCTCTTCTTTCTCTCTTCTTTCTCTTTTTTCTATGTTTTCACAAGAGTAGGGAGGATGTGGCTGCCCTCCCCCTCTTAATCCCCCATCTTTACAAATTTTCTCCCGTTTTGGCAAGTTCGGTCCCCCGACTTTGGACTTTATTTCTTTTTCTTCTTTCGTCGGCTTCGAGGAAAATATCCGGGTGTTACAAGTCCACCCCTCTTATATAGGTTTCGTCCCCGAAACCTGTTATTCCTCGAACAAACATGGGTAATGCTGTCTCATTTCTTCTTCGGTCTCCCACTTTTACTCGGATCCCTTCCTGTGCTTCCACTGTACATGCACAAGAGGAACCACTTTATTTCTTAGCCTCTTCTCTTTTCGATCGATGATTGCCACTGCTTGCTCCATATAATTGAGTCATTCGTCTACTTCGATATCCTCCAGTGGAACAATCATATCCTCATCTGCCAAACACTTCCTTAGATGAGATACGTGCATTGTCGGGTGAATTCCACTTAACTCATCTGGTAACTCCAATCTATAGGCCACCTCTCCTACTCGAGCAATGATTTGGAAAGGGCCTATGTATCTCGGGCTCAGTTTGCCCCGATTTTTGAACCGAATGATACCCTTCCAAGGTGAGACCTTCAACATAACCCGGTCACCCACCTGGAACTCAATCGGCCTGCGTCGTTTATCAGCATACGACTTCTGTCTGTCTTTGGCCGCCTTCATGAAAGCCTTGATCCTTTCAAGCTTCTCAGTCGTAGCCTCGATCACCTCGAAGCTCCCTATGGCAGGATCTCAGCCTCTCGTTTGATCAATCAGATTGGTTTGCAGCGGATTTAGCACGTTAATTAGCAATTATAGCAAGAACATAAAAGATATTGCAAGTAAAAGCACAAACATAGAGAGAGAAAAGAGTTCTGCGAAAAATTAATTGTTCCATTGCTCAACACGTTTCGGCATTTAAAACAGCATGGTTCACCATCCTTTTATAGGCGGCAAAAGGATGGTGATGATGTCCTTTCTCTGACATCAACCGATTATTAAAATTACAACTGACGGAACATAAAACTACTGAAGATGTCAACAGCTAACATCTTCTTACAAAAGTGTTCCTATCTTTTACAAGTACTGACAAAAGAAAACTACTGAAATCCTACAACGACTGAAGAACAAACTCTTCAGTTGTTTATAACTACTGATACTATAACAGCTGAAGAACAAGCTCTTCAGCTGTTGTACAAACTACTGAAATAAAATTACAAAACTACTGAAAGGGAAAAACCATCACAACAACTGAAGAAGACTTCTTCAGCTGTTGTGACAAACTCTGAGTCTTCAGCACTTGTTCTTCAGACTTGGCTTCAGATGATGTAACAGCTGATGACTTCTAGATGTCATCAGCTGTTGTCTTCAGTCTTTGTCTTCAGACTTTATGCTTCAGTAGAAGGTCTTCAGTTCTTCAGTTCTTCAGCTTTTGATTCTTCAGTACTTGTCTTCAGTGCTTGAAGTCTTCAGTACTTGTATGATCAGTACTTCAGACTTCAGTACTTGTCTTCAATATTTTAGAGTCTTCAGCTGTTGTTCTTCAGTTCTTTGATCTTCATACTTTGATCTTCAGACTTTGTCAGAACAGCTGATGGGAGTCTTCAGCAGTTGTTACAGTGGCATGTGGGACTTAGAGGTTTTCCTGATCTTGGCTCATTGGTTCTTTGGTCCAACAAACTCCCCTGAACCAATGCAGCCAAAACCTCTAATTATTTGTTGTCCCACTTATTGTTGGCAGAAATATTGGTCTATTTCCTTCTAGATCAGATTAGAAGTTGACCCAGATAAGCACTGGCCTGAGAGGTAGTCTCTAAGGTTTGATTGGCTGAGTATGGATGGGAGCTCTGTTTTGGGGAATTGGACACAGAGCTGTTGTCCCATCCATGAGATCTACCTCCCATGTACTAGCCGTAGGATTCTCGGGTGTAGGCCTGAAGAAAGATCATTTGCTCTTCTTTGTTAGGTCTTCAGGCTCACCTTCGAACAACCCCTCCCGGCCTTACAGCTCTGAGATGTACTTGGCCTGTTTTCCATTTTTGAGCTCAACTGTTGTGACTTGCCTGTATGCAAATTCATCAGGATGTCTTCCCTCCAACAACAGGTTGAGCTCATCCCTATGGAAGTTCTCAAGCCTCTTATAGACCAACCCTTTCCTAATCACCCTATTATCTAGCATTGTTTGGGGTGATTGGTTGGCTCTATAGGCTTTCTCGAACTCCTCTACTATTTCCCAGGGTGTTATTACAAGAGCCACAGAGATCACTTCATCTACGATTCTCTTAAGTTGGCTCTTGTATCTCATAGGCATAGCCTTTTGAACTATCCTGTGAGCCACCCTAGGATCAGGCCAAGTCCTCTCTTTCCTTTTCATATTGAAAAGTTTGTTTAAGAGTGAAGAGTCTCAGAGCCTCCTTCTTCATGTTCATGATAGAAGTAGAAGCAGCATATGATTTGTCAATGCTTTTCAGCATTGCCTCATCGTGTAATCTTTGCTGCTCCTCTTCTTCTAGTTTTACCCTCACAGTGTCTTGTTGTGAGGTGGGAGTGATGGTTTGTGTTTTGGCTTTAGGTAGAGGTATAACTGCTGAAATGGGCAGACTATCCTCCTCATCCTCCTCTTCTTCTTCTTCTTGCAGCCTCAACACCCTTCTCTTCTTCTTCAAGGGTGGATCATTGGCTGCGGGTTTTGATGGTGAAGGGGTTGGTTTTGTGGGTTGTGGTTTGGTGGTTGGTGTGGGAATGTTGGCAGGCACTGCTAGCAATCTAGAGATGAGTGATGGTTTGGTCTGTTTTGCCAGCAGTGTCCTGTTCCCAGCACCGGCTTCGGAGAGGGCCTCAGCGATCAGTCCTTTGGTGAAATCACCAGCTGAACAGATCTTGGTGGCTATAGCCAAGATTCTGTCCCTGGTCCATGCTTTAACATCAAGGACTGGCCTGCCCAGATACTTCGAAATGAATCTACTCATAGCCTCGAGTCTTTTTTTGTCCTCTTGGCTATAAGTAGACCATCGGTGTTCGATCTCCCTAGTCTCCATCTTCTTGAGCTCCTGATCTAGCATGGCAGTGTCCTTGTCAAAGCCTTGCCTGAACAGCTGAGCAATGGCAGAGTCCATTGATTTGCTTTGTTCAGCATCAGCCTCCTTGACAAGGGCTGCTAGATCGGAGTCAGCCACCTTCTTTCCCTCCTCTCCCTTTTTCTTATAAGTGACACTGAAATCCTTTTGGATTCCAGCCACTTCTATATGCTCAACCTCCCTCTCTTTCCTCTTCCCTTTCTCCCTCACCCTACTACTCTCCTCAGCCCTCTCCCTCTCAACCACCACCTCTTTCTCTGCCTCTAACTCCTCCTCTCCCTCTTCCTCTTGGCTTGCACTGATGTCTCCCCCTTTTTGGGTGCATTGGTTGGGGTTTGACTATCAGCAAGCGCCTTAGTAATGGCAACCTCCACCATGGGTTGGATATAAGTGGGAAGCCTCTCATCAATGGTTTGAATGACTATATCTTTTAGTATGGGTGTGATGAGAGGCAGGGATTTCTGGAGGATAGCATCCAGCTGCTCAGGGGGGTTCTGACCCTGAGAGCTAGTGCCAGAAGCAGGGGCTGGTGGCCGAGTTTATGGGAGTGGCTCAGTGTTTGTGAGACCTTCGGGTGAAGGTGCCATCTGTGGGGTTGTGGTGGCAGATGGACTTCTATCTTGAGTCATCTGAGCAAGCAGCTTTTGAGTCTGCTTATCTCATCCTCTAAGATAGTGTTGTGAGCTACAACGTCGAAGAAGAAGCTCAGGTCATCATCAGTATGAACTGAATCACCTGACCTCCTGACAATGTCAGGATGTACATGCTCTGAGTATGGCTCAGTAATAGCATGTGCCCCTTGTTCATGGTACTGGGGACTTCCAGCCTCCGGATTGGATCCATCATCGGCAGTTGCCTCTGGTGAGGTCTTATTGATGTTACCAGCTTCACCCTGCTCAGATGTTGATGCAGAGGAAGCGGCAGCCTCACCAGATTGTCCTATCTCCTAGCCACACTAGGAGATTGGACTTGTGATTCTCTGTGCTGTGGGCTCCCACCGGCACTTGTATCCACCCCCTCTTCGGTTGGAGTCTCCCCAGTTGTGATGGGTTTCTGGGGAGAGGGTGGAGTGCTCAGATGGGTCAGCACTTTGGCTATTGCCAATGAAGGGCTTTGTGGGGCGGTCTCATCAGTAGATGGGCTCGAAGCAGTGTGCACAGGGGGAGGACTGTGCTTTTCAATGGCAGTCTTCTCAAGTGAGATAGACCCCAGAAGTGTGGCTGCCCCAGAAGTGGTTGCATCAGGCTCCTGTTGAGAGGAAGCCTGTGCGGTTGTGGTGGGTGGAGTCGTGGTAGCTGCTGGGAGAATCGAACCAGCAGCCACATCCTGCATTTGTCTTGCAGGGCATCCTCAGGGGACTCATTTCCCTGAGTAGCCTTTTTGGGCTTCTTTTTGGTTTTTGGTTTGGTGGGGACTTTGGATTTGGAGGTGGAGGCTGTGGGTTCCTGCTGCGTGGGTTTTCACAGCCGCCAGCCTGTTTTAAGGATTGGGCAGAGTTGTGCCTGGAGTATACCTCGGCTAGAACAGCCATGGCAGGGACCCCAGTGCCAACAAGTCCCTCAGCCTGAAGCTGGTTCTCTATTATGGCCATAATGAACCGAGGATACAAGATCCATCGGTTAGAAACTGGTTTTGTGGCCATATCCTTGATTTCCAAAAATATAATATCTGTTAAGTTTAAAGGTTGTTTTTCAAGGATAGAGAACAATACATGTTGCCACCTTGTTGACATTTGGTCCCATGAAGAGGTTTTGGAGCCAGACACACGTTCACCATATGAAAAATGAGGCGTTGGGATCAGGAAAGTGTTTCTTCAACAAGGTTGTGGCGGAGAGGTCACCCTGGTAGTCGTTGGATGTGAAGGATAGATCCGGGGCGCCTTTGGGGTAAGAGGTTGGGTAGGTGGCATCCTCCAGCTTTAGGGTTGGCACAAGGTAGCTGGAGTGATAACCACTGGGTGGTTGTTGACGGAGGACCGGAGAGAGACCTCGCCATCCTGCTCTCCGGTTTGGACGGTGATGTTCGTCCAAAACTCCGTCAGGGAGTCGGTGTAGATGGTAGGGTTCAAAAGGAATGTCGTTTGGAAAGGTGAGTCGTGCATCAGATCGACGGCATGGTGAAATTTCGGCCATAATGGCGATTTGGTGAGATGAGCGACATAGTTGTGTCGAGGTTTAAGTTGCATGGTCGCCATTAATGGTGTATGGGAAGTTCAGAGGTTTTGAAAGGTTAGGTCAAGTGAGGAGTAAATGCTCTGAACGTTCGGTATTTATAGGGTAGGGCAAAGGCTGAAAGAAAACTACTGAAGGTTTTGGTGTTAGTTATCAGTTGTTGTAACGACTGATGACGTGGTCTTAACTTTCAGTGGTTGTAACATCTGAGGACTTGGTGTTAGTCTTCAGTAGTTAAAACTACTGAAACCTTGGTTTTGTCCTTCAGATGTTGTAAACGGCTGAAGAGTTATTGTCAGTCTTCAGTAGTTATGAACTACTGAAGACCTAATATTCTTCTTCAGACGTTGTAAGAACTGAAGACTTGGTGTTAGCCTTCAGTAGTTGTGAACTACTGATATCAGTAGTTATGAACTACTGAAGACATGGTATTGCTTCAGTTGTTGTAAACAACTGAGGGCTTGGTGTTAGCCATCAGTAGTTATGAAACTACTGAGGACATGGTTTTGTCCTTCAGTTGTTTGGGTATGAAACAGCAGCTGTTGGCATCAGCTGATGAGAAATTACTCATCAGCTGTTTCCGTCAAATCAGTTGTTTCATGCTAGCCTCTACACTTACTCATCAGCTCTTTGGCTGACTTTCAGATGTTTCATTGACCCTTCAGCTCTTGTGAATATTTATGCGTTCAGCTCTTGTGATCAGATGTTCACAAGTGCTGATGATATACTCTTTAGAGCTGGTGAACAAATTTTGTCTTCAGTACTTGTGTGAGATTACACATCAGTACTTGTGAGCAAAATTTGTTCTTCAGTACTTATTTATTGAAAATCATACATCAGTAGTTGTAATCCACTTTACTACATCAGTTGTTTTCAATAAATAATGTACAGCAGTACTTTGAGTCAATTTAGTTTTCAGTAGTTGTGAAAGAGTGAAGACTAAATTACTCATCAGTACTTATATTTGACCTTTGCTCATCAGTAGTTGTGAAGTAAGAGCATCAGCATTGGTCAATTTACTCTAGCTGCAGCATACCTAGCCTTAATACCAAGTTTTGGAATGTGGCACTATCTAAGGCTTGGTAAAAATATCTGCAAGCTCATCAGCACTAGGAACAAACTTAGGATCAATCAAACCTTTTTCATAGCAATCCTGATAAAATGATGTCTGATCTCAATATGTTTAGTCCTAGAGTGCTGGACTGGATTTTGACAATACAAAGAGCTGAAGCACTATCCATTAATAATGGAGTCTTAGTCTCAGTAATGCCATAATCCAGAAGTTGATTCTGAAGCCAGAGTATCTGAGAGGTACAACTTGCAGCAGCAATGTACTCAGCTTCAGCAGTGGATGTAGCAATTGATGTTTGTTTCTTACTCTGCCAAGAAACTAAACAATTGCCTAGGAATTGGCAACCACCAGAAGTGGATTTTCTGGTGACTTTGCATCCTGCATAGTCACTATCAGAGAAAGCAACTAATTTGCAAGAATGCCCAGTTGAATACCAAAGACCTAGTGATTGGGTACCTTGCAGATATCTAAAGATCCTTTTGACTGCAATCAAATGGGATTCTTTAGGTGCAGCCTGAAATCTAGCACAAGCACATGTTGCAAACATGATGTCTGGTCTAGAAGCTGTAAGGTACATCAAGGACCCAATCATACATCTGTAAAGGGTTTCATCAACCGCTTTACCTTTCTGATCTACATCTAGTTGTGTGATGCTGCTCATGGGAGTAGAACAGGGCTTACAGGTTTGTAAATCAACTTATTCAACAACTCTTTTGAATATTTGGACTGATGGATGAAGATTCCATCATCCTGTGTTTGATTTGCAAACCTAGAAAGAACTGTAATTCTCCCATAGCACTCATTTCAAACCTTAGCTTCATAGCTTTGTAAATTCATCACACAACTTTGGATCAGAGGATGCAAAGATGATGTCATCTACATAAATCTGAACAAGGAGCTTATGTTGTCCCACAGTCTTGATGAATAAGGTTTTATCAATGGTGCCTCTAGTGAACTTATTCTCTAGAAGAAAGGTTGAGAGTGTCTCATACCAGGCTCTAGGTGCTTGCTTCAGCCCATAAAGAGCCTTATCAAGCTTGTACACCCAATCAGGATGTTTATTGTCCTCAAAGCCTGGTTTGACACACATAAACCTCTTCTTTTATTTTCCCATATAGGAAGGCACTTTTGACATCCATTTGATAAACTTTAAGACTGTGAAAGGCAGCATAAGCTAAGAACAGTCTGATTGCTTCCAGTCTGGCCACAGGTGCAAAGGTCTCATCATAATCGATGCCTTCCTCCTGTGCAAACCCTTGAACAACCAGTCTAGCCTTGTTCTTGACAATTTGGCCCTTCTCATCTGTTTTGTTCCTAAATACCCACTTGGTGCCTATAGCACACTTACCTTTGGGTAATGGAACAAGCTCCCACACTTGCTGTTTCTTAAACTGAAGAAGCTCAAGCTGCATAGCTTCCACCCATCCATTGTCTCTTAAAGCAATATGATAGTTCTTTGGCTCTTGCTGACTGATGAAGAGAGCATAGAAGCAGAAGTTGGACAATTGATTCCTGGTTGAAACTCCAGCATGAATATCACCAATGATTTGAGATGTGGGGTGATTCTTGAGCTCTTGATAGACTATGATATCTGTGCAAGTGTTTGTAGACCCATCAGCAGCAACAGATGGTGATGGAGATTCCTGAAACCATGTAGAGGATGGCAGCTCAAACGAAGTAGAGCAAGCAGAAATCTCATCAGCATTTGTAGTGGATGGAGCTGCTGAGGCTACAGGAGCATCAGGTTCAGTGGACTCAGGCAGGTTGTCACTAAACCTGAAGAGGTGAGTACTGACTACATCATCATCAGTACCACCAGGTGGAGATCTGTTGACAGGCTCAACAGCTGGAGGTTGATAAGGAACATATTGCAGTATGTCCAGATCAAACAACTCCACAGGGTTTTGTGGAATCTTGTCCTTTGGAGATTCATTGAACTTCACATGCAGAGTTTCTTCAACCCCCTTTGTTCTACAGTTGAAGACTCTGTATGCCTTGCAAGTTGATGAATAACCAACAAATACCCTGCATCCACCTTACTAGCAAACTTCTGGAGTGGGTTGCTAGTGTTGAGAATGAAACATGGACACCAAAGGCTCTAAAAATGAAATCAGAGGGGCCAAATGATGAAGAACTTCATAAGGAGTTTCATCAACCTCTTATTCACTAAAGCTCTATTCTGTACATAGCAAGCTGTGTTGACAGCTTCAGCCCAAAAGGTCAGTGGCAACCCTGAGTCAGCCAACATGGACCTTGCTGCTTCAATGAGAGTCCTGTTCTTTCTCTCCACCACTCCATTCTGCTCAGGAGTTCTAGGAATACTAAACTGCCTTCGAATTCCCTTGGACAGGTAGAAGTCATCAAGTGTGTGGTTTCTAAACTCTGTTCCATTGTCACTTCTCACACACTTGACCTGTAGGGAATACTGCTTTTCTACAAGTAACACAAAGTTCATTATAGTCTTGGCTGCTTCATCCTTGGAGTGCAAGAAGAAAGTCCATACAAACCTGGATAATCATCCACAATTACCAGGCAGTATTTCTTCTTTGCCATGCTCATCACTCTGACAGGACCAAAGAGATCCATGTGCAGGAGCTGCAAGCAGGCAGTGGACTTTGGTTCTTCTATTGAAGGGAATGAAACTTTGTGTTGTTTTCCTTTCAAGCAAGCAGTGCAGTCATCTTCACACTTGAACTCCTTCAGAGGCAATCCTCTAACTAAACCATGCTTATCAGCTGATTCATGTTCTTGAAATTAACATGACCCAGCCTTCTATGCCATAGTGTAGACTCTTGAGGAGAGGCCTTGGAGAATAGGCAAGGATGGCCTTTTAGATCTATCTTTTTGGAAAGATCTAAGGCATACACTCTTCTTGTCCTGTTGGCCTTCAGGAGAGTGTGTTCATCCAATGCCTTGTCAATCAAACTCAGAACTTTGGATGACAAATCCGACAGTTCTGGCTTGTGAAAAGGGCAACATGGCCTTTGTCACACATTTGACTGACACTCAAGAGGTTGTACTTGAGATTCTCCACATGGTTCACATCATCAAACCTTATTCCCCATTGGAAACAAAGCCTTTTCCGATGATGTAACCCTTTGCATCATTGCCAAAGGAAACAAATCCCTTCTTTCCTTGAGAGTAGTCATTAAGAAGGGAGCTGCTTCCTGTCATGTGCATGGATCCTCCACTGTCTACATACCAGATGCTTCTATGGCATGTTGAAGAACCCTGCAAACACAACCATGTGTTAGTTGTCTTGGAGACCCAAACCTGCTTGGTTTTGGGTCTGTTCTCAGCTACAGGTGCAGCACTAACAGTTGTGTTAGTGTGACAGCCTGAGGTGAAGAAGATGGTGCAGAAGAGGAACCCTTTGGCTTGGACTTCCTTTTCTGTGGTTTCAACACAGGAGCATCTAAGTGGTTGACTCTTCCCACTAGTTGCTGAACCATCATCACCAGCTGTGTCTGATTCTGTGATAAAGCTTTCAGTTCTTCAGACACATTGGAGTTTGCTGATGATGGATCCCTATGTTGTACCATTTTTTCTGAGCAACCTCAGCTGTTGCCTGAGTACCCCTACCTTCTTTTAGATTTAGCTTTGGGCTTAGGGATTTCAGGCTTGGATGTTGCTAGTACAAACTTGGTTTCAAACTCATTCTTCATTTTATTGATGTCCTCATTGATTTTCTCCTTCTGTTTGAGTTTTGAACCCCTTTTGTACCAGCAATCATCAGTAAGATGATTGAACACCACATATCTCACATGGTTCTTCTTCATCTTATGCTGATCATCAGCTGAAGAGGATGTAACTACTGAAGACTTGTTCTTCAGCTGTTTGCCATCAGTACTAGCAGTTTTCTTCCTAGTGCCTGCTTTCCTGGTATCCTCTTTAGCTGTCTTCAAACCTTTCCTACTGTTAGTTTTCTTCTCTTTAGTGCTAACAGTATTGAGGTTTGAACTTCAGATGTTGTCACTTGCTCTCCAGTACCTTCAGTACTTCTAGTGACAACACCTGAGTTGATCAGCCTTTTGGTCATGTGACAGTCAGCATTTGAACCATCAGCTGTTGTAGCATCAGCTGATTGGTTTTGGCAGGAGTTATGCTGACTTCTATCTCTGATGATGCTGATTCAGAAGATAGTAGGTCACATGATGAGAAGGATTGGTTATTGCTCTCCCCATCAGATTCAACTTCTGCTCTTGAAGTGAAATCTGTAGGAGGAGCAGTGTGATTGTAACCAATGCCAAACTTCACATTGGAAGCTGATTGCTTGCTAAGAAGCATTTCAAAACCCTTGCATGATTGCACCCATCGATCACACTCAACTTGGGTGGTTGCAAGAGTTTCCTTGAGGTCTCTGTACTTCTCTAGAAGTACATCTTCCCTAGCTTTATCATCTTTGATTTGGCATTTAAGCTTGTAAATCTCATCATTTTTATCTTGAGTACAGCCTCAAAATCAGCTTTTCTTTTGGAAATAGTGTGCTCAAGCTCAAGATTTTTATCTATTAAAGCTACATTTGCTTCTCTAATAGAAGCAAATGCTGCTATGCATGATTCTGAACAAAGCTTGGCTTTTGCCTCAGTGGATACCTGAGATGAGGCATTCGATGATGACCCCTCAGCAGAATCAAGGGCCATCAGAGCAAGATTTCCAAAAGGTTGGTCACCACCATGTTGACCAGCACCTTGGAGTAGTTGTTCCTGACCAGATAGCTCTTCTGGTAGACTACTCCAGTCAACAACACTTGGGTGAAAAAGCTATGTTGTTGAGGTTGTGTGTGATGATGAGATTGGGAAGATTGAGGCTCAGGAAGAGCATGAGGTGGTTGAGCCGAGGGTGCTTGAGCTTGACTAGGCTGAGGCATGTAGTACAGGGGTAAGGATATGGCATATGACCCTGTGCACAAAATAAGCAGGTGGTGCCTGTGCTTGATGGATGGCCAGAACTGGAGGAAGGTTGCCCTCTGTGCTGTGAGCTATTGCTGGGAAAAGTCACAAAGGGTGCAGAGGAGTTAGATCCAGACGATCTACACTCTCTTGCAAAGTGTCCAAGCCTTTGGCACTTGTGACACCTCAACTTGCTCTTGTCAAAACCAACTTTGGTTTTGCCAGAGAGTCCAGGGAATTTCCTACCAGTTCTCTTGTAGAACTTTTGAGAGCGGATATTTATCATTGCCATTTGGTTCAAAATATCCATCTCTTCCAGATCATCATCTGGAATGCCCTTCAAGTCCTCCATCAAAAACAAGTTGTCACCACCACCTCCTGAACTACTAACACCAACAAAAGCTTGTTCTGAGTTGGTAGAGAAATCAATATGCTCATCATAAGAACTTTCTGATGAAGCATATTCTGACTCATGACTTATCAAGGCAGCATTACCTTGGACAAAGTCATCAGCGAGCTTGCCAGAAGAGGACAACTTCCTCTTTGCTCTATCTCTCTCTCAAAAGTGAGCAGTTTCCCATGAAGTTGGGTGAGAGATAGAGTTTCCAGATCAGCACTGGAGCGTAGGACAATGGTATATGTGTCCCATCTCTCAGGCAGTGACCTGAGGAACCTGTTGTTCATCTGGCTTTTGGAGTACTCTTGTTTGACCATCTTCAGCTCAGAGATCAAACAAGAGAACCGCTCAAACTGCTGGGTCAGAGTCTCACCCTTTCTATATGAGAATGTCTCATATTGTTGGCGAGGATTTCCCTATTGTTTGCTAAGACCGAATCAGTTCCTCCAAATTTTTCCTTTAGAGCAACCCATAGGTCATGAGCAGACTCATGATGCAAGAGCCCTGAATAAATCTCATTAGGAATAGCATGGCTAAATTCCATGGGCTCTAGCATCAATTTCGAACAGCTTTAGATCTTCGTCCGAATATTGTTCAGGTTTCTTCGCAACTGTTCATTAGATTCAGGGACGCTCACCAGGGCTTGTATGGTCCATGCACCACTGACTTCCAACAACCAGCACTGTTGACAGCCAAGTGGTGAAGCATACGTCTTTGCCATATGTTATACTCGTTCCTCACAAGCATCGGAGGCTTGGTTGAGGAACCAGTATTGTGAGGATCATTAGTTAGTGTCGTCATCTCAGGTTTTAGTCAAAACAAGTTTAAGCAAGACAAACGTAACTCAAGACCACCAGAGAACCTCAAGATTTTGGCCGGAACAGCAGAAACTCACTCTCTATGGCTAATTCTTGCAAATTGCTAATTCGATCAAACAGAGAGATCAAAAGAGCAGTTTCAAATGATCAATAGTGAAATCGATCAATGATTAACCACTCTGATACCATTTGACAGGATCTCAGCCTCTCGTTTGATCAATCAGATTGGTTTGCAGCGGATTTAGCACGTTAATTAGCAATTATAGCAAGAACATAAAGATATTGCAAGTAAAAGCACAAACATAGAGAGAGAAAAGAGTTCTGCGAAAATTAATTGTTCTATGCTCAACACGTTTCGGCATTTAAAACAGCATGGTTCACCATCCTTTATAGGCGGCAAAAGGATGGTGATGATGTCCTTTCTCTGACATCAACCGATTATTAAAATTACAACTGACGGAACATAAACTACTGAAGATGTCAACAGCTGACATCTTCTTACAAAAGTGTTCCTATCTTTACAAGTACTGACAAAGAAAACTACTGAAATCCTACAACGACTGAAGAACAAACTCTTCAGTCGTTTATAACTACTGATACTATAACAGCTGAAGAACAAGCTCTCAGCTGTTGTACAACTACTGAATAAAATTACAAACTACTGAAAGGGAAAAACCATCACAACAACTGAAGAGACTTCTTCAGCTGTTGTGACAAACTCTGAGTCTTCAGCACTGTTCTTCAGACTTGGCTTCAGATGATGTAACAGCTGATGACTTCAGTAGATGTCATCAGCTTGTCTTCAGTCTTTGTCTTCACTTTGTGCTTCAGTAGAAGGTCTTCAGTTCTTCAGTTCTTCAGCTTTTGATTCTTCAGTACTTGTCTTCAGTACTTGAAGTCTTCAGTACTTGTATGATCAGTACTTCAGACTTCAGTACTTGTCTTCAGTACTTTAGAGTCTTCAGCTGTTGTTCTTCAGTTCTTTGATCTTCATACTTTGATCTTCAGACTTTGTCAGAACAGCTGATGGGAGTCTTCAGCAGTTGTTGCAGTGGCATGTGGGACTTAGAGGTTTTCCTGATCTTGGCTCATTGGTTCTTTGGTCCAACACAATAGTAGTTTCTACGTAGAAGGGCTCATCAATACGTCTACTACTAATAGGCATTTAGCACAGAAAGAAGCAGAAATAAAACTCTACTAGCACCAGAATCAATAACACAGAAGCAAGAGTTTGATTACTAGAAACTACCTGACAAACATCGGGGTCCGTCCTAGCCTCCTCCCTGGTCATGGTGAAAGCTCTGGCCTCGCTTCTCCCTTCAGTCCCCGTCTTCTTGCCCCGGAACTCTCCCCCTCGCTCTCTGAATCCCTGCTCATATGGCCCTTCTCCCGTAGTGAACACCTTGCAGCCTTACAGTCTCTAGAGTCATGATAGCACCGGCATTTCCCGCACTTGAAGCACGAGTTGTACCCCCATGCTCATCACCGTCCATGCTCTTTCCCCACTGCCACCTTTGGGTCTGACTTGTGACCCCACCCTACGGTCATCTCTCATCTTCTTGTTATTGGGTAAACACCACGCCCGAAGCTTCCATTCCAGTTGTCACACCACCGACTTCTTTCCTCCACCCCTCACTCCCTCTCATCTAAAGTCTCCGCCAAATCCACTGCGACCTAAGTGCTGGTCGGACGATCAGTGCCTCGAATGTCGCTGGCAGTCCCTGAATGTACCGGTTGATCTTCTCGGACACCGGCGTACCTTCCGACCAGCTCGCCATTATTTAAATTGGTGTGTACTGTGGTGGGTCATGGTTCCCGCCTCGAGTTGTAGGAACTCCCTCTCGACTTATCGAGTTCCCTTGAGGACAGAATTCCTCAATTACCAATTGCTTCTTCTTTTCATCGCATTTTCCCGATGGCCCTGACCCTCAACTTGAGATTTGTCCCACCACAAGTCGGAGTCAAAAGGATGGGTGCGCAACTTCACCTTCTGTCCTCGGACACTCCTGATCTAGTACGCTCCATCTCCCTTACCACGGTGGGGCGCGCAGCATTGCCATTTTCATCAAGAAGTCGGGGGCTTGCACCTTGGAATGCCCCTAACTGCATCCCTTGGTCGTCACCCCTACTACGTCATCCTCTTCCTCTCAGAACTACAGTCTCAGGTCTCGGTGTTCCTCTCTCCCTTGCTTTCCTTGCCCGTCACTCTCTCCTTCCTCCTTCTCCTTTCTCTCCTCATTCCTCACAGCTCGATACTCGGTCACACAGAGGATAGACTGTCTGCAGACCTGGTGCCTCTCCGTCAATCGCCTCCCTAGCTGAGCATTCAGGCTAGCATTCTTTTCCTCACTCCGGCAATGAACCTCAGGGTCTCATATCGTCTCAGAGCTTAGCACTCTCCTAGTCACACGCGGCACCTCTCCTCTAGAAGCTTGTTGAGAGTTTCTGTCCAGCCATTTCCTAAGACTATAAGATTCAAACACCAACATAGTCATTCAAGGAAAGCTCATTTATTCAAGTATAGTAAGTCCTAATTACAGTGGCCAGTTGTGATTAGCCACTTACCTTACTTTTCACACCCCAAGCATTTCCTATCCGACTACATCGTATCTAAATCTACTAAGAACACATAAGCTCAATAGCACACGCACATAATTCTGGTTACTTAAGAAAGAAATACCTGATGGCACGTAGCTACTCGGGCTACATCCCTCTTTCTGTCCCATTTTCAGTTTAAGTTAGGTTTTTTTGAAAATATTTACCCATTTCACTTAAACTGCTCTGATACAACTTGTAAGGCCCCGTTCCCGGAGACCTCACAGTTGGTCTTCACAGCATAATTACATAAAAGCATAATATAATATATAGCAGCAGAATTTTATTAACAAAAGCCATTCACTTTATTAAACACTGTTGTTAAGCAATACATCATGTAGTTCTGAATCTGCTTACAAAAGAATTGTTCGATTGAATTACAAAACAACAGTATCTATCATAAGAATGGATGTCAGTCTGCCCCGCATCGATAGCCTTCACGCGTGCCATTCTCAGCAACTTTACCTCAACTGAAAATACATAAAAGTTAGTGTTGCTGAGTGAGTCCTAGTTTATTAAAAAATTTTACTTTCGTTTAAAAACCATTCTTTACTGTTGCATGTGATCACACATCATACGTACACATAGATAATATCATTATTATCTTTATCATTCGTTCATTAACTTTTATTCATTCCGTACTTTATCATTCATTTATCATCTAGATCCCGTCAGGCTTTACCCTCTTCATGGCACACAGCCACGATTACTGAGGTCGAATGACGAGGATCCCATTCTGTACTTTATTATGATATTTCATTCGTGAGCATACATCCTTCATACTTACAGATAAAATTATTATTATGCTCATCATTTGTTCCATTCATACTCTTTCCATTACTCTTTCGGTCTTTACATTCTTTCTTACGAGTCTGTTGCGACAACAAGGCCGCTCACCTCAATATCGATCTTTCATGATCGTATGTTAGCCAAGTCTGTTGCAACACATAGTTGCTCACCTCAGTGGCAATCTTAAGATTGCCTGCTAACCGAGTCTGTTGCAACACAAAGTTGCTCACCTCCATATTGATCTCTCACGATCGTATGTTAGCCAAGTCTGTTGCAACACGTGGTTGCTCACCTGAGTGGCAATCTCACGAATTGCCTGCTAACCGAGTCTGTTGCAACACAAAGTTGCTCACCTCATTGTCAATCTCAAAGATTGACCTGTGTGCATCCTTCGGGGTAGCTAACACGCATCACAGTTGAGCTAACACCTACCAGGGGTGTGCACCTCCATAGATTTGCTTGCAAGCCTTTACTTATTCATTTACGATCCATTTTCTTCATCCTTAATATTTTACTTATTAATGATTATACTCTTCGTTAAATTTTAATCGTCCTTCATCATGTCATTTCATGCTTAACAATATTAAAATGATAATAATAATATTGCTAATAATAATAAACTACTGATAATAATATCAGTACTAATAACAAGGGTTAATCATTTATTATTTAATGTATAAAACATCATCATTAAATAGCCCCTGGTCAACCTTGGTCAAACCCTAAAACCCAGATTCCCAGAAAATTCCTGTAAAAATTTCTAAGTGTTTGGGCGTAAGAGCCCTGTTCGGGCTTTTCACCACTATGTAGGATCACCAGCCTACACTTAGAAACTTTTTCACTTTAGGCGTATGAGCTGTTCAAGCGCATGAGCACTGTTGGGACATATCACCTTTCACAGAAAATAATTCCAGGCGCAAGAGCACTATTTAGGCTCATCACCCTATACTTAGTCATTATTTCAGGCACAAGAGCACTATTTAGGCTCATCACCCTATACTTAGTCATTATTTCAGGCATAAGAGCACCGTTTAGGCTCATCACCCTATACTTAGTCATTATTTCAGGCACAAGAGCACTGTTTAGGCTCATCACCCTACATTTAGTTTTTCTAAGTCAGAATTCAGGCATATGAGTACTATTCAGGCATATTACCCTATACTTAGTTTCTGTCATACTTTCAGGCATAAGAGCACTATTTGGGCATATTACCTTATAATTTTCCTAAGGCATAAAATTCAGGCATATTAGCACTATTCAGACTCATTACCCTGTAATTAGTAAGAGTTTTCTAAGTTCTAAATTTCAGGCACATGAGCACTGTTTGAGAGCATAAGCCCCAACACTTAAATTTCTGTCAAAATTTTGGGGGTATGAGGACTGTTCAGACTTATGAGCCTTGTATAGGCGTATTAGTAGTCTGTTTATGTTTCTAAGTCGTTTTCCAGTCCCAAACATCATATTACCTAGTTCTAAACATGCACATACTATTCCAGGCATAAACTTAACATAATTTATAGCAACATATTTGCCCAAACATACCCGACCCACATACACATGCACATGAACATACGGGTATAATACCCAACCTTATAAAAACATAAATACATGTATTTTCCAGCCCCAAATCATTTGAAAACATGTAAAAAGGGGTTCTAGTAACTCACCTATGCTGCTTTCAAGCTTAACACTCTCAAAACACGAATTCTTGATGTTTCTAGCACCTAAACACCAAGAACACATACTCGAAAGCATATAGGCACATAAGAACATATAAATGAGGCATTATCTAGCCAAGAACAACTTAAAATTTTCTTACCTGGAAATTCGAATCTTGCTTGACCTTCTTTCTCAACCCGAAGCTTTTTCTTCGTTCTCTCTCTAAAGTCGAATGAAAGATGTTGTGCAGGAGATAATAGGCGGCCATGCCACCTTTTCACCAACTTTTATTGTTTTTGTGCTTTCTAACACTTTTGGTCCCTCAACTTGGATGTTGACTTTCATTTCTCCCTTTTTCTTTCTCTTTTATTCTTTTATTTCTTTAAAAAGAAAAGTACGGGTGTTACAGTTAAAGATTTTATTCCTGCTCACTAAAGGTAAGATTATGGGTTTTGAATCTTGTGTTTTATTAAATTACATTTTTTGACCAAAATTTTATTTGTTCTTAAGAGAACAAAATCCCCATTTATTCGTTGGTATGATCCGGAGATGTGACAAAGATCAGTGAATATCCTACCAGGTTTGTTAAAGTCAAAGAGAAAACTTGAAGAGAAAGTCAAAGCTTGTGAACATGAACTTAAAGAAACTCAAGACAAAGTGAAAGCAAATGAACATGAGCTGAGATGCAGTAAACAAGAACTCAAGACAACTCAAGATCAAGCCAAAAGTTTGAAACTGTGGTTGATGCTAGTTAGATTGGCTTCTTGTTTTTGTTATTTCACTTAAGATTAATTTAGTGATGAATAATTATAATGGTACTCAAGATGTTGTTGACATGTATTTGTTGTTTTTGAATGGTTATATGAAATGTATGGCATGCAATGGTAGTTTTTGATTTTTTTAATGGTTACAAATTTTTCTATTTCTTTCATATGTATGATCTTATATTGAATTCTTGCAATTGCATTATAATATACTTATATATGAATATGCAAAGATATGAAAAGGGCCTTGAAAGTTCAGAAAAATATAATATCCATTAGTTCCATCCTAACATTGTTTCAAACCATGTCAATACAACCAATGCTCTAAAACATAAACGAGCATTGTAACTACCTTACATAAAAAACAACACACCATCAACTTAAAACACTAAGGGGCACCCTATAGTCCCTGCTCCTCCTATTCCTATCCATGTTGTCCTTGACCAATGCAAGTTCTCATGTTAAGCCCATTTTTCTTAAATTTCTCAGAAGTAACAGTTGTATCTTTCTTAGATAGTCTCCCTCTCTTTGTAACACCTTCCAATTTAGTTGCTGATCTTTTCCTTGCCTTTTTAGGCCTCCTAATTGGTTTATGATGTTTAGGTGCTGTGATTGTGGTAGGCACTATTGACTTTAGCCAAAGTGACCTACCATTTATGGGAACCACCTTGAAACTATGAACATTTTCCATGTGGCCAAATGATAAACTTTATCCACCCAACTTTTTGGTACCACAACCTTTTAGCCATTAGCTGTCATGTTCCATATTGATGCCACTGCATGCTTGCAGGGCATACCAGTTATCTCCCATCTCGTACAGCATAAACTTTAAGCCTCATGTCCACCACACATTGATCCCCCCCATGTACCACTTACTTGATACTGATCTCGTCCATTCCATATGACTGTGTACCTTGTAGCTTCTTTTTTAATTGATTTAAACAACTTGGTTGCCGTAGGAGTTAAAGGTCCCTCACTTTTTTCAATCACCTTCAAAATAAAAACAATCCTCCTCATCAAATTTTCCTTAATGTACTAGAACAGTTATTATAGGCTTGTCTCTTGCATTAACTATCTTGCCATTGAACACATCACACATGTTATTTAGCAGAATATCTAAATGTGCCCTACCTACAAATTCAATAATTAAAAGTATGGCCTAGACCAGAATATATACAAGAAGTGTTTGTTGATACAAATAAAGCTTACCAGTATGTTCATGTAGGATTTTTGACAACCACAAATGTGCATCAATGTTAAGCTTTTTAAGTTCATGCATACTTTTTGGAATTGAATTTCAATTATGCTTGTAGCCAGTTTCCATAAAATATCCTTGTAAGCTTTGCCCTTGAAATTTTGTTTCTTATTTCATTTATGCGCCTTACCTTAAACAATATCTGTGCTCTGTACAAGGGGAAAGCTTTCCAATTACAAATACAATTCCCTGTTAATATAACCAGAAGAAAAGTAAGTTAAATAATTATCTTAACTACAAAGTTGAGTAAATTAAGTTACCTTTTGCCTATCACTCATGAATGTGAAACTAGACCTACCATCCAAGTCCAAATCATCACCAACACACTCTAGAAACCAGGTCCAACTGTTAGTTGTTTCTGCTTCTACAATAGCATAGGCAAGTAGGTATATACCATTATTTGGATCAATACCCACGGCACTCAAAATCTGAACCGGGTATAGACCTTTCATGAAAGCACCATCTAATCCTAAAAGGTCTCTCTAATTACCTTGAAACCTTCCTTTAATGACCCAAAGCATACATATATCCTATGAAATCTTCTGGAATATGATGTTAGATCTGTTGTGAGTTCCACCTCAATCTTCACTGATGACCCGGGGTTAGCTTTCAATAATTTAGAACGTAATCTCTAAGCAACCTGTAACCTTTCGTACTTTCGTTAAATAAAAGTTATCTTTGTTATGCATTTGTAAGGGCCATTTATGCCATTTATGAAACTTTGAGAGCTTGTTATGCTTGTTTCTTAGTTAATTTCAAGGTTAATAATTAAATTACAAATAATAATAACAATAATAGTATTTACAATTTTGTTTAAAACTTAACATTTAGTTATGATAATAAAAAAATATAATAATAGTCTAAATAAAATAAAAAATATAGTGATAATAATATAAAAATATAATAATTTATAAAAGTTAAGTGATTGTTAAATTATAAAAACATTAAAACTTAAAGTTAAATAAGTTAAGGGGGCCTTTATGTTAAATTTGAAACATTAAATGAAAGTTTATCACATAAAATAACAAAAAGTATAACTACAGGGACAATTTGTGTAATTATGAAAAACCCAAACTAATAGCCCCCTTTCTCTCCCGATTTTCCGGTCACCGGCCGGCCAATCTCCGGCCGAGCTCCGGTGACCACCGAACACCCAAATTTAAACGTTTTTTAACCATGCTAAAGGTACCAAACGACTCAGGGAAGCACCGCGAACTTGAACCCATGACCAATTGGACCATTACATTCGGCATTTAAGGGAATCGAACCGAAATCAATAACCCAATCGATTCATAACCGTTCAACATGCATTGTGATGAATAATCAAATTAAACGATCAGAAACGTTCTAATAATCATTTCTAAATTTAATACATCGTTTAATTTTAGTTAAACAATCGATTAAACAATCGATTGTAACCGTTATATCCGAATGGAAACTGAAACTCGTTCGACGCTCTATCTTACAAATCGAACATATATAACAGAGGGAAAATGTCCCCATTAACCCATTTCAACTCTCTGTAAACCTAATTTCATGAAACATTCACTCAATCAACGACCTCTAATACCTAGTTCTTCGCGACTGCATCGAGTCTAAACCGAGTGTAAACAAGTCAATTTGTTCTTAATCAGGTAAGTTTGATACACCATTCAACTCGATTACACCCAGGGAACAAAAGCCCTAAGGTTATTGGGTTGAATCAATCGCTTTAAGCTTCAATTTGGGTTGCACAAATTAGGGTTCATAGGATTTGGGCTTTCTGCACTTAGTGTTTTTAAGTTTTTAAACCAACATCTAACACGGCTGCGGCCCTGGTTCACAGGTTAGTCACATGCCCTTACAACCTTGAGGGTCCCAGGTTCGAACCCGGGCACCCTCAACTATTTTTTAGGCCTTTTTGGGCTTTAAAAAATTATATAAAATTTCTAAAATTATAAAAATCAGTTTTATAAACTTTGTTTATTTTAAAAGTTATCTAATTATTTTCTGTAAATTAATTTCTTTAAACACCTTAACATTTTTATGTAAAATATTATTAACAAATGATGTTATAATTAGTTTATTTTTATAAAAATAAACTTTAAATAGTTGAAATCACTAAATTGTTAGTTTGGTCATTACGTTATCTTAATTATAGATTAATTATGTTAAAAATTGTATTTATATTTTATAATTTAATCATTATAAGAATTTAATTTATTATAATTTCACAAATTATTATAAAAGGATTAATTAAGTTTTTTTTCATTGTATTAAAATATATATGATTTCGATAACTAATCTTATTTATAAAAACCTTAAATTCTTATTGAAACCCTAGTTCACGTTAAAACGTTAATCTTATTATTAAACTTAAACTTGTAATATATACGTTAGGTACCTTGTAAAGGGATTCGTTGGAACGTCGTTTATATCTTATTATCATCTTATATACATACATCAAGTGAGTTTCCTTGCCTCTTTTTACATTATTTCACACCGTTTGGGGTTGGGGTGAAACATGTTAATTCATCAACATACACTTCTAACATGTAAATCTTGTAAAGCACTTGCAATTCATACTTTTATTTGTCATGGTTATTTGTGTTATTGTAAGTCTTATATGAGATACATATTTTATTTACACTTACTAACTATTGCTAGCCTGGCGACGTCTTAGATCTTTGGGCCTGACAAGCCTATTTGGTGCTAAAGCCGATATATTGCCAGCTCCTGATGACGTATGACTTGTTCATCATGGGAAGCAAGTACACTTAGCCAATCATATCAACTTGTAATTAAGTTGAGGTTTGATGTAGCTATATGTATTCTATAAACTTGCTTAAACTTGCTTAACTCATAACCTATGACATGAATTGCTACTTGTAACCTTTGATATACTATGTATATGAACCCTTGGAAATTCATCAACTTATAGTTGACCTTTTATTTTTAACATGTTTCAGGAAACACGCATGTTTGAAATCATCATTTGAAGTTGCTTAAATCTAGGATTTGGACCTAGAATAATGAATAAAGGGCTTTGGATTATTTTGTTTTATGTTTTGAATTATGACAGGATCTCAGCCTCTCGTTTGATCAATCAGATTGGTTTGCAGCGGATTTAGCACGTTAATTAGCAATTATAGCAAGAACATAAAAGATATTGCAAGTAAAAGCACAAACATAGAGAGAGAAAAGATTCTGCGAAAAATTAATTGTTCCATTGCTCAACACGTTTCGCATTAAAACAGCATGGTTCACCATCCTTTTATAGGCGGCAAAAGGATGGTGATGATGTCCTTTCTCTGACATCAACCGATTATTAAAATTACAACTGACGGAACATAAAACTACTGAAGATGTCAACAGCTACATCTTCTTACAAAGTGTTCCTATCTTTTACAAGTACTGACAAAAGAAAACTACTGAAATCCTACAACGACTGAAGAACAAACTCTTCAGTGTTTATAACTACTGATACTATAACAGCTGAAGAACAAGCTCTTCAGCTGTTGTACAAACTACTGAAATAAAATTACAAAACTACTGAAAGGGAAAACCATCACAACAACTGAAGAAGACTTCTTCAGCTGTTGTGACAAACTCTGAGTCTTCAGCACTTGTTCTTCAGACTTGGCTTCAGATGATGTAACAGCTGATGACTTCATAGATGTCATCAGCTGTTGTCTTCAGTCTTTGTCTTCAGACTTTATGCTTCAGTAGAAGGTTTCAGTTCTTCAGTTCTTCAGCTTTTGATTCTTCAGTACTTGTCTTCAGTGACTTGAAGTCTTCAGTACTTGTATGATCAGTACTTCAGACTTCAGTACTTGTCTTCATATTTAGAGTCTCAGCTGTTGTTCTTCAGTTCTTTGATCTTCATACTTTGATCTTCAGACTTTGTCAGAACAACTGATGGGAGTCTTCAGCAGTTGTTCAGTGGCATGTGGGACTTAGAGGTTTTCCTGATCTTGGCTCATTGGTTCTTTTGGTCCAACAAACTCCCCTGAACCAATGCAGCCAAAACCTCTAATTATTTGTTGTCCCACTTATTGTTGGAGAAATATTGGTCTATTTCCTTCTAGATCAGATTAGAAGTTGACCCAGATAAGCACTGGCCTGAGAGGTAGTCTCTAAGGTTTGATTGGCTGAGTATGGATGGGAGCTCTGTTTTGGGGAATTGGACACAGAGCTGTTGTCCCATCCATGAGATCTACCTCCCATGTACTAGCCGGTAGGATTCTCGGGTGTAGGCCTGAAGAAAGATCATTTGCTCTTCTTTGTTAGGTCTTCAGGCTCACCTTCTGAACAACCCCTCCCGGCCTTACAGCTCTGAGATGTACTTGGCCTGTTTTCCATTTTTGAGCTCAACTGTTGTGACTTGCCTGTATGCAAATTCATCAGGATGTCTTCCCTCCAACAACAGGTTGAGCTCATCCCTATGGAAGTTCTCAAGCCTCTTATAGACCAACCCTTTCCTAATCACCCTATTATCTAGCATTGTTTGGGGTGATTGGTTGGCTCTATAGGCTTTCTCGAACTCCTCTACTATTTCCCAGGGTGTTATTACAAGAGCCACAGAGATCACTTCATCTACGATTCTCTTAAGTTGGCTCTTGTATCTCAAGGCATAGCCTTTTGAACTATCCTGTGAGCCACCCTAGGATCAGGCCAAGTCCTCTCTCTTTCCTTTTCATATTGAAAAGTTTGTTTAAGAGTGAAGAGTCTCAGAGCCTCCTTCTTCATGTTCATGATAGAGTAGAAGCAGCATATGATTTGTCAATGCTTTTCAGCATTGCCTCATCGTGTAACTTTGCTGCTCCTCTTCTCTCTATTTTACCCTCACAGTGTCCTGTGTGAGGTGGGAGTGATGGTTTGTGTTTGGCTTTAGGTAGAGGTATAACTGCTAAATGGGCAGACTATCCTCCTCATCCTCCTCTCTTCTTCTTCTTGCAGCCTCAACACCCTTCTCTTCTTCTTCAAGGGTGGATCATTGGCTGCGGGTTTTGATGGTGAAGGGGTTGGTTTTGTGGGTTGTGGTTTGGTGGTTGGTGTGGGAATGTTGGCAGGCACTGCTAGCAATTAGAGATGAGTGATGGTTTGGTCTGTTTTGCAGCAGTGTCCTGTTCCCAGCACCGGCTTCGGAGAGGGCCTCAGCGACCAGTCCTTTGGTGAAATCACCAGCTGAACAGATCTTGGTGGCTATAGCCAAGATTCTGTCCCTGGTCCATGCTTTAACATCAAGGACTGGCCTGCCCAGATACTTCGAAATGAATCTACTCATAGCCTCGAGTCTTCTTTTGTCCTCTTGGCTATAAGTAGACCATTGGTGTTCGATCTCCCTAGTCTCCATCTTCCTGAGCTCCTGATCTAGCATGGCGTGTCCTTGTCAAAGCCTTGCCTGAACAGCTGAGCAATGGCAGAGTCCATTGATTGCTTTGTTAGCATCAGCCTCCTTGACAAGGGCTGCTAGATCGGAGTCAGCCACCTTCTTTCCCTCCTCTCCCTTTTTCTTATAAGTGACACTGAAATCCTTTTGGATTCCAGCCACTTCTATATGCTCAACTCCCTCTCTTTCCTCTTCCCTTTCTCCCTCACCTCTACTCTCCTCAGCCCTCTCCCTCTCAACCACCACCTCTTTCTCTGCCTCTAACTCCTCCTCTCCCCTCTTCCTCTTGGCTTGCACTGGTTCCCCCTTTTTGGGTGCATTGGTTGGGGTTTGACTATCAGCAAGCGCCTTATGTAATGGCAACCTCCACCATGGGTTGGATATAAGTGGGAAGCCTCTCATCAATGGTTTGAATGACTATATCTTTTAGTATGGGTGTGATGAGAGGCAGGGATTTCTGGAGGATAGCATCCAGCTGCTCAGGGGGGTTCTGACCCTGAGAGCTAGTGCCAGAAGCAGGGGCTGGTGGCCGAGTTTTGGGAGTGGCTCAGTGTTTGTGAGACCTTCGGTGAAGGTGCCATCTGTGGGGTTGTGGTGGCAGATGGACTTCTATCTTGAGTCATCGAGCAAGCAGCTCTTTGAGTCTGCTTATCTCATCCTCTAAGATAGTGTTGTGAGCTACAACGTCGAAGAAGAAGCTCAGGTCATCATCAGTATGAACTGAATCACCTGACCTCCTGACAATGTCAGGATGTACATGCTCTGAGTGTGGCTCAGTAATAGCATGTCCCCTTGTTCATGGTACTGGGGACTTCCAGCCTCCGGATTGGATCCATCATCGGCAGTTGCCTCTGGTGAGGTCTTATTGATGTTACCAGCTTCACCCTGCTCAGATGTTGATGCAGAGGAAGTGGCAGCCTCACCAGATTGTCCTATCTCCCTAGCCACACTGGGAGATTGGACTTGTGATTCTCTGTGCTGTGGGCTCCCACCGGCACTTGTATCCACCCCCTCTTCGGTTGGAGTCTCCCCAGTTGTATGGGTTTCTGGGGAGAGGGTGGAGTGCTCAGATGGGTCAGCACTTTGGCTATTGCCAATGTAGGGCTTTGTGGGGCGGTCTCATCAGTAGATGGGCTCGAAGCAGTGTGCACAGGGGGAGGACTGTGCTTCAATGGCAGTCTTCTCAAGTGAGATAGACCCCAGAAGTGTGGCTGCCCCAGAAGTGGTTGCATCAGGCTCCTGTTGAGAGGAAGCCTGTGCGGTTGTGGTGGGTGGAGTCGTGGTAGCTGCTGGGAGAATCGAACCAGCAGCCACATCCTGCTTGTGTTGCAGGGGCATCCTCAGGGGACTCATTCCCTGAGTAGCCTTTTTGGGCTTCTTTTTGGTTTTGGTTTGGTGGGGACTTTGGATTTGGAGGTGGAGGCTGTGGGTTCCTGCTGCGTGGGTTTTCACAGCCAGCCAGCCTGTTTAGGATGTGTGGCAGAGTTGTGCCTGGAGTATACCTCGGCTAGAACAGCCATGGCAGGGACCCCAGTGCCAACAGTCCCTCAGCCTGAAGCTGGTTTTCTATATGGCCATTATGAACCGGGATACAAGATCCAACGGTTAGAAATGGTTTTGTGGCCATTCCTTATGTTCCAAAAAATAATCAGTTAAGTTTAAGGTTTGGTTTCAAAGATAGAAAACAATACCTGTTGCCACCTTGTTGACATTGGTCCCATGAAGAGGTTTTGGGAGCCAGACACACGTTCACCATATGAAAAATGAGGCGTTGGGGATCAGGAAAGTGTTTCTTCAACAAGGTTGTGGCGGAGAGGTCACCCTGGTAGTCGTTGGATGTGAAGGATAGATCCGGGCGCCTTTTGGGTAGAGGTTGGTAGGTGGCATCCTCCAGCTTTAGGGTTTGGCGCAAGGTAGCTGGAGTGATAACCACTGGGTGGTTGTTGACGGAGGACCGGAGAGAGACCTCGCCATCCTGCTCTCCGGTTTGGACGGTGATGTTCGTCCAAAACTCCGTCAGGAGATCGGTGTAGATGTAGGGTTCAAAAGGAATGTCGTTTGGAAGGTGAGTCGTGCATCAGATCACGGCATGGTGAAATTTCGGCCATAATGGCGATTTGGTGAGATGAGCGACACAGTTGTGTCAGGTTTAGTTGCATGGTCGCCATTAATGGTGTATGGGAAGTTCAGAGGTTTTGAAGGTTAGGTCCAGTGAGGAGTAAATGCTCTGAACGTTGGTATTTATAGGGTAGGGCAAAGGCTGAAGAAAACTACTGAAGGTTTTGGTGTTAGTTATCAGTTGTTGTAACGACTGATGACGTGGTCTTAACTTCAGTGGTTGTAACATCTGAGGACTTGGTGTTAGTCTTCAGTAGTTAAACTACTGAAACCTGGTTTTGTCCTTTCAGATGTTGTAAACGGCTGAAGAGTTTTGTCAGTCTTCAGTAGTTATGAACTACTGAAGACCTAATATTCTTCTTCAGACGTTGTAACAACTGAAGACTTGGTGTTAGCCTTCAGTAGTTGTGAACTACTGATATCAGTAGTTATGAACTACTGAAGACATGGTATTGCTTCAGTTGTTGTAAACAACTGAGGCTTGGTGTTGCCATCAGTAGTTATGAAACTACTGAGACATGTTTTGTCCTTCAGTTGTTTGGGTATGAAACAGCAGCTGTTGGCATCAGCTGATGAGAAATTACTCATCAGCTGTTTCCGTCAAATCAGTTGTTTCATGCTAGCCTCTACACTTACTCATCAGCTCTTTGGCTGACTTTCAGATGTTTCATTGACCCTTCAGCTCTTGTGAATATTTATGCCTTCAGCTCTTGTGATCAGATGTTCACAAGTGCTGATGATATACTCTTAGAGCTGGTGAACAAATTTTGTCTTCAGTACTTGTGTGAGATTACACATCAGTACTTGTGAGCAAAATTTGTTCTTCAGTACTTATTTATTTGAAAATATACATCAGTAGTTGTAATCCACTTACTACATCAGTTGTTTTTCAATAAATAATGTACAGCAGTACTTTGAGTCAATTTAGTTTCAGTAGTTGTGAAAGAGCTGAAGACTAATTACTCATTCAGTACTTATATTTGACCTTTGCTCATCAGTAGTTGTGAAGTAAGAGCATCAGCATTGGTCAATTACTCTAGCTGCAGCATACCTAGCCTTAGTACCAAGTTTTGGAATGTGGCACTATCTAAAGGCTTGGTAAAAATATTCTGCAAGCTCATCAGCACTAGGAACAAACTTAGGATCAATCAGACCTTTTCATAGCAATCCCTGATAAAATGATGTCTGATCTCAATATGTTTGGTCCTAGAGTGCTGGACTGGATTTTGACAATACAAAGAGCTGAAGCACTATCCATTAATAATGGAGTCTAGTCTCAGTAATGCCATAATCCAGAAGTTGATTCTGAAGCCAGAGTATCTGAGAGGTACAACTTGCAGCAGCAATGTACTCAGCTTCAGCAGTGGATGTAGCAATTGATGTTTGTTTCTTACTCTGCCAAGAAACTAAACAATTTGCCTAGGAATTGGCAACCACCAGAAGTGGATTTTCTGGTGACTTTGCATCCTGCATAGTCACTATCAGAGAAAGCAACTAATTTGCAAGAATGCCCAGTTGAATACCAAAGACCTAGTGATTGGGTACCTTGCAGATATCTAAAGATCCTTTTGACTGCAATCAAATGGGATTCTTTAGGTGCAGCCTGAAATCTAGCACAAGCACATGTTGCAAACATGATGTCTGGTCTAGAAGCTGTAAGGTACATCAAGGACCCAATCATACATCTGTAAAGGGTTTCATCAACCGCTTTACCTTTCTGATCTACATCTAGTTGTGTGATGCTGCTCATGGGAGTAGAACAGGGCTTACAGGTTTGTAAATCAAACTTATTCAACAACTCTTTTGAATATTTGGACTGATGGATGAAGATTCCATCATCCTGTTGTTTGATTTGCAAACCTAGAAAGAACTGTAATTCTCCCATAGCACTCATTTCAAACCTTAGCTTCATTAGCTTTGTAAATTCATCACACAACTTTGGATCAGAGGATGCAAAGATGATGTCACTACATAAATCTGAACAAGGAGCTTATGTTGTCCCACAGTCTTGATGAATAAGGTTTTATCAATGGTGCCTCTAGTGAACTTATTCTCTAGAAGAAAGGTTGAGAGTGTCTCATACCAGGCTCTAGGTGCTTGCTTCAGCCCATAAAGAGCCTTATCAAGCTTGTACACCCAATCAGGATGTTTATTGTCCTCAAAGCCTGGTGGTTGACACACATAAACCTCTTCTTTTATTTTCCCATATAGGAAGGCACTTTTGACATCCATTTGATAAACTTAAGACTGTGAAAGGCAGCATAAGCTAAGAACAGTCTGATTCTTCCAGTCTGGCACAGGTGCAAAGGTCTCATCATAATCGATGCCTTCCTCCTGTGCAAACCCTTGAACAACCAGTCTAGCCTTGTTCTTGACAATTTGGCCCTTCTCATCTGTTTTGTTCCTAAATACCCACTTGGTGCCTATAGCACACTTACCTTTGGGTAATGGAACAAGCTCCCACACTTGCTGTTTCTTAAACTGAAGAAGCTCAAGCTGCATAGCTTCCACCCATCCATTGTCTCTTAAAGCAATATGATAGTTCTTTGGCTCTTGCTACTGATGAAGAGAGCATAGAAGCAGAAGTTGGACAATTGATTCCTGTTGAAACTCCAGCATGAATATCACCAATGATTTGAGATGTGGGGTGATTCTTGAGCTCTTGATAGACTATGATATCTGTGCAAGTGTTTGTAGACCCATCAGCAGAACAGATGGTGATGGAGATTTCCTGAAACCATGTAGAGGATGGCAGCTCAAACGAAGTAGAGCAAGCAGAAATCTCATCAGCATTTGTAGTGGATGGAGCTGCTGAGGCTACAGGAGCATCAGGTTCAGTGGACTCAGGCAGGTTGTCACTAAACCTGAAGAGGTGAGTACTGACTACATCATCATCAGTACCACCAGGTGGAGATCTGTTGACAGGCTCAACAGCTGGAGGTTGATAAGGACATATTGCAGTATGTCCAGATCAAACAACTCCACAGGGTTTTGTGGAATCTTGTCCTTTGGAGATTCATTGAACTTCACATGCAGAGTTTCTTCAACCCCCTTTGTTCTACAGTTGAAGACTCTGTATGCCTTGCAAGTTGATGAATAACCAACAAAATACCCTGCATCCACCTTACTAGCAAACTTCTGGAGTGGGTTGCTAGTGTTGAGAATGAAACATGGACACCCAAAGGCTCTAAAAAATGAAATCAGAGGGGCCAAATGATGAAGAACTTCATAAGGAGTTTTCATCAACCTCTTATTCACTAAAGCTCTATTCTGTACATAGCAAGCTGTGTTGGCAGCTTCAACCCAAAAGGTCAGTGGCAACCCTGAGTCAGCCAACATGGACCTTGCTGCTTCAATGAGAGTCCTGTTCTTTCTCTCCACCACTCCATTCTGCTCAGGAGTTCTAGGAATACTAAACTGCCTTCGAATTCCCTTGGACAGGTAGAAGTCATCAAGTGTGTGGTTTCTAAACTCTGTTCCATTGTCACTTCTCACAACTTGACCTGTAGGGAATACTGCTTTTCTACAAGTAACACAAAGTTCATTATAGTCTTGGCTGCTTCATCCTTGGAGTGCAAGAAGAAAGTCCATACAAACCTGGAATAATCATCCACAATTACCAGGCAGTATTTCTTCTTTCCATCTCATCACTCTGACAGGACCAAAGAGATCCATGTGCAGGAGCTGAAGCAGGCAGTGGACTTTGGTTCTTCTATTGAAGGGAATGAAACTTTGTGTTGTTTTCCTTTCAAGCAAGCAGTGCAGTCATCTTCACACTTGAACTCCTTCAGAGGCAATCCTCTAACTAAACCATGGCTTATCAGCTGATTCATGTTCTTGAAATTAACATGACCCAGCCTTCTATGCCATAGTGTAGACTCTTGAGGAGAGGCCTTGGAGAATAGCAAGGATGGCCTTTTAGATCTATCTTTTTGGAAAGATCTAAGGCATACACTCTTCCTGTCCTGTTGGCTTCAGGAAGTGTGTTCATCCAATGCCTTGTCAATCAAACTCAGAACTTTGGATGACAAATCCGACAGTTCTGCTTGTGAAAAGGGCAACATGGCCTTTGTCACACATTTGACTGACACTCAAGAGTTGTACTTGAGATTCTCCACATGGTTCACATCATCAAACCTTATTTCCCCATTGGAAACAAAGCCTTTTCCGATGATGTAACCCTTTGCATCATTGCCAAAGGAAACAAATCCCTTCTTTCCTTGAGAGTAGTCATTAAGAAGGGAGCTGCTTCCTGTCATGTGCATGGATCCTCCACTGTCTACATACCAGATGCTTCTATGGCATGTTGAAGAACCCTGAAACACAACCATGTGTTAGTTGGTCTTGGAGACCCAAACCTGCTTGGTTTTGGGTCTGTTCTCAGCTACAGGTGCAGCACTAACAGTTGTGTTAAGTGTGACAGCCTGAGGTGAAGAAGTGGTGCAGAAGAGGAACCCTTTGGCTTGGACTTCCTTTTCTGTGGTTTCAACACAGAGCATCTAAGTGGTTGACTCTTCCCACTAGTTGCTGAACCATCATCACCAACTGTGTCTGATTCTGTGATAAAGCCTTCAGTCTTCAGACACATTGGAGTTTGCTGATATGAGTCCCTATGTTGTACCATTTTTTCTGAGCAACCTCAGCTGTTGCCTGAGTAACCCCTACCTTCTTTTTAGATTTAGCTTTGGGCTTAGGGATTTCAGGCTTGATGTTGCTAGTACAAACTTGGTTTCAAACTCATTCTTCATTTTATTGATGTCCTCTTGATTTTCTCCTTCTGTTTGAGTTTGAACCCCTTTTGTACCAGCAATCATCAGTAAGATGATTGAACAAGCCACATATCTCACATGGCTTCTTCTTCATCTTATGCTGATCATCAGCTGAAGAGGATTTAACTACTGAAGACTTGTTCTTCAGCTGTTTGCCATCAGTACTAGCAGTTTTCTTCCTAGTGCCTGCTTTCCTGGTATCCTCTTTAGCTGTCTTCAAACCTTTCCTACTGTTAGTTTTCTTCTCTTTAGTGCTAACAGTTTTGAGGTTTGAACTTCAGATGTTGTCACTTGCTCTCCAGTACCTTCAGTACTTCTAGTGACAACACCTGAGTTGATCAGCCTTTTGGTCAAGTGACAGTCAGCATTTGAACCATCAGCTGTTGTAGCATCAGCTGATTGGTTTTGGCAGGAGTTAATCTGACTTCTATCTCTGATGATGCTGATTCAGAAGATAGTAGGTCACATGATGAGAAGGATTGGTTATTGCTCTCCCCATCAGATTTACCTTCTGCTCTTGAAGTGAAATCTGTAGGAGGAGCAGTGTGATTGTAACCAATGCCAAACTTCACATTGGAAGCTGATTGCTTGCTAAGAAGCATTTCAAAACCCTTGCATGATTGCACCCATCGATCACACTAACTTGGGTGGTTGCAAGAGTTTCCTTGAGGTCTCTGTACTTCTCTAGAAGTACATCTTCCCTAGCTTTATCATCTTTGATTTGGCATTTAAGCTTGTAAATCTCATCATTTTTATCTTTGAGTAAGCCTCAAAATCAGCTTTTCTTTTGGAAATAGTGTGCTCAAGCTCAAGATTTTTATCTATTAAAGTACATTTGCTTCTCTAATAGAAGCAAATGCTGCTATGCATGATTCTGAACAAAGCTTGGCTTTTGCCTCAGTGGATACCTGAGATGAGGCATTCGATGATGACCCCTCAGCAGAATCAAGGGCCATCAGAGCAAGATTTCCAAAAGGTTGGTCACCACCATGTTGACCAGCACCTTGGAGTAGTTGTTCCTGACCAGATATCGATCAAGCACGCTCGAAGCATGTCTTTGGTGTCTGGATCGTCCTTTCAGACTGACCGTCAGTCTAAGGGTGATAAGTCGTGCTGATATGTAGTCTCGTCCCCATCGCATCGTGGAATTTCTTCAAAACTTGGATGTAAACCGAGTGTCGCGATCAGACACAATAGACACCGCACACCATGACGAGCTACAATCTCCTTAATAAATAGATCCGTGAGCCTCTTAGAAGAATACGTCTATCAGATCGGTAGGAAGTGAGCACTCTTCGTCAAACAATCAACTATCACCCATATAGCATCATACCCTTTCGGGGTACGTGGTAGCTTCATAATGAAGTCCATGGTGATATGCTCCCACTTCCACTCAGGTATATCCAACGGTGGATTTTCCTGTACGGCTTCTGGTGTCCCGCCTTCACCTGCAAACAGGTAAGCTTACTCACATACTCCGCTATGTCGCGCTTCATACCCGGCCACCGGTAATCTTTCTTCATATCGTGATACATCTGGTAGCACCGGGATGAATGGAGTATCAAGTATTATGAGCCTCGTCCATGGTCTTTCCACATAGATCCCCGTAACGAGGAATCCACATTCCCCCATATCGGGTTCTAACACTGAGAGTGTTTTCACCCAACTCTGTGACTAGGCCTCTCATCCTTTCAGAGTAAGATGATCTTCTTTCATGCCTCATCTTGAAATCCTTGATCTCCGTCATCACATCAGAGGTCATAGCACTGATAAGCCTTCACCCGAATCGGCTCTGGTCTCTCCTTTCGGCTAAGGGCATCTGCCACCACGTTGGCCTTGCCCGGATGGTAGTGGATCTCGCAATCATAATCCCTTATGAGCTCCAACCATCGCCTCTACCTCATGTTCAGGTCCTTCTGCTCAAAGAAGTACTTCAAGCTTTTGTGATCTGTGAAGATGTACAAGTAGTGCCTCCAAATCTTCAATGCGAAAACCACCGCAGCTAGTTCTAGATCGTGCTTGGGATAGTTGACTTCGTGGGTTTTCAGCTGTCGGGATGCATAGGCTATTACCCTTCCGTGTTGCATCAATACGCACCTAGCCCAGAATATGATGCATCCGAATACACCACTAAATCTTCACTTCCCTCGGGCAATGTCAAGACAGGAGCTTGTGTTAATCTCACCTTTACTGCTCGAAAGCACCCTCCTGTTCTCAACCCCACACGAACTTCACATCCTTGCGAGTCAACTTTGTCAAAGGTGAGGCTACCTTGGAAAAGTCTTGAATAAATCCCTGTAGTAGCCCGCCAATCACAAGAAGCTATGAATCTCAGATGGCGTCTTAGGAGACTTCCATTGCATCACGGCCTCAACCTTTGCCGGGTCCACCATGATTCCTCAGCATTTACCACGTGACCCAGAAATTGCACCTCACGTAACCAAAAAGCACACTTGGAGAACTTAGCATACAATTTCTCATTTCTCAATGTCTCCAACACTTCCCGAATGTGACTGGCATGCTCTTCTTCGCTCCTTAAAAAATCAGGATATCATCGTGAATACGATCACTGATTTGTCCAACATCGGCCGACACACTCGATTCATCAAGTCCATAAAAGCAGCTGGCGCGTTGGTTAAACCAAAGGACATAAAGAGAAACTCGTAGTGTCCATAACGCATGCAAAAGCTATTTTAGAAATATTGCTCCTTCACCTTCAACTGATGGTAGCCAGATCGAAGATCTATCCTCAAGAACCAACTACCACCTTGGAGCTGATCGAACAAGTCATCAATCCTCGGTAATGGATACCGATTCTTACCGTCAACTTGTTCAACTCATGGTAGTCAATACACATCCTCATGCTACCGTCCTTCTTCTTTACATACAAGACCGGAGCACCCCAGGGAGAGATACTCGGTCTATAAAACCCTTATTTAGCAACTCTTGCAGTTGCTCCATCAATTCCTTCATCTCTGGTGGAGCCAACCGATACGGTGCCTTAGCTACAGGCTGAGCACCGGGCATCAAGTCATTTGAAACTCGATTTCATGATCCCGTGGCAAACCTGATAAGTCTTCTGGAAACACATCGAGAAAGTCACACACCACCGGTACATCGAACAATTGTGGTGTTGACGTGTCCACATCTTTCACGTAGGCCAAATAAGCGCTACATCCACGCCTCATGCACTTTCCCGCCACCGCCATCTAAATCACTTTCGGAATCGTCATAACTCGATCACCGTATATCATCACCGAACGCCCGTCAGGCGCTATCAGTCTAATCATTTCCTCGGCACACGATGTTTGCTTCATAGGTTGCTTACAATCCATCCCTAGTAGTACATCAAATCCACCTAGGGGCATCACATGTAACTTAGCAGCAGAAACCTATGACCTTCTAATTCTATGGCACAGTCCTCGATCACATCAGTAACTATAGTGGACTTACTAATAGCAGTTCTCACGTAGAAGGGCTCATCAATACGTCTACTACTAATAGGCAATTTAGCACAGAAAGAAGCAGAAATAAAACTCCTACTAGCACCAGAATCGAATAACACAGAAGCAAGAGTTTGATTTACTAGAAACATACCTGACACAACATCGGGGTCCGTCCTAGCCTCCTCCCTGGTCATGGTGAAAGCTCTGGCGCTCGGCTTCTACCCTTCAGTTCTAACTGTCTTCTTTGCCCTGGAACTCTCCGCCCTCGGCCTCCTGTAATCCCTGCTCATATGGCCCTCCTCGCCGCAGGTGTAACACCTCAGCACCTTACAGTCTCTAGAGATGTGGCCCGGCTTCCCACACTTAGAACACACGTTGAGCCCCAACCTGCACTCACCCGTATGCTCCTTCCCGCACTTGCCCCACCTCTTGGGTCCCGAGCTTGGTGACCCCACCCTGCGGTCATCTATTCTCATCTTCTTGTTGTTTGGGACGAAATCACCACGCCCGAAGAGCTTTCCATTCTAGTTTTGGTCACCACCACCAGCCTTCTTCACCTCCACCTCCATCACATCCCTCTCATCGTAGAGCCTCCCGGCCAAATCCACTGTCGACCTAAAAGTGCTTGGTCGTGTATCGATCAAGTGCCTACGAATGTCGGCTGGCAGTCCCTAGATGTACCGATTGATCTTTCGGGACACCGGCGTTACCTGGTCTGGTACCAGTCTTGCCATTTATTTAAATTTGGTGGTGTACTGCTGGTGGGTCATGGTTCCCGCCTCGAGTTGTAGGAACTCCCTCTCGATCTTATCGAGTTCCCTGTGAGGACAGAATTCCTCAATCACCAATTGCTTTAGCTCTTTTCATCGCATCTTCCCGATGGCTCTAGCACCTTCAGCTTGGGCAATCTTGTCCCACCAACACAACGTTGAGTCAACAAAGGAATGAGTCGCGAACTTCACCTTCTGGTCTTTGCGACACTCACTGATTTCCAACGCCGCCTCCATCTCCCTTACCCAGCGGTGAGCAGCAGCAGCATTGCCATTGCCATCGAAGATCGGGGGCTTGCACCTTTGGAATGCCCCATAACTGCATCCCTTGGTCGTCACCCTACTACGTCATCCTCCTCTTCGTCAGACAATACAGTCTCAGGCTCTGGTTGTTCCTCCTCCTCCTTGCTTCCCTTGCCCGTGGACCCCTTCTTATTCTCCTTCTCCTTTCTCTCATCGCTCCTCACAGCCCTGATGACTTCGGTCACCAGAGACGGTAAGACTGTCTGCATGACCTGGTGCCCCTCGTCAGTAATCGCCTCCCTAGCTGAAGCATTCAGGCTAGCATTCTCATTTTCCTCACTCCGACAATGAACCTCAGGGTTCTCATTTACGTCTCAGGAGCCTTAGCACTACTCCTAGTCACACGCGGCCAACCTCTGCCTCTAGAAGCCTTGGAAGATTTCTGTCAAGCCATTTCCTAAACGCTATAAGATTCAAACACTAACATAGTCATTCAAGGGAACAGCTCAATTTATATCAAGTATAGTAAGTCCTAATTACAGTGGCCAGTTGTGATTAGCCACTTACCTTACTCTTCACACCCTAAGCATTTCCTATCCTGACTACATCGGTATCTAAATCTACTAAGAACACATAAGTCAAATAGCACACGCACATAATACTGATTAACCTTAAGAAAAGAAGTACCTGATGGCACGTAGCTACTCGGGCTGACATCCCTCTTTCTGTCCTATTTTCAGTTTAAGGTTAGGTTTCTTTTGAAAATATTTACCCATTTCACTTAAACTTTGGCTCTGATACCAACTTGTAAGGCCCCGTTCCCGAAGACCTCACAGTTGGTCGTTCACAGCCATAATTACATAAAACACGAGATATTACAAATTTTAGCAGCAGAATTAATTTAACAAAAGCCATTCACTTTATTACAAACACTGTTGTTAAGCAATACATCATGGTTTAATCTGCTTACAAAAGAATTGTTCGATTGAATTACAAAACAACAGTATTATCATGTAAGAATGGATGTCAGTCATGCCCCCATCGAATAGCTTCACCCGCGTGCCATTCTCAGCAACAATTTACCTATCAACTGAAAATACATAAAAGTTAGTGTTGCTGAGTGAGTCCTAGTTTTATAATAAAACATATTTTACTTTCGTTTAAAAACCATTCTTTACTGTTGCATGTGATCACACATCATACGTACACATAGATAATATCATTATTATCTTTATCATTCGTTCATTAACTTTTATTCATTCCGTACTTTATCATTATCTTTCTGAGTCTTTTGCGACAACAGGGCCGCTCACCTCATTAGCAATCTCAATGATTGCACTTTATTCGAGTCTTTTGCGACAACAGGGTCGCTCACCTCATTGTCAATTTCAATGATTGACCCTGTGTGCATCCTTCGGGGTAGCTAACCCGCATCACAGTTGAGCTAACGACAACAAGGCCGTGCACCTCTATACATTTGCTTGCAAGACTTTCATTCATTCATTTACGTTCCACTTTTCTTCATCATTAATCTTTCACTTTATTAATGATAATACTTTTCGTTTCGATCATAAACATACTGCGTAAAGTCATACAATATTAATGATATTAATAACAATAATAATAAAGATAACAGTAATGATAATAATAATAATAAGGAATCATAAAAACAATCATGATTATACATGAAAATAAGCATTTATTAATCCTAGTCAAACATTGTCCAAACCCTAATTGCACAGACTCCTATAAAATTCCTGAAAATAAATTCTAAGTGATGGGCGCATGAGCCTTGTGTGGGCGCATGGGCCCTGTTCGGGCGCATAAAAGGGCCCTGTTCGGACGCATGGGCCCTGTTCGGACGCATGGGTCTCTCAGACGCATGAAGTCACTTAGGCGCGTGGAAGGTCTAGACGCATGGTCACTATTAGGACGCATGAGCCTTAATACTTAGTCAATTAGTCATAAATCCGTGGCTCATGAACCACTATTCAGGCGCATGACTATACTTAGAATTTTTTTCTAAGGTACAGTTTAGGCGCATGAGGTACTATTCAGGCGCATGAAGTCTTAGGCGCATAGGAACACTTAGACAGTATAGTTAGTTGGACGCATGGGCCAACCTTAGGCGCATGGGCAGTCTTAACACACTAACAATATTCATAATCAGTCCCAAACCCTGATGTAGCATATTCTAGGCTTAATTCTAACATTTTGAGCATCAAAACATACACATATATCATAAACATAACATCAAGTGCGCCCAAATCACACCTACCCACATGCACATTCAAAATATACTTACGGGTGTGAAACCCAACTTTATAAAACATACATACATGCATTTCCAGCCGCAAAATCAGTTAAAACATGTAAAAATGGGGGATCTACAACTCACCTTAAGCAGCTTTCGAACTTAAACTCTTCTCTTGAAATTTCTTAGACGTTTTAACACCTAAAATCCACGCACATTCATAACCCGAACATACCATCACATTTATAAGCATACAACTGAGTCTAGAATCATCTAAAGCATCATAAATTTGAGATTTCTTACCAAAAACTTCGAATTCTTCTTCCTTCTCTCTATAAATCCGAATTCTCTGTAGTTTCTCTCTCTAAATCCGAATGAGAAGAAGTGTAAACAGGCAATGTGGGCGGCCATTACCTATATTCACCAACTTTAAAACTTTTGTCCTTTTGGATAGTTTTAACCCCTCAACTTTGGGTTACCTCACATTTCCTTTATCTACATTTATCCTTTCTTTCTTTGCCTATAAAATTTCAGGTGTTACAGAAGGAAAGCATGGTCATCGGTAGGAGTTAGGGTTGAGACAAAGGTTTTGGGTAGGGGAGGGGCTGATGGAGCTTGTAATAAGTGGGACACACCTAAAGTGATGGCAGAGGGTTTTGGGTTAAGGTAAAACCTAAAAAGGTATTATATTTAAGGGTAAACATGTAAATTTATATATTTAAAAGGATTGTTCAAAAATGGCATTTGCAAATAACAATCTCATGGCCTATTTAAAGGCTGAACAAGCACGCAACAAGGAAATACCAGTGAACTAAGAGCAAATTATTGTTCTTAAATTGAACTCAATATATTAGGCTTCACTCTCAGAAAAAATTATGAGTTTACCCGAAATTTGGGTATTATACAGTCCACTACTAGCTCATAAATCAATGAGATCACTTGACCCATTCCTCGAAAGGTAGATCCACCCCTGATCACCATCACTTAACCATCATAATCACCATCACTTAACCATCACCACCCTATCACCATCATTTAACCACCACCACCATCACCATCACTAGTTGACGTAGACATGAAATAGGGTGAAACAGGGGATGAAAAAGATGAAAATGGTGTCACTGATGAAACACTGTCATCACCAATAACAATCACTAACCACCATAGCCATCGTGTTTGAGTTTCCCAATCTCATTAGCGATCTAATTCAACCACGACCATCATCATTGTCGACGTCTGTTGTTTTAGATCTAGGCCCTGATCGAATTTGATGATGGTGGTGGTGTTACCAGGGGTGGTGATGCAGATCAGATTTCAATGAAATGGTTGAGATTAGGTGCTTGGTATCGGTACGATGGTGGTGATCACTTTATTTCACCCGATAGAGGAGGGTGGTGAGTGTGGTTGGTGGTGCCAATAGGGAGGTGGAGATTTAATCCGATGGAGATAGGGATGAGGGTGGGGTTTGGGGTTTAAATTTTGATGATGGTGATAGTAGATTCCATAAAAATTTAGTATTTTTTATATTCAATTTTGTTTAGGGGAAAAAGTGAAATTTCACACCAACTTAACTAAAAAATTTAACGGTCATCCACTCCTGCAATTGGGATCAATAATATAATTTTCTAAAAGTTAGGAACAATCCTATAATATTGGCATACCATAGGAATCAATCATGTGATTAACTCTAAAAATTGTAAGGTTGATTAGTATCTTACAAAATATACATATGAATAATAATATTTTCTTTATTCTTAACTCATAATCAATTATAAACATTACATATAATATAGGGTGCACACTTACAAATATATATGTAACAAATTTTTCATGATAGTTTCTTTTATATACCAATACTATACTCGAACTATAATTAAAAGCATTTTTTATTCTTTTGTCTAATTTTTAAAAAATAATAATGTAAAACATCCGGGATTCAAATACTGTTATTGTCTAGCTTAATAGTTACTGTAGTTTAAAAGTAGAATTACATGGATGTTTGAATTCGCATTTGAAAAAATATAAATTAACTATGTTAATTTTACTCTTGCCAACCCTAAAATACCTAGCCAAAATATTTTAAATATAAATTTAGTTGAAAATTATGATTTATCTATAAGTACTTTTAATGTTCTCATTTCAATGGAATTTCTCTTCTTGATTTACACATATACTATTTCTTTAACAATAACCTTAAGTATTTACATGTTTAACAAAGAAGCCCACGTTAACCAACACTTACCCTTAGTGATAGAAAAAGTAAACATTTTGCATTTAGTGCGTATTGGACTGTTATATATCTTCAAATTACAATCAACTGATACAAAAATCACTTCAAGCACAGTGGGTAAGTTAAATAACCTTTAGGTGGTTGCCTAATTGATAGTATATTAATGAGATAATCATGAAGATAACCATGAGTTGAAGGACTTTCCACACACTAGCTTCTAAGCGCTTTCTTTGAGTATGAAAGTAATCCCACAGCAACGCACTAGTAAGAATATCCGTTAACCGATTCATACCACCAAATTCCACACTACCAATTCGATGTTATATTTTCTAATCTTCTTTAAGAAAAATAATATTTTTATGAAAAAGTTTCACTTTGAAATGAAAAATAATTCATATGTCTAATTGATCACGTGCTTGAAAGTATCTTATATAAAATATTTGAGATATATAATTAAAACTAAAAATGAAGAGAGAAATTTTTAATCGTATGTCACTAAATAAATGAAGTACACATATTTATTATTGTTTTTTTTTATTTAAAAATAATCATGGGTTAGTTTATAATAGGAATTGAGCCTCTCAAGTATTATGATACGAAACAGTGATAATATGCATGTTGATATATATATATATATATATATATATAGATGTATATATATAGATGTATGTATATATATCTATATATAGATGTATATATATATATATATAGATGTGTATATATAGATGTGTGTGTATATATATATATATGTGTGTGTGTATATATATAGATGTATATATGTATAGATGTATATATATATAGATATATATAGATGTATATATATATATATATATAATAAAGGGTTATGGATTTTAATAATCCCAAATATTTATTTATTAGTCGAGATTAATCCCAACTCAGGAAATATTTACATACACTTCTAAATTTTAAGCTTATTTTAATCCAACGATCTCTTACTAACTAAGAGTTAACACCGTTAGTTTTTTTATTGACGTAGACTATTTATATGGTCAAAACACTAAGAAGAAGATTGAAATCAATTATGTCTATCTGAAAATTCTACACCCTAAAACCCCGTCAATCTCCACCTATTAATCTAAATCATTTGACTTGTTGGAGGTAAATTTCAGCTGATGATAGGGTTAGACACCCAAAAATGGACATGATAGAGGCTAGGATGCAGCAGAGTTAAAAGATGGCTGAAAGTTTGCCCCATTTATAAAAAAAACTAACGGGGGTTAACTCTCAATTAGTAAGTGATTTCTTACTAATTAAAATAATATTTTATAAAAATTCAAGCGTATTACTATGACATGTTTGTTTTTACATACGTTTTGATATAAGATTCATTTAGAATAGAGTTTTATGTCTTAATGTATAGTCATCAAACATAAATGTATAGTATAAGTTGTTAAACCTAAGTTAGCATTTCAAACTTTTCATAGTTTCCTTTTTTTTCTTCTCACACTTTTTAGTATGTGATACTAGCTTTAGTTAATCGTGTATTACACGAAAAGTGGAGAGTTAATTATTAAAATAACACAAAAACATAACTAAACGTATTATACGGGTTGAAAAAATAAAATTTATTAGTTGTTGATTGTTATTTATATAATACTAACTTTTGTAAACTCGTGTATTAGACGAGTTAAAAAATAAAATATTAATTATGCTGAAAGTTTATGAAATATAAAATGATATTTTAAAATAAGATATGATTAAAATTAAATTAGAGTAATAATTATAAGTAATAATTTTAATTTTTATTTCCTAAAAAATTTAACCATTTTTTCCAAACAAGTTGTCCTAAAAATATCATTTTAAAAGTTTCTTATTATTACTCCTAATTTTAATTATTTTTAGTTTAGAAAGAAGTTTACTTTTCAAAAACATCAATTTTAAGATATTTCATATTTTTTAAAATATTTAATGTTTTAGAAAAACTCTTATTTTATAAAAACTTATTTTCTAGAAATAACATTAATAAAAATACATCTTTTCTTAATTTACTAAGAAACATTTTTAATCTTAAAAATAACTAAAATTATTTAATCTTTCATTTAAGTAACTATTTAAGAGAGAGAGAAGCGAGAAAAATAAACTTAGGGGACCTAGGAATGTGATAAGTATCCCCCAAGTTAATATTTTAGTATTATATATAGATTTGTAATCCAATTTGTAGGTGCTTATTTTTATTTCTATTAACGTTCTTTCTAACGAATTCCTTTATTACATAAAGTTTCAAATGTTATCAAGGATATCGTCACAACAGAGTGTTGGCAATGGTTTCATTATTCTATTATAAAATTTTGAATGTCATCAACAACATCTAGGTTATGTTTTCCTTATATAAAGTTAAGTATGTTAATAGTGTCCCCTTCAATGTAGGGGTTTGTAATGATGTTTTAGTGTTTGTTTTTTCATGCTTTTAAGCCCCTTGTTGCAACACTATGTTTCGTCCTTTTATACTAGTTTTAGGAGTTATCAACAACGTCCAAGATTTGTTTTTCGTATATAAGGTTAAACATGTTATTGTAGTTTCCTTCATGCGAGGTTTCACGCCAACATTTTACCATTAGCTTTTAGCATAGGTTTACGCCCTCGCACAAATGCGTGGTGTTAATTCTATTTACTACTAATCCATAATTCACATGGACAACAGATAGTGATCACTCCTATATACATGCCTTATGCATCCATATCATTTATATAGCTTGGTATAGATACACACATTATACTATAACTCAATTACAAAGATCAATGATATATATTTATATCATTATTCTTGATTAGGCTCTGGTTTAATGAAGGTAGAGGACACTAGAAAGGAGTTGACCCTAATTGTATTTGAGCCCATTGAGTCTTTTTGTTCATTAAGATCGTAACCCTAGATTGATATCCATATTTTATATCATTGAACTTATAATTCTTTAGGTGTAAGGAAAAGAGTAATAAAAGAGTTACCTTGGTTGCAGCCCATGGATATAGGTCACATCGACTGGAACATTTACAACCTTGGTTTTATTTCCTCTAGTGATATAGTTTGTGCTTATGTATCAATACTTGAATCTATGACTAGTGGAATCCGAGCATACACTTGTTACACATGGGAAAAAACCACAACGCAAGAGAAAAAATACGAACTAGGAATTTGTCGATTAGCAGACATAGCTAATTGCAATACACTGATCTGACTAGGTTCATCACCCACATCTCATGTTTACATAAAGAAAACCAAAGCTCTAAGTATTTTTTTTTAATTTGAAGCTTTATGGAGTTTTGTCTATTAAAGAAATAAAAATAGCAGTAGCACAACTTTACATAACATTGTTTATTTTTACAATAACATTTTATCATGGTTTTTTTATATAATTGTGGCTAAAATGAACTTTTTAGTATAATCATGTAGTAGTTGTTACCTTTAGCTACACTAATATAAAAGTTATATGGTAATTGCTAACCTTTGGTCACATATATTTGGACTATATGCTTTTAAGACCAAGATGATTATCTTAAAGACTGATTTTAGCCAAAGATCTCTCAGCATGCAATGAAGTACTTGGAAGGAAGTACTTCGAAAGATTAGACTATGTACAAAGAAAATTAACTAAGTGTCAAATCATCCGAAGCCAAATACAAAAATCTTCTAAATCCAAAGTAAAATCTTTCAAAGCTTGAAGATTAAACTCTCCCGAATACTAAGAATACTTATGTCTCTGACATACCTTTGACAAAAGTAGAAGATCTTTCTACTATCAGCTCCACAAACTCACTAACTTATACAATTTGGTGATTACCTTATGACTTTTGTCAACTATACAATAACGTCTATTGTATGTAATGTCACACCCCCGCTGAGAGCGGAAACACGGGGATGTAACGAGACGGGATCTTCATATGTAACACCCGGTTATTTATCTATTTTAAAGCAGACGAAATAACAAAAAGAAATAAAGTCCGAAGTCGGGGGGCCCAAACTTGCCAAAACGGGGGGAAAAGTTGTAAATATGGGGGATTAAGAGGGTGAGGGCAGCCACTTCCTCCCCACTCTTGAGAAAACACAGCCAAAAGAGAGAAGAGAGGAAGAAGAGAGGAAGAAGAGAAAAAGAAGAGGAAAAAGGGGTGATTCGGGTCGATTCGGGCTCGAAATTCGTCGTGTTGCAAGTCCAAACAAAGCTCTTCATCTTCTTCTAGTTTGTGTGAGTTCTAGGACCCCTATTTTACTTGTTTTCAACCGATTTTGAGGCTGGAACATATAGAAACCCATTTTTGAAAATGTGTGTGTTTGACCCATTTGGGTGTGATTGTGTATTGTGTGTTTAGAGTGCGATTTCGGGCTTATGTGTGCTTAAATGGTGTCATAGTATGCTTTCCAAAGGATTAGGAGGGTTGATTTGGGCTTAGAATGAGTTTGGAAGGGTTTGGAGGTCGAAAATCGCGACTGCAGTTCGGGATGAACTGCAGTCTGCGCCCAGTTAGGGCTATGCGACTGGAGGGCCAATCGGCCGACTGAGGGACGACTGAGATTCAATCGCACGACTGAGGTTCAATGGCACTACTGGAGTCCAGTCGCATGACAGGTCATACGACTGAGAGCCCAGTCGCATAGGTGCTCAGTCGCATAGTTGTTCATTCGCACGACTGAGAGCTCAGTCGCATAGGTATCCATTCCCATAGTGTCCATTCACACGATTGAGAGTCCATTCGTACGATTGGGTGTTCATTCGCATGGGTGTTCATCCGCATAGGTCCAATCGCATGGTGTTCAGTCGCATGGAGGCCAGGCGACTGAAGGGGTGCCCAATCGCTCAAATAGGGATGTTGTGTACGAGGAGAGACATAGTTTAATTACTGGCTTTAGGGGAAAAGAGCAATGGTAAGTAATGATGTGGTAGTTCCTGTAAGTACACTTAAGATGGCCGTCGAGGCTTTAGAAGTTATGTTGGGCACGATGATGATAGTGTTGCATGTTATGCATGATGTATGTTATGTTAAGTATGAAGTTGCCATGTATGATGGTGATGACTGATGACTGGTAAATGTCGATGTTCCTTGTCTCGATACGTGTTTATCTTTCTATGGCATTACGTGTTATGATTAATAAATGTAATGAAAGTATTATGTAACATAAAGTGAAAGATAATAAAAGAGGAACATGATGAATGAATGCATGCATTAATAATGAATGAGAGTAATAAAGTCTTGCAAGCAAATAAAGGAGGTGAGTAACCTTGTTGTTGCAACAAACTCGATATGGGATCCTTGTCTTGCGACCTCAGTAATCGTGGCTGTGTGCCACGAAGAGGGTAAAATCCTGACACTGTGATCGACCATGTGTATAGAACCATCGCTGCATATCGTAGGTACGGTGACCAGGAGGGTGCGGTGCGCCTATATAGAAGGTCTATGATAGGCCTAGGTCACGATACAGAAGGATGTTGCATGTGGCAATGGTATACTTAAACTCTACCTTAGGTGCTGTGGCAAGGAAGGTGCGGTGCACCGATATAGAAGGTCTATGATAGGCCTAGGTCCAGCACCACGATACAGAAAGGTATTGTATATAGTGATAGTACCCCTAAACTTTATCTTAGGTACTGTGGCCAAGAGGTGCGATGCACCGTTATAGAAGGTCTGTGATAGGCCTAGGTCCAGTACCACGATATAGAAAGGTAAGGTTTATGGGTGATGTAAAGAAAAGAGATAAAGATAAAACAGTAATAAAGTTAAAGATGTATTACTATGACATGTTTGTTTTTATATACAGAAAGGTAAGGTTTATGGGTGATAGGCCTAGGTCCAGTACCACGATACAGAAAGGTAACTATTAAAATATAATATTTTATAAAATTTCAAGTGTATTACTATGACATGTTTGTTTTTATATATGTTTTGATATAAGATTCATTTAGAATAGAGTTGTATGTCTTAATGTGTAGTCATCAAAACATAAATGTATAGTATAAGTTGTTAAACCTAAGTTAGCATTTCAAACTTTTCATAGTTTCCTTTTTTTTCTTCTCACACTTTTTAATATGTGATACTAGCTTTAGTTACCCGTGTTTTACACGAAAGGTGGAGAGTTAATTATTAAAATAACAGATTAACATAAATAAAATTAAACGTATTATGCGGGTTGAAAAAATAAATTTTATTAGTTGTTGACCGTTATTTATATAATACTAGCTTTTGTAAACTCGTGTATTAGACGATTTAAAAAATAAAATATTAATTATGCTGAAAGTTTATGAAGTATAAAATAATATTTTAAAATAAGATATGATTAAAATTAAAATAGAGTAATAATTATAAGTAATAATTTTAATTTTTATTTCCTAAAAAATTTAACCATTTTTCTCAAACAAGTTGTACAAAAAATATCATTTTAAAAGTTTCTTATTATTACTCCTAATTTTAATTAGTTTTAGTTTAGAAAGAAGTTTATTTCTCAAGAACATCAATTTTAAGATATTTCATATTTTTAAAAATATTTAATGTTATAGAAAAACTCTTATTTTATAAAAAATTATTTTCTAGAAATAACATTAATAAAAATACATCTTTTCTTAATTTATTAAGAAACATTTTTAATCTTAAAAATAACTAAAATTATTTAATCTTTCATTTAAGTAACTATTTAAGAGAGAGAGAAACGAGAAAAATAAACTTAGGGGGCCTAGGAATGTGACAAGTATCCCCCAAGTTAATATTTTAGTATTATATACAGATTTGTAATCCAATTTGTAGGTGCTTATTTTATTTCTATTAACGTTCTTTTTAACGAATTCCTTTATTACATAAAGTTTCAAATGTTATCAAGGATATCGTTACAACAGAGTGTTGGCAATGGTTTTATTATTCTATTATAAAATTTTGAATGTCATCAACAACATCTAGGTTATGTTTTCCTTATATAAAGTTAAGTATGTTAATAGTGTCCCCTTCAATGTAGGGGTTTGTAATGATGTTTTAGTGTTTGTTCTTTCATGCTTTTAAGCCCCTTGTTGCAACACTATGTTTCGTCCTTTTATACTAGTTTTAGGTGTTATCAACAACGTCCAAGATTTGTTTTTCGTATATAAGGTTAAGCATGTTATTGAAGTTTCCTTCAATGCGAGGTTTCGCGCCAACATTCTACCATTAGGCACTACTAGAAAACTGTTAATAGATGACGCGCAAAAGATGCGGGAAAAAAGATGACGCGCATTTACGCGTATCATAAAATATATGTCATATTTTAAAAAATTCTTAGAAAGGATGACACGCATTTTTGCGTATCATCTTGGTTTGTCATCTTTAAAAATTTCAAACATTATATCTAATAAACTTGTATATTATTAACACCCAAAATCAATTTCCCCCTAAAAACCCCTCCCCCGGTTTCCCCCAAATCATATTACGCGCGACCCCTCGATCTTCAGCCGACCACCTCCACCGCCGGCCACTGCAGCCGACCACCTCCACCACCGACCCCTACACCTCCACCACCGGCCCCTACACCTCCAGCACCCGACCACCTCCACCACCGGCCAAGCACCTCCAGCAGCCGACCACCGCCCCTGCAGGCAAATCGCGACCCGACCTCCCCCTCCAGCAGCCGACCACCACTGACCGAGCACCTCCAGCAGCCGCCACCACCTATCGAGCACCTCCTGCAAGTCATAGGTGCTACATTATTGTTTGATTGTTAAATTATGGGTGATTGTGGATGTGTTATAAATTAGGGTTTTAAGTTGAAATTCTTGGATTGAATATATGTTTTAGTGTTTGTTTTTTAGGTTTTTTATATTAGCTTCTAATCTTTAATATGGTTTTGAAATCTGATTAGACTATTTTTTGATCCAAATATAAATAGTGAAGGAGCTGTTTGTAAGATTTTGTTGTCAAATTTCCCTTTCTATATGTTTTTTGATTTGCTCTAATTTTGTTAGTTTTTATGTCTTAGTTCCTTTTTCGAAAAATGAGGTACCTAGATGAAGTCCACATTCACTTTGACAAGTAAGTTGATATCAACTTAATTCTTGATTGTTGTTGTCATTGTTGCATTAGCTTTTCCCACTCAAGTAATCCATGTGTTTCTTGTTATAGGATAAACATGTTTCATAAGGAAACTGATCTTGAAAGTACTACCTTAAAAGGACTTATCGAAGGATACGAATGTAAGTTGAATCCTCACATAATACTTATTGAGATAAACTAGATTATTATGTGCTAAGAAGTTAAGTTTTCATTTATATTTTAACAGTTGTTCTAGAGTCTGTAGATAACAGCAAAGTACAATACGACCATTGGAGAAAACATGTAAACTTTCTCATTCATATGTTTATGACATACTTCATGGTACTTATAAATTAAATTAAGAAGTCATTTAACCCTTGGGCACAAATTCTTGATTTGGTCGAAAATCCACCGGAAAACACCCCTCCTGAGAAGATTGAGTGGCTCAGGAGTGATATTAGGTATAATAAATCTACTTCAGAATAGCTTAAGTGGATATAAAGTAACGTGGTTTTGTTAAATTTTGTTGCAGACAACATATATTGGGTGGCATGATAGTTTTTTTGGAAATGATGAATGAAGATATGAAGGAAGACAAGTTATTTGTGTAAAAATTTATTACAAGTATCTATTGCACAATAAAATGGATATGTTTCAATTGATTGTGATAAAAAAACACCAAACTCACTTCTTAATGCTTTTGTGTATCAGCGGAAACATAATGTCTTTTGTGTTCTTTGAGAATAGCTCTATGGAAGAATGTGAGAATGTATTCATTAACGCCATGGGCCACCGAGTTTTTAAGGTACATTGGTTATTTTACTTTTGATTGAATTCATATATATAACTTTTTATCATTTAGTAATTTAGCAGTTACTTTTATAGACGTGGACAGAAAACTATGATGACGACTACGAACTTTGGGAATCAATCAAGAGCAACATAAACAAGGTAATATACATATATATGTATATGTGTGTATATATGTATATATATATTATTAATTATCTTATATATAGGATAAATCTTGATAGTGTATGAGTGCATCTCAGGTTATATACATATATATGTTTTTTTCATATTATTTCAGGTTGTCATGCTATTTCTTTTTCTACGATAGCATAAAAAATATCATTCTAGGCATGCAGTTTTCTGAAATACCGTGAGTGGTTTCTCAAGTAACTAATATCCAGAGCTGCATCTTTCTTTGAAGTTATTAGCTTTAAAAGTTTAGCATTTTTTGCAGTGTTGTTGCAATGAGCAGAATTAGACAAAAGCTAGCCAAAGGAGGCAGAAGGGGAGGACGTGGACAGGGCAGAAGCAGAGAATGAGGAATACACAAGAGATGATGTTCGATGATGCTACTTTTCAAACAACTTTAAACTTGCTTTAGTTTGAGAACAACATTCAATAATTGTGTTTGTTCATGTATCCACCGACGGGTATAAAAGAAAAAAGAACAAAGGTATATCTTTCTTCAAATGAATACTAACCAAGTATGAGATCAAACCATTCAGACCTAAGCCTGGCAATCCTGACCAAATAGTATATATTTGGGTCAATTTGAACATGTTAATAAATTGATATGGATTGTTTTCCATCGTTGAGTATTTTGTGAATGGGCAGATGTAGAAATCAAAAGTGGGATGGGCGGGTCTAGATGGGCAGATGTATAAAAGACAACGGGTCAGGATGGGTAGATGGATAAAAGACAATGGGTCATGAATATAACTAATATTTATCTTGAACACTAACTAATGCGATTTGTGGTGACAGATTTAAAGCCTTGATTAGGAATTATTTTGGACACTATATAATTTTATGTATCTTGTAGGCACATATTTAAAGCCACATGTAAGTATTACGTCTATCATTTGCAGAGTATTGACGGGCCAATGCTATTTGTGGTGACAGATTCTCACGGTTATAAAAGCATGGTAAATTTATAATGATAATTTGGTGTAAATATTCTTGTATTTTTGTTATTGTTTCATTGATCTTAAATAAATGTTGCAGGCACCACTATTCAAATGACTTACAATCTGGGTTGTTATGCACAAAACGTAAGATAAGGCGATGATATGATGTGTATGGTTGTTAGAAACTTCATTGGTAAATTTCCATGAACGAATACCTTTGAATGTCTAATCGAATGGTGAATGTTTTTTAAAAGCATGGTAATTCCCTACTGTGGCTGTAGTAACATTTACTTTCCTCTTTACTTTCCCATGAACTTAATAAATTTAATGTTTGCAGTTGCGAGTGAACTCAACAAATCAATGATTGGTCATCTTCTAGGAGCAGCTGGTGCTGTAGAAGCCATTGCAACTGTGATCGTGTTACGTTTCAAATTTTATTTATGTGTAGGTCTACTTATTAGACGATTAAAAGAATTTGGAACTACTTTGTAATTTTACGTATGCATGTGAACTTGGAACAACTTTGTAATTTTGTTTAGTATTTAATTAAATGAATTTTGTTTTGCTGTTATTCGACAAATATTGATTTATAGTTTTACAAAAATAGCAGGTAAAATTTATAAAAATTAATGTGTATATATATATATATATATATATATATAAATAATGCAACTAATTTATGATGTGCATTGCGCGTTATCTATTGCATGTCATAAAAATTTCATAGATGACACGCGAATGTGCGTCATCTAGTCATTTATGACTACCCCTTCCTTGACGCGCATTGCCCGTCATCTTTTGCACGTCATAAATGCGCGTCATCTTTTGCGCATCATAAACAGATGACGCGCGGATGTGCGTCATCTATCATTTATGACTACCCCTTCCTTGACACGCATTTGCGCGTCATCTGACCCCAAAGATGACGCGCAATGCGCATCATCTATTGCAGTTTTTCTAGTAGTGAGGTTTTAGCATAGGTTTACGCCCTCGCACAAATGCGTGGTGCTAATTCTATTTACTACTAATCCATAATTCACATGGATAACAGATAGTGATCACTCCTATATACATGCCTTATGCATCCACATCATTTATATAGCTTGGTATAGATACACACATTATACTATAACTCAATTACAAAGATCAATGATATATATTTATATCATTATACTTGATTAGGCTCTGGTTTAATGAAGGTGGAGGACACTAGGAAGGAGTTGACCCTAATTGTATTTAAGCCCATTGAGTCTTTTTGTTCATTAAGATCGTAACCCTAGATTGATATCCATATTTTATATCATTGAACTTATAATTCTTTAAGAGTAAGGAAAAAAGTAATAAAAGAGTTACCTTGGTTACAGCCTATGGATATAGGTCACATCGACTGGAACATTTACAACCTTGGTTTTATTTCCTCTAGTGATATAGTTTGTGTTTATGTATCAATACTTGAATCTATGACTAGTGGAATCCGAGCATACACTTGTTACACACGGGAAAAAAACCACAACGCAAGAGAAAAAATACGAACTAGGAATTTGTCGATTAGCAGACATAGCTAATTGCAATACACTGATCTGACTAGGTTCATCACCCACATCCCATGTTTACATAAAGAAAACCAAAGCACTAAGTATTTTTTTTATTTGAAGCTTTATGGAGTTTTGTCTATTAAAGAAATAAAAATAGCAGTAGCACAACTTTACATAACATTGTTTACTTTTACAATAGCCTTTTATCATGGTTTTTTTATATAATTGTGGCTAAAATGAACTTTTTAGTATAATCATATAGTAGTTGTTACCTTTAGCTACACTAATATAAAAGTTATATGGTAATTGCTAACCTTTGGTCACATATATTTGGACTACATGCTTTTTAAGACCAAGATGATTATCTTAAAGACTGATGTTAGCCAAAGATCTCTCAACATGCATTGAAGTACTTGGAAGGAAGTACTTCGAAAGATTAGACTACGTACAAAGAAAATTAACTAAGTGTCAAATCATCCGAAGCCAAATACAAAAATCTTCTAAATCCAAAGTAAAATCTTTCGAAGCTTGAAGATTAAACTCTCCCAAATACTAAGAATACTTGTGTCTCTGACATACATTTGACAAAGTAGAAGATCTTTCTACTATCAGCTCCACAAACTCACTAACTTATACAAGTTGGTGATTACCTTATGACTTTTGTCAACTATACAATAACGTCTATTGTATGTAATGTCACACCCCCGCTGAGAGCGGAAACACGGGGATGTAACGAGACGGGATCTTCATATGTAACACCTGGTTATTTATCTATTTTAAAGAAGACGAAAGAACAAAAAGAAATAAAGTCCGAAGTCGGGGGACCAAACTTGCCAAAACGGGGGAAAAGTTGTAAATATGGGGGATTAAGAAGGGGAGGGCAGCCACTTCCTCCCCACTCTTGAGAAAACACAGCCAAAAGATAGAAGAGAGGAAGAAGAGAGGAAGAAGAGAAAAAGAAGAGGAAAAAGGGGTGATTCGGGTCGATTCGGGCTCGAAATTCGTCGTGTAGCAAGTCCAAACGAAGCTCTTCATCTTCTTCTAGTTTGTGTGAGTTTTAGGACCCCTATTTTACTTGTTTTCAACCGATTTTGGGGCTGGAACATATAGAAACCCGTTTTTCGAAAATGTGTGTGTTTGACCCATTTGGGTGTGATTGTGTATTGTGTGTTTAGAGTGCGATTTCGGGCTTGTGTGTGCTTAAATGGTGTCATAGTATGATTTCCAAAGGATTAGGAGGGTTGATTTGGGCTTAGAATGAGTTTGGAAGGGTTTGGAGGTCGAAAATCGCGACTGCAGTTCGGGGTGAACTGCAGTCTGCGCCCAGTTAGGGCTATGCGACTGGAGGGCTAATCGGCCGACTGAGGGTCGACTGAGGTTCAATCGCACGACTGAGGTTCAATCGTACGATTGAGGTTCAATCGCATGACTGGGGGTCCAGTCGCATGACAGGTCATACGACTGAGAGCCCAGTCGCATAGGTGCTCAGTCGCATAGCTGTTCATTCGCACGACTGAGAGCTCAGTCGCATAGGTATCCATTCGCATAGTGTCCATTCGCACGATTAAGAGTCCATTCGTATGATTAGGTATTCATTCGTATGGGTGTTCATCGGCATAGGTCCAATCACATGGTGTTCAGTCGCATGGAGGCCAAGCGACTGAAGGGTGCCCAATCGCCCAAATAGGGCTGTTGTGTACGAGGAGAGACATAGTTTAATTACTGCCTTTCGGGGAAAAGAGCAATGGTAAGTAATGATGTGGTAGTTCCCGTAAGTACACGTAAGATGGCCGTCGAGGCTTTAGAAGTTATGTTGGGCACGATGATGATAGTGTTGCATATTATGCATGATGTATGTTATGTTAAGTATGAAGTTGCCATGTATGATGGTGATGACTGATGACTGGTAAATGTCGATGTTCCTTGTCTTGATACGTGTTTATCTTTCTCTGGCTTTACGTGTTATGATTAATAAATGTAATGAAAGTATTATGTAACGTAAAGTGAAAGATAATGAAAGAGGAACATGATGAATGAATGCATGCACTAGTAATGAATGAGAGTAATAAAGTCTTGCAAGCAAATAAAGGAGGTGAGCAAACTTGTTGTTGCAACAGAATCGATATGGGATCCTTGTCTTGCGACCTAAGTAATCATGGCTGTGTGCCATGAAGAGGGTAAAATCCAGACACTGTGATCGACCATGTGTATAGAACCATCGCTGCATATCCTAGGTACTGTGACCAGGAGGGTGCGGTGCGCCGATATAGAAGGTCTATGATAGGCCTAGGTCCAGTACCATGATACAGAAGGATGTTGCATGTGGTAATGGTACACTTAAACTCTACCTTAGGTGTTGTGGCCAGGAGGGTGCGGTGCACCGATATAGAAGGTCTATGATAGGCCTAGGTCCAGCACCACGATACAGAAAGGTATTATATATAGTGATAGTACCCCTAAACTTTATCTTAGGTACTGTGGCCCGGAGGTGCGATGCACCATTATAGAAGGTCTATGATAGGCCTAGGTCCAGTACCACGATACAGAAACGTAAGGTTTATGGGTGATGTAAAGAAAAGAGATAAAGATAAAAAAGTAAGAAAGTTAAAGACGTACAACGAATGAACGAAAGTTAAAGAATGAATGAATGAAAATAATGAACGGAAGAGTATAATGATAGAGTATGAACCGGGATCCTTGTCACTCGGCCTCCGTAATCATGGCTGCGTGCCGTGAAGAGGGTAAAGTGTGACAAGATCTATATAGAAACAAAGATAACGAATGATGAAGATAATAATGATATTATTTATGTGTACGTAAGATGTGTGATAGCATAAAACTAAAGAAACGGTTTCAATGAAAGTAAAGTATGTTTTAGTATAAAACTAGAACTCACTCAGCAACGCTGACTTTTTATGCGTTTCCAGTTGGCAGGTAAGGTTGCTGAGGATGGCACGAGGCGGCTACTCAGCTCTTTTGGGATGCCATTCTTTTGTTTAATGCTTCTGTATTATAATGCAAACAAATGATACTTTGTAATGAGTGTTGTATTACTTTGTAAAAGTATTTATAGTAAAAATGAAAAGTTATTACCAAAGTTTCCGCTGCATGAATTTTGTAAAGATTATATAATGATGTGTTTTAAGTGCGATGATGACCAGCTATGAGGTGCCCGGGATCGGGGCCTTACATCATAACACATTGTTAACAATAGAGATGCAATATATGTAATTGATGATAAAGCATGTCATGACGACACCCGACACAAAGGAGACTTGTGTCGTGTTTAGTCAATATTCATGACAACATAGCCATAAGCATAAACTTGTAAATGATTCACATAACCAAAAATAGTATCATTGTAATGTAATTCCCGCAACCCGGGAACAAGTATCCAAAAGAATAATTGTATGTAACCAACAATGTTTCAAAAGAATGTTTGTCAAGTATTGTATAGTCTCAAAATGCATCCTAGGGTCTCCACTAGGGCAGCACACCTAGATCTTCAATTAGCATTGTCACCTGAAAAGATATGCTCAAAATGGTCAACAAAATTATTGGTGAGCTCGCAAATTTAAATAGTAAGTAAGTTGATGCTGCATAATAGTTTTGTGGAATACCGTGTATACAGTTATAAGTAAGCAAAATCACATAACAATGAGCTTTACAACCAAACCTAGTGACGTACACACAGAATCTTGTCGGAATATATTCACCCAAGGGCCCGTTCCTGGCCACTGTTAGCACCAACTAGTATACCAACAAACAAGGGTGGGGGTGTCAACCCAGTAGTACTACCAATACCTATCTGTCGGTTCCAACACCGGAATTAAATGGTTGTAAAGAAAGTACCACACAGCGACTCGTGTATGTATCAGATAAGTACTCACAAAATAGTAACACGTTGATTCCAAGAATGTAAGTTGTATAGCATAAAAATGGGTGAGCATACTTTTCCCCCATGTTTGTAAATAATTGAAGTATTGAATGAGCATAAAAAGAGGCCACGAAACTCACTTATTCGGTGGTAAGTATGGATGATCAAGTTCCAAATGTTGTATGCAATAGAAGGTCAAATACCTATTATCAGTTATCGTTAAGCATTAATGATACGTTTGACGAAAATAGTAACGTTCGGTCGGTTCGGGTTGTATTGATTTGGTCACGTAGAACACACACAAGCAGACATACGTACTAGATCCTATATAGATCCAAGTACTTGTAATCGTCGTCATTGCCGATGATATTAGTGTAAAGTTTTCATTGTTGTTAGAGAAGTATTTACTAAATTTTAGTGGTTACTAATCATTTCTTGATAATTGTAATAACGTTAACGTTGATTAGATTCATGATAATGTTAGTAAGTTTTATAGTGTTAACTTTAATATTGTCATTAGCAATGGCGACCGTATCGATGTCACCTTAACATCACACGACATACACACACATACACAAGAAGGAATTCACGCACAACAACTTCAGTCGCACGACAGGACCAGACGCACGACTCAATCACTCCAACCGTACGAATCAACCTTCATTCGTATGAATCAGCTTCATTCATACGAATGGACCTCCATTCGTGCGACTCAGCATACAGTCGTGCGATACACGCACAATCGTACACATTCATCCGCATAGACTCAATCGCATGAATACACTCATTCGCATGACTCAATCGCACGACACACACAATCGCATGACTCAATCGCGTACATATACATTCAATCGCATGACTCAATCTCACGACACGCATAGTCACACGACTCAGTCGCACGACACGCATAGTCGCACGACTCAGTCGCACGACACACCAAGTCGCATGACTCAGTCGCACGACAGACTCAGATATCTGTGCAGAGATCGTGACTGCAACAGGTGCAGAGCAGCCTTCGGCTGCTGCATGCACCCGATTCGCACCACCAACACATCCAGAAACGCATTTCGCACACACACAAGCAAGAAGGACGCCAAGAAAGACACTACACGTGACCTCACGACCTCATATGCTCGGGTTGGTCCCGAGCACCCGAATCAAGGTGAAAAAAACATAAACAACTGTTAGGACCGTGTACGGACGGAGTACTAACTGATTTAAACGTGAAACCAGATCAAATAGTACGGAATCCTATTTGATTAGCGATCTAATCAGGGAGAACGTTAATCCGATCAAAACTAACGATGAGAATACGTTAAGAGTTGATAAGAATCGATCAGAAACGTTCTATGAAGTTGGAAGGGACTCTCTGGACGAACTGGGATGGCTAGGGTTAAGAATTCTTGAAGTCTTGTGTTTTTTCACGACTTAAGTGATATTTATAGGTTACAGATTTCATTCGTACGACTGAGCCAAGCGACTGGCTCAGTCATGCGACTGAGTCATACGATTGATTCATTTGTACGACTGAGTCAGTCTTATGACTCAATCGTACAATTGACTCAATCACCTAGTTCAGTCGTGCGATTGGCTCATTCGCATGGTCCAGTCGTGCGACTGAATCAGGATCCTTAGTTAAACACATTCTTGAACATTTTAATGATCAGAACTATGTCTAACAACTGTAAACCTATATAACATGGTCATAAATACATGTAACAATACATAATATAAATAGATATAACATTAATTAACCACAAACATTTATAGAAGAGTTTCTTATTATATTGATCAAACATTACATATGTGTTACAAGAAGAAAGTTTATTACATTTAAGTTCACTAGACTAGAATTGGGGACATGTGTACCAACAAACTCCCCCTTGGACCTAGTTCTATCTATACTTTGACTTCCTTCTTGAACTCTTCAAATCTCTTCATCCTTTCCTCTTTCGAAACCCTGGCATGGATATTAAGCGCAATGCATAGACGTATGATATGCTAAAACTGTAGTGCTTGCACTATATCCTGCGTGTCAAAAAATAGTGGCCACTTGTATAGCGTATAAACATCAGAAGTTGACAAATTGATAAGCCACATGGGTCAAACACCTTTGTTGTGTCCACCGATCCTTCCCTATCCAAAATGATGTCGGCCTCTCCCGAGCGCCAGTCATAATACCACCACTTAATGTGTGGGGTAAAGTCCTGTGGCATCTCCCTCAGAGGAATTCTGGACATAGTACGCAGAGGGCGCCACTTCAGGACTAGCTTAGGTAAACCTGTGATGAGACTCACTTCAGACCTTTTGATGTAACGTGTGGCCTGCTGTGGTCTGAAGTTAACCCATCTCGTCCTATAATCCCTTTTCAGGGCAGCCTCAAACCAGCCTGACATTTTCTTCAGATCAGCATATAGTAACTTCAGGCGCGTCAGCTGGTTGACTTCAAACCCAGGGAGAGTCTTCAGATCATGAGGGAATCTAAAGTACTCGATTCCCCTCTCCCTTTTTACTGCATATACTCCGAGGTCATCAAAATAAGCCCAAGCAATTATTTTCCCTGACACCTTCATGTTTTTCTGGACTTTGTAAGTTTGGTGTAGGTACTTTGTGTTACTGTAGCACGTTAGGCTCGGACCTCGGCGAAGCAAGCCACCCATTTATCCTTTTGGATATCGACATCAGTATCCGAGGCTTGGGCTTGGCTTGTCGAAGCTTCTGCTCCCTTCTCTTTCTCACTGAGTTTACCCAGAATATCACTGCCGAGAGTGTTTACCAGATCAGGAAACACATTGCCCTCTCGGTCAGTGTATTCTGGATAGTGCTGATCTGTGTTGTCTTCAATTTCTATTTCTTTAACATCGTTTAGCTCGTCATCATCAGCATCATCAAAAGTTGGAGCATCTTTGACAATTTCATCTGGATTTAGACGAAATATTTCAGCAAGCTGCTCATCAGTAAGGTCGTGAATTATTTCTCCTTCTTCAGGAGTATAACTCACCGACCTTCTGACGATCCCCTGCAGATCAAGAATCATTGTAAGTTGAGACTTGATCTGTTGGAGGGGAGCGACATCATGCTCATCTTGCTGAAATCCCTTATCTGTTTAGAATCAACATGTAGAGTAGCAGTCATTAGTATGAAATCAAGTTAAATAAACATTAATCATTAAATAGTTAAATGAGTTTCATATACATCAAAAGAAGAATCAAGTACAAAAGTTTAATAATAAAACATCTAATCAATACTTTTGTCCTAGATCCTGGCTGGGTTGTCTGCAGACGGGGAGGTCAGCGGGGCAGCAGCTGATGCTCCCTGGTCTTGTCTTCTCTTAGTTCGCCACTCATGATCAGGGGCAGAGGCAGATGCAGCTGCATCCCCTTCATCGTTATCACCATCTTTTCTTTTATCCGTGTCATCACCTCCCTCATCATTATCATCACTATCATCATCTTCATAATCCTCCTCATCATCATCGCCATCTTCATCTCCTTCATCAATCTTTAGTGGCTCGTCCTGCGACTCCTTTAACTTGAGCAGGATAGTCTTCTTAGCCTTCTCCAAGTCCTCGATCTTCTTAGAAGATATAACATTTTGCTCTTGGATCTGGGAGATCTGTTCAGCTTGAGAAGCATTTTGCTCCTCAAGCTGACGAAGCTTGGCTGTCTTTAGCAGCAGCCCACAGCTTCAGCACCATTCTATTTAGTCCTGCGAGTTGTTCCTCCACTCCAATAGGAGGGAGGGATGAAGCTGTTGGGAAGGAGGATTGGCCGGCTTGGTGACTGGTGGTGGTAGGTGGTGTAGTGGTGAAGATTGGGGTGGTAATGTGGTGGTGGGTGGTGTAGTGGTGAAGATTGGGGTGGTAATGTGGTGGTAGGTGGTGTAGTGGTAGTTGGTGGAGGAGTCGTAGTGGTGGGAGGAGTGGTAGTGGTGGTGGGTGGTGTAGTAGTAGTGGTGGTAGCTGAAGAGGTAGTGATAAGAGTGATCCTCCTGCGCTTGGGCTTCAGCCCATGTGGCTGAGCCATACGTTTCCTCCATGTCCCCCTGGATACAGAGGCTCCCCCTTGACTGCTGGGAGAGGCTGGGGTATAATATGGATCAACAGTAGAGCTCCCAGACCCTCCCGGGAGTCCACCAACCGCCCTGATTCCCCGCTCAGTAGCCACTTCCCAACTTCCCACCGTCCGGGTGAGCGGCTCTTCATCTGACTCCTCCTTCTCCTCCATATGAAAATCAGGGTGAATTGGAGCTGGTTCGGGTCCTCCCTGACCATCCACTCCCTGATCAGTATCATGATCATCATCGTCAGAGTCATCAGAGGGTAGAGCAATCTGCTCGACATCTGAGTCACTGTCATCGTGACGCCACTTTCTCCTAGCTGGCGCTACGTAGTCATAGCGGGCCAAGTGCCCAAACAGTCGCCTGACAGGGGGTTTCACCTGCTTCCCCCTGTACACCTTCATCCTGCCTAAGGTAGTATCATCCATCACCTCAAGCACCACTGCATCCTCCTTCTCCTTTGACAGCATAGGGAGCTTCTGCTCAATGATCATCTGCATGAAGCGAGGGTACATGCAGAAGCTCTCTTTGCCCTTCACTTCGATGTTCTCCACTAAATAAGTGAAGATCATCAGAAGCTGAACGGGTGGTTCAGCACCAACGCCACATAGGCGTTCTGTATCTGCTCAGACAGCTCATCAAAGCCTCCCTTCCTCGAGGCAATGCACCTTAGCAGCACGTGGGCTAAGTACTTGAATTAGGGGTACAGGTTGCTCTTGTTGAGCATACCTGCGTTGATATCCCCAGAGTACTTCGCCTGCAAAAGCACCCTCGAACTGTCAGAGGGTGTAGTCGTGTGGGGTAGTCACCATCATCCCCAAACTCTAAGACTGTCCGGAGATCTTCCTCAGAGATCTCTATGGCCTGACTAAAGATGGTGCTCCTGATACGGTAGGGCTCTGTGGATCTGTCCACCACAGCGCTTTCCCAGAAAGCATGCTGGACTGAACGATATGGCATGCATGGAGTAGAAATAGCTCGGAAGATCCTCGATCTCCGTAAGAAAGTAATGATGCCCGAGAACTCCGCCGTGTTCTGGGAGGTCAGATCCAGATGAGCACAAATGTTATGCTTTGTGCTGATAGTCCAACGACTCGCTATCTGTTACACATTGTAGATAAACGTTAGTGCATATTGAAGATGACTGAATTAAGTTAATGGACTTTAAACTCTGGTTAGTCGTGCTACTAAGCACACGATTGAATTTAGTCGGGCGACTGAGCTGGGCAACTGAGCTCTATTCATACGAATGAGTTCATACGTGCGACTGAGTCAAACGATTGAACTTAGTCGTGCGACTGTTCATGCATTTGCTTCAGTCGTGCGATTGAGCTTAGACGCATGGTTCATTCGTGCGATTGAACCATTCGTTTATCTCAGTCGTGCGACTGAGACTAGTCGTCTTACTCAGTCGGACGATTGGAGTTCATCAGTGTGTCCAGTCGCTTATTCGACAGTTTGTCCATTCAAATTCTTGTTTTGAGCAAAACTTGATATTAAACGTTAAGAAATGACTCATTTGGTTCGCATATGACTGATTAAGCGTCTAATAACTTTTATTTGATCAGAAGACTTAGATTTAGTGGTGTATTTGTCTTTCTTGTTTCGGTTTTGAGTTAGGGCACTGTCTGATCCATTTCACATTGTAGTAACAGGTTTGTCATCCAATACAAGGCGCGTAGTACCTATGGAACAGAGAAAAATGATCAGAGAGTGTCAAAATGAGTGTACAAAGATCAAATGAGATTTTGGCAGAGGTTCGATGTGTCGTGCGAATAAGGGGGCGATTTGGGTGAATGAGCGACTGATGCCGATTCAACTTGTATTTATACTAGGGCAACTCCCAGTCGTGCGACTGAGCCCTATCGTATAAGTCAGTCGTGCGACTGACCCTAGTCGCATGAGTAAGTCATGCGCCTGAGATTCAGTCGTATGATTCACCCAATCGTTTATCTCCAATCGTACGATTGAGATCATTCAGACGTCTGACACAGTCGGAAACCTCTAATCGAGCGATTGGACTCATTCGCATAGTCCGATCGTGCGATTTGACTCATTCGTATTTTCCAATCGTACGACTGGACCACAATTATGGTTCAGTCGTGCGAATGGGCCATACTTGTGACATTCTGACCATTTTACCATACGACACTAAGTACGATTAATCAATAGATAAACATTAAGATCAATTTGATCATCTCAGACATGACCATTTTATCCACCTGATCATTTCAGACATGACCATTTTATCCACCTGATCATCTCAGACATGATCCATTTATCCACATGATCATCTCAGACATGATCCATTTAACCACCTGATCATCTTAGACATGATCCATTTAACCACATGATCATCTCAGACATGATCCATTTACCTTTTCAGAAACAAGTTATTATAGATTAAACTTTAAGTTCATTTTGTGACATTTTCTGCAATGAGTAGTACAGCACAGTCCGGCACTGACACACTTAACAAATAAAGTAAAATGTTAAACTAAATACCAAGACGAAAATGTTTTTTGTGATTTTGTTAGGGTTGGGTAGATAAGCCTATTAGCATTAACATCATTTTCAAGGCAGATTCATATGGAATCAGACAGGCGTAAACACAATTACTTGGATCCTTTTATATTTATCGTAAAGGCATCTAACATATTTACATATCACAGTTTTTCATTCATCTAAGACTTCTAAGTTCTAACAGGGAATCATGCTTGATATGATACGTAACGCACGTTGATTGTCAACATCAGTCGGTGCATCCACGACGATTGTCAGTATGCTTGACACTTAAATCCATACATAGAATTTTGACACACATTGGTGATGAATTAAGTTATATTATTTCAACCAACATTTGTGAATCTCAATCTTATATGGTAATCAACATTCCTCAGGAGACTATTGAGCGGTCTACGGGTATTTGGACAAGGAGAAACTATTCATAGAGCTTTCAAAGAGAAGCCAAGCCTCAGGTTAGTGCCATCGCACAGCAGAGAGGCGGCAAACAACAATGAATTCTAGAATATGTATGTTATGCTTATCCTCAGGTCAGTGCCATCGCACAGCAGAGAGGCACACAACCTATCTCCTTGTTAGAGCATTTCTTATTTTCTTTTTCACATAACGCACCAACAACATAAGTTATCAGCTTGATTGCGCTTGAATTTTTTTATGCTTTGCTCTTTTTGTGGTCATTCGCACACCTTTGTTGGCGTTTATTTGCTCGTTATCCCTTATTGGAAATAGCTGATTGTGTTAACCAGTGATAAGATGGGAACCCACAGTTGGTTGAACCATTTAGTTTAGATTGAGTTCACCAATGACGTCTACTCGTCTATTGTGTTGAATCTACCAACACATCGTATAGTGAACTAGCACCTTCCTAGATCAATTTTTCTCCGTGTAATTACAGTAACACGCAAACGTACTATCATTTTCCCTGTCTTGTTAGACTTAGAATTCTCTGACTAACAAATTTTCTGTGATCTAGTTGAACTAAAGTTCTAAAAATGTAAAATCTTTTTGGTGTTCCAAGTAACTAGACGCCTGTGTGCTATCACTTTCCATTGTGTAGAATTACAGTCTTGTCTTTGTTGTTTTTACCTTTTAGATTATCTGCCCTTCCCTTTTTTTGAGTAAATAAATACTAAAAATAACCTAATCTCCCCCTAAATTCTAAAACAGAAAATCTTTTTGTGTTTTTGGATTTTTATAAGACACGGGAATGAATAATTAAAAAAAATTAAAAATTAAAATTAAGACAGAACTAGTGTCGGACTATGCATCTGTGTCGTCAGAGATAATGTCACATTTCTTTTTCACGCCGTTGACCACTAACAGGTAGAAAAATCTGGGTTTATCAAACGGTTTAGTGTAAAGGTCAGCGCGTTGAAAATCCGTGTTTATCTTTACCATATCGATTAATTGTTTTTCATAGCAGTCACGCATGAAATGATACTTTATGCCGATGTGTTTAGTTTTAGGGTGTTGTATCGGATTTTTAGTGACAGCTATGGCAACAGAGTTATCAACATAGATAGGGGTTTTGAGAATTGCAAACCGTAGTCTCGCATTTGCTGTTGGATCCAGATAATCTGAGAGCAGTAGCTTGTAGCAGCAACGTATTCAGCTTCACAGGTTGATAAGGCAACCGAGGTCTGCTTCTTGCATTGCCACGTGACTAAACGCCTTCCAAAGAACTGACACCCTGCTGATGTAGACTTGAAGTTCATCTTACAGCCACCATAGTCGGAATCACTATACGCAGTGAGCTCAAAGTCATCGTCATGAGGATACCACAACCCCAGTGTTGGGGTACCCTTCAGATAACGAAAGATTCTTTTCACCCCGATTAGATGATTTACTTTCGGTTTTGCTTGATATTTGGAGCATAAACATGTGGCGTACATGATATCTGGACGGGAGGCAGTGAGATACATAAGAGATCCTATCATCCCACGATACATAGTGACATCCACCAAATCCCCATTCTCATCAGGAGCCACATCATGATTTGTGGCGAGTGGGGTACCGGCAGCAGAGACAGTTTCCATATCAAAGCGCCTAAGAATGTCTCCGACATACTTAGTCTGATGTAGAGAGATACCGGTAGGTGTCTGATCCACCTGCAATCCCAGGAAGAACTTCATTTCCCCCATGGCGCTCATTTCAAATTCTGCCTTCATCACAGATTCAAATTCTTTACATAGATCTTCGTTTCGTGAACCGAAGATTATGTCATCCACATAAATTTGAACCATTAGTAAATCACCGTCTCTTTCTTTGATAAACAGTGTACAGTCAATCACACCCCTGCAAAACCCGTGTTTCAGTAGGTGAGTGGAGAGCTTTTCATACTAGGCTCGAGGAGCCTGGTGTAGCCCATACAGAGCCTTGTCTAACTTGTAGACTTTGTCCCGATGGTAAGGATCTTCGAATCCCTCGGGTTGACTGACATAGACCTCTTCACAGATTTCCCCATGCAAGAATGCACTCTTAACATCTAGTTGAAAGACTTTGATCTTCATGTAAGAGGCGTAGGCTAGAAAGATGCAGATGGCTTCCATTCTAGCTACTGGAGCAAAGACTTCATTATAGTCGACCCCCTCGACTTGTCTGAAGCCTTGAACAACCAACTGTGCCTTGTTTCTGATAACGACACCTTGGTCATCCTTCTTGCAGCGTAGAACCCATTTGGTGCCAATCACCTTAACGTCTTTGGGCCTGTCAACGAGTATCCACACTCCAAGCTTTTTGAACTGTAGTAGCTCGTCTTGCATAGCATTGACCCAAGCCTCATCCTTCAGGGCATCGCTTACGTGTTTGGGTTCGACTTGAGAAACAAAACATCTGAAAGCCCCATCATTCACGTAGCCCTTTTCCATAATTTCAGCGTAATCAGCAGAATACAGCTGATTTCTCGTCTGCACGCCGGAGTGTAGATCTCCAATGATAGCTTCCGGCGGATGATTCGTACTAATCCTAGTCACAGGTGTCGTTGTCAGTGTCCAGATTTGTGACTGGAAGTTCAGTATCCGTATCTCCAGATGCATGTTCAGCAGCTGACGAGCTACCTTCTTTATCAACATTTGGCACATGACTAGTCTCAGTTGCTTCTACATCATCTGATGAGTCATCACTCTCGTCCTGATCAGCTGGTGAAGATCCCGATGAACCACTCGCAGGTGTTGTATTGCTGGTATCCAGATTAGGTGTGTTTAGAACATCGTGCATCATCTGAGTAGCAATGTCTTCATTTGAATCTATCTGAGGAAGATTGAATGATTTGAAAAAGCCATCATAGTCGAAGAACGATGATGGACCTTTTCCAGCAGGGGGAATGATGAATCGTTGAACGTTAACATTGCACCATACTTCTACCTGACCAGTAGAGTTGTTGTAAACTCGTTTGTCTGGTATGCTGTATCCGAGAAAGATCCCCTGATCTGCCTTTTCATTGAACTTGCCCTCTTGATTTTCTTCAGTAGCGTACAAGGAACGCCGAATGGTTCCAGATACTCCAGGTTCGGTTTGCGCTTCTATAGCAACTCATAGTAATTCTTCCCATGCCTCTTAACTACTGACACTCGATTGAGTGTGTAGCATGCATGGGTGACAGCTTCGTTCCAGAACTGCACTGGCAGCTTTGAATCTGCCAACATAGTCCTGGCGGTCTCGATCAGGCTCCTATTCTTTCGCTCAGCGACTCCATTCATCTGTGGGGCGTATGCAGAGGTGAATTGATGCACAATTCCCTTTTCTTTGTAGAAGGCATCCATCCACTGATTCTTAAACTCGGTTCCATTATCTGAGCGAATCTTCCTAACCTTCAGCTTGTAGAGAGACTCCAGTGTTGTCACGAGTACCTTAAATGACTCAAAGGTTTCTGACTTTGCTTTCAGAAATATCACCCAGGAGAATCGTGAGTAGTCATCAGTGACTACAAAGCATTACCAATCTCCAGCGATACTCTTCATACTGACTGGACCGAATAGATCCATGTGCAATAGCTCCAGGGGCATCTCGATAGAATTGACTTGCTTGGTCTTGTGAGATTTCCTGGTCTGCTTTCCCTTCTTGCATGAGACATAAAAATCAGGAAGTTTGAAGTTCTTTACAGGAACTCCATCAACTATGTTGTTATGAATCAGACGATTCATCTTCCTGTGATTAATGTGTCCCATTCTCCTGTGCCATGAGATGGAGTCCTTCTCTGTGGCTTTAGACAGGAAACATTGAACAGTAGAAGCACTAGTAGAAGCATTAGACATATCTAGAACATACAAGTCATTATATCTAGATGCTGACATTAATACTTGCTTCTCTGGAATTTCCATCTCTTTCTTCAGAATGTAACATTTCCTATTGTCAAACATAACTTTGAAGCCTTTGTCACATATCTGAGACACTGAAAGCAGATTGTTTTCCAATTGCTGAACAAAATTAACTTTATCAAACCTTACCTTTGCATTACCTACTTCTCCCTGGGCGGTAATGTATCCTCCTTTGTTTCCGGCAAAAGAAACGTGTCCCCCTTTAATTTGTTTGACATTATAAAGGAGGGACTGATTTCCCCGTCATGTGCCTGGAAGCTCCGCTATCTACTATCCATGTATTGGTAGAAGCACTATAGCGGATAACCTGCACATAATAGAAAATTATTAGTTAAGGAGGGGGACCCAAGCCTTGATTGGCTTGGGTTTCCCTGAGGCATCACACATCATGAACTCGACCCACTGTCCTTTATCAGTGGGTGGTACCTCAACTTTCAACTTATCTTTGCTTTCAGACACATCAGTTGTTTTGACTTTCCACAAACCATCCCTGTGAAAGGATTGTTTGTGGTAAACCAAAGACTGATTTACCGTTTGAACCTTTGGCTTAGTTTCAAAAACAGGTTTTACCTCAGGCATCACAGACTTGCCAGTGACTTATCTGTGTTGTCTTTGGCGTGGAGGAGATTTTTAGACCTAATAGGTGTTTTAGATCTAACGGAGTCTTAGATCTCTGTTTTGAAACTTGTTTAACTTCATTGTCTAGCTCAATTTTAATTTTGGGTGTCTGATAGCGTGGACAATTTGAAGAGATGTGACCACGTAGTTCATAAGTATAGCATGACCTCCTTTCAACAGGATTAGGAGATCTCTTATGGGGCGGTGAGTAAACTTTAGGGACTTCTTTATTGGTCTCACTCCTAAGATTTTCACCTTCCTTGACAAATTTTACTTGTTTAACATTTTGGGTGTTTTGTCTTAGAATATGGTGGTTATCTTGCTTAACCGGTTTTGTTTGAGTGGTTTTGGAAATCTTAGGTTTCCAGTGATTGTTTTACCAGTTGTGCCTGATGTTGATGCTTTCTGGTCAGTAGCCGGAGGGGCAGGTTTAACTGCAGTATCCGGATAGCTGATTAGAGGAGTTGTCACCACATGATCCTTTATTGGGTTATTATTAATTGGACATTGTTTGGTGTTCAAAAGGATCTCATGTGGTGGAGGCACAAATTTGTATCCCAAACCTTCCCCGTTGTTGCGTTCTTTAACCAAGTTTTTCAAAATATGTGAAGAACTAGCTAGACTGTGGAGTTTTTGTTTTTAAGACTCGTTTTCAACTTGCAAAACAGCTCTGTCCTTCTTAGTTTCTTTAATTGTCTTTAAATAAAACTTGATATCATTTTCTTGGTAAAACGTAACAACCTCAGTTTCTTTTAATTGTTTCTTTAACGCTTCAACCTTTTCTTTATAGTTGTTTTCATTTTGTTTTAAAACTCTGTTTGCCTCAGTGCACAATTTTAAGTCTTTTACTAAGTTATCATTATGATCTAATAACCTAGCAAATTTCAGATCAATGCTTTCCTTAAATTATCACATTCAACACAAGCATGTTTAATAAATAAATCATCCTTTGATTCTACCTGTGCAGATGTAGACGTTCCAGCCATGAAAGCATTTTGGGGTGCAGATTGTGCTTCAGATTCATCATTCAACTCGTTTTCAACAAGTTGATCAACAGCAGCTATGTCTTCATCTAAATCAGCAGTGTCATGCTCAGCTAAGTTCTCCCCCTTACTCGCCGAGTCTTCATTCAGATCTTCAACAGATGCAATGTTGGCTTCACCATAAGATAAGAATCGGAAGGACCAGTCCTATCCTTCATCAACTTGAGCCACCATTGCTTTTGAATCACTGCTTGTTGAAGCTGGCTTTTTCTCTTTGTCCTGTTTGGTGAAGGACGAGAACGGGTTTCCATTTCCAGTCTTCTTTGGTTTGACACATTCCCGTTTAAAGTGTCCTTTCTCCCCGCAATTGAAACAGGTGACCTTTGACTTGTCGAAACAAAAAGTAGTATCTTTTGTAGCCACCAGATTTTGACCTGTTTTCTTCACAAACTTCTTCGCTCGTCGCACCGCACTTGCGAGAGCCCACATAATGTCCATTCTCTCCAACTCATTCTCATCCACCTGCTCATAGTCTTCATCAGCTAAGTGGCAGTTCCCTATCTTTCCTACGACCAAGCCATCGTAGGAATGAACGACAGCAGCAAGTAGATCCATGTGTTCCTTTGCCACTTCCACAGTTACTTTTTCCAAGTTTTCTGTCACTAACTTTGCCGATTGAATTTCAGGACCACTGAGTTGAACTCCTAATGAAACAGTAGACTCGCCACCAGACGATGAGCTTTGACCAGTTGCAGATGTATTAGAAACATATGCAGTCTGCAGAGGAGCACTTGAAGACTTTGCAGTATGAGTACGAGTCACGTTGTAGAGAGAAGGATCCTGAGCATATGATCCCTTCTTTGCCTTGTACTTATGTCTCACTTCTTCTTCTCTCAGTTTCATGATGAAGTCATTTATATTCAAGGTCTCAAGCATTGAATTGTATCTTAAGGTGGAAATAAATGAATCCCACTTCTCTGGTAGTCCGTCAGCCAAACTTGACACCTTTTCTTCCTTAGATGTTTGAACACCATGAGTGTGAAGTTCACTCATCAGATGATAGAAGCGGTCAATGATGTCATCCAAACTCTCATTCCCAACGGCAGAAAAATTATCAAACTCTTTCTTTAATGCTTTGGCCTTTAATGACTTAAGCGTTGTGCTCCCTTCATACCTTTTTTCAAGAGCCTTCCAGAACTTTTTAATTTCCTTGTACTCATAATACTGATGGAAGATCTCTTTCCGAATAGACTGTGTCAACATAGCATAGGCTTTTTTTTCTGCATTGTAAGCGATCTTTTGAGCATCCGTCAATCCACTCAACGTTAACGGTATTCCATCAGCTCCAACTGGCATATTGTAACCAGTCTCAATAGCATTCCAGAGATTCGTGTCCACTCCATTGAGATGAATCTCAAACCCTTTGCTTCCATTGAGGAAACTCATCAATCGATAACAGCTTAGGTGGCTTATTATGGTTTCCGATCTCGTTTTCCAGTAGCAGTAGGTTTTGTATCCTGGAGTCTTTCTCTGCTGAGAATGCAAAATTCTCTGAGTCCATGATGAATTAGTCTTAAACTTCAAAAACACAAACTGTTGATACGACTGAGATGGATGACTGGGGGACGACTGAAACACAATCGTGCGATTGAGCTTAGTCGTACGACTGTGCAGGCGATATAGGCAGATGTGCGAATAAACAGAAACGACTGGACCAGTCGTGCGATTGAACGAGCGATTTGTCCGATCGTGCGATTGAAAAGGACGATTGGAGTTCAGTCGTGCGATTGAGTCAATCGTGCGACTGAGACTGCTGACTTCGAAATTTTTCCAAACTTTTTCACACAATTCGAACTAAAAACACAGTTTTGAATACCCTAGTCGGCTGCAACTCGAAAAAGACTCGTTTTTCAAAGCATGCACACGTAAAGACTGAATTTTTAGCAGAAAGAACGGATCTTTTCGCTTAAAAACGTTGACTTTTTCACAAAAACGATTGAATCCACGAAGAATCAAGAGACAATGCTCTGATACCACTTGTTAGGACCGTGTACGGACGGAGTACTAACTGATTCAAACGTGAAACCAGATCAAATAGTGCGGAATCCTATTTGATTGGCGATCCAATCAGGGAGAACGTTAATCCGATCAAAACTAACGATGAGAATACGTTAAGAGTTGATAAGAATCGATCAGAAACATTCTATGAAGTTGGAAGGGACTCTCTGGACGAACTGGGACGGCTAGGGTTAAGAATTCTCGAAGTCAAGTGTTTTTCCACGACTTAAGTGGTATTTATAGGTTACAGCTTTCATTCGTACGACTGAGCCAAGCGACTGGCTCAGTCGTGCGACTGAGTCATACGATTGGTTCATTTGTACGACTGAGTCAGTCTTATGACTCAATTGTGCGATTGACTCAATCACCTGGTTCAGTCGTGCGATTGGCTCATTCGCATGGTCCAGTCGTGCGACTGAATCAGGATCCTTAGTTAAACACATTCTTGAACCTTTTAATGATTCAGAAATATGTCTAACAACTGTAAACCTATATAACATGGTCATATATGCGTGATATAAATAGATATAACATTAATCAACCAACAAACATTTATAGAAGAGTTTCTCATTATATTGATCAAACATTACATATGTGTTACAAGAAGAAAGTTTATTACATTTAAGTTCACTAGACTAGAACTGGGGACATGTGTACCAACAACAACGAGGAAAGAGGACAACTAAGGTTGTCTCCCTGCGAGAATGGTGTAGAATCGGCTGATGCCGGAGTTTTGCAGGAGAAATCGTGAAGAAAAATAGCGGTTTGTGCAAGAGAGGAGAAAGGGGCGGTGGGAGGAGGAAGAAGAAATTCTAGGGCTAGGGCTGGAAAAATGGGGATATTTCAAGTTTAGAAAATGACACATTTAGTCCCTGCACTTAAGTCCCCAAATTCCCAAGTTTGTTTTCAGTTAAAACCGACCTTAAATCGGTTAGTTATATTAATGATAAAATGTAAATAATGGTATTAATAACTTAAAAATGGTCTTATTAATAAAATAATAATAAATAACGATAGATTTAATAGTAATGATAATGATGATTATATAGATTTCTAAAACAATAGCAACGCTAACAACGAGGACACAAGCAACATAATAATAAGCAAGAATTATGTACACATGAATAGTTTATAAAGATAAGGAATGAATGATCACAGAAAGGTTAACGGAAGTCACATTAAATGACGGACCTTTCGGTGACGGATGTCACAGTATCCCCCAGTTGAGAGAATTTCGTCCTGAAATTTAGCTGGAGTTAGGTCCTAGAGTGTCATCCACGAATAGGTGCGGGTACTTGAGTTTCATCTGGTCTTCCCTTTCCTATGTGAATTCTGGTCCTCGTTTGGAGTTCCATCTCACGCGGACGATCGGTATCTTGCTGCGCCTTAATCGTTTGACCTTTCGGTCCATGACCTCTATAGGTTCTTCGATAAAATGAAGCTTTTCATCGATCTTGATTTCCTCAATTGGTACATGAAGAGTTTCATCCACCAGGCACTTTTTGAGGTTTGATACGTGAAATGTATCATGTACACCACTGAATTCTGGTGGCAACCTTAATCGATACGCCACTGGACCGATTCTTTCCGTGATTTCGAATGGTCCAACGTATCTCGGGGCTAACTTCCCTTTCTTTCCAAATCGTACAATCCCTTTCCGAGGAGAGACCTTAAGTAGAACGCGATCTCCCACGTTGAATTCTAGAGGTTTCCGACGGTTGTCGGCGTAGCTCTTTTGGCGATCTCTGGCTGCTTTTAGTTTGTCTTTGATTTGGAAAATCTTGTCTGTTGTTTCCTGGATGATCTCTGGGCCTGTCAACTGGCTTTCACTAATGTCTGCCTAACAAACTGGAGATCTACTTTTCCTCCCATACAATGCTTCAAATGGAGCAAATCCAATGCTAGTATGGTAGCTGTTGTTGTAAGAGAACTCAACTAGTGGTAAATGAGTGTCCCAGCTACCACCAAAGTCGATTACACAAGCCCTGAGCATGTTTTCCAATGTCTGTATTGTTCGTTTGCTTTGACCATCTGTTTGTGGGTGATAGGCGGTACTCATATCTAATCGAGTGCCCAACGCTTTCTGCAGTGTCTGCTAAAATCGTGAAGTAAATCGGTTGTCACGATCGGATATGATCGACACCAGCACTCCGTGCCTTGTCACGACCTCCTTTATGTACAATCTTACCAACTTGTCCATTTTGTAATCCTCTCGGATAGGTAAGAAATGAGTTGACTTTGTCATTCGATCCACTACGACCCATATCGAGTCGTGCCCATTACTTGTTCTAGGAAGTTTGGTAATAAAATCCATGGCTATGTTTTCCCATTTCCGTTCAGGAATTTCCGGTTGCTGCAGTAATTCTGATGGTTTTTGATGTTTAGCTTTAACTTTAGAGCACGTCAAGCATCGGCTTACATACATAGCAATGTCTTTCTTCATGCATGGCCACCAGTATAGATCTTTAAGAACGTGGTACATCTTGTCTGCTCCAGGATGAACAGAATATCGTGTCTTGTGTGCTTCATCCATGATTAGGGTACGAACATCTCCCCATTTGGGTACCCATAAACGATTCATGAAATACTTTAAGCCATCTTCCTTGAAAATTATCTGTTTATCCAAGCCTCGAAATTCTTCTCCCGCAATGTTCTCTTCTTTCAACGCTTCACCTTGTGCTATTAGGATCTTGGATTTCAGGTTCGTTTGAATAGTCAATCCTAATGCTCGAGCACGTAGTGGTTTCACGCATTCTTTGCGGCTTAAAGCATCAGCCACCATGTTCGATTTCCCTAGATGATACTGGATTTCACAATCGTAGTCACTAAGTAGTTCTACCCAACGTCGCTGACGCATATTAAGTTCCTTCTGATCCAGAATATCTTGGAGGCTCTTATGATCCATGTAAACGATGCATTTGGTCCTATACAAGTAATGTCTCCATATCTTGAGTGCAAATACCATAGCGCCCAACTCCAGGTCATGAGTCGTATAGTTCTTTTCATGCACCTTAAGTTGTCGTGAGGCGTAGGCGATCACCTTATCCTTCTGCATTAGCACACATCCCAATCCTTGATGTGAAGCATCTGCAGTACACCAAAAAATCATCAGTTCCGTCTGGGAGGGATAATATCGGTGCATTGTACAACTTTTCTTTCAGTGTTTGGAACGCTTGTTCTTGTGCATGTCCCCAATCAAACTTCTTGTCTTTCTGAGTCAAAAGTGTTAATGGTTGAGCGATCTTTGAAAAATTCACGATGAAACATCGATAGTATCCAGCCAATCCTAAGAATTGCCATATTCTAAAGGTTTCTGGGGTGCATCCCATTTCTTCACCGCTTCAATCTTTCTGGGATCTACGTGAATCCCATTTTCGCTCACTACGTGTCCCAAAAATTTCACTTCTCGAAGCCAAAACTCGCACTTCGAGAACTTAACGAAAAGTTTCTCTTCTTGTGGAGGAGGCAAACCCGACAAGTCATTAGGGAATACATCCGGATAATCTCGTACTACAGGAATATCTACCAACTTGTTGTCCCCTTCTTTCTTTTCCACTACATGGGCCAAAAACGCATAACAATGCTTTCGTAAACATCGACGTGTCTTCATGCAAGAGATAAGCTTTAGAGTTCTCCCTGATCATTCTCCTTGAATCCTGAGTACCTCCCTATCTGGCATGGGGATTCGTACTACTTTTTCCCGACAGACAATCTCAACTCCGTGTTTCTACAGCCAATCCATTCTCATAATCACATCGAAACTTCCCAGCTCAAAAGGTATTAAGTCTATATCGAAGGCATGGCTTTCCAATATTATCAAGCACTTTCTAATAATCTCGTCAGCCTGTACAATTCTACCGTTGGCCATTTCTACGTAGTACGTAGTAGCTAGTTTCTAGCCTACTAGGGTTCAAGTCAAGCATGTGAGGAAATTCAAAGGATATAAAACTATTGTCTGCTCCAGTATCAAACAATATAGATGCAAAGTGGTGATTGAGCAAGTACGTACCCGTAACGACATTCGGGTCCTGACGGGCGTCATTTGCTCCAATGACGAACGCACGTCCTCTGACAGCATTTCCTTGATTTCCCTGGCCTTGGTTACTAGCTATTGCCATCACTTGTGGTTGGTTGTTTCCTTGCTGACCCAGCGCCCGATTCAGTCTGGGGCACATGTTCCGGTAGTGACCCGGGCTTCCACACTCATAGCAAACCCTAGCATTCCCTGCGGGGTTAACCGTATTAACCGGTGCAACCAGATTCGACGCTACTCTACAATCTTTCGCTAGGTGCCCCGGGCGTCTACAGTTCACACACACCCAGCACTGCATCGCTAGGGGATGGTGGAAGTTACACCTATCACATTTGGGGTGTGGCCCGACGTATTCCCTCTTGCCTTGTGTCACGGCCACAAAATTCCTGATCGTCTTGGCCCATTTGTCAAATTTCCCGGTACTCGACCTGCTCGTTTCTCCAACATCCTTCCTCTTCTCAGCTCCTTTCCCAGAACCCCGGTTCTCATCATCTCATCGGTTAAAGTACCAGCCTTTAGAATCACACTCTGAATAGTAGGAGGGGTTGCTGTTGTTACCATTGCCCGGATTTAAGGCACAAGTCCCCAGATGTACCTTTCGATCCTCTTGGATTCCGGAGTCACCAGATGTGGAACCAGTCTTGCCAACTCATGAAAACGATCAATGTAAGCTACGTGCCCAGCTCCTACCATAGCATGATTCCAGAACTCCTGTTCCAACTTCTGCATCTCATTGAGTGGACAGTATTCTTCGGTGATTAATGCTTTAAACTCATCCCAAGTCATCTGCATTGCTGATTCTCTTCCCCTCGCTTGAATCTATGTGTTCCACCAAGTTAGTGCCTTGCCCTGTAGTGAACACATGGCATACTTAATCTTTTGGCTGTCTAGGCATTAACTGATATCAATGACGGCCTCCATCTTCTCAAGCCACCTAGTTAGGGCTATCGCTCCACCTTTCCAATCAAATTCCTTTGGTTTGCAGGCCATAAACTCCTTGTACGAACATCCTCGTCTCGTATTAACAAATCCAGTTTCATTACCAGCCGTTCCACCATTCTCAGTATCTTCCCCTATTCCTTGGTTATGCTCATTGTTAGTATCATTATCCCCGTGGAGATTATGATTCAGAAGAGTGTCGCTCACTTGGGTCACTATCGTAGGAATCAATGCGGCTAGCTGCTGAGCGATCATGGCAGCTATATCGGGGTTTCAGTTCCCTGATTGTTGCTGGCGGGACCACCACCTATTCTTGGTGGCCTACCTCTACCTCTGCCCCGTGGGGTCTCACCTTCGCGATTTGTACTGCGGGTGACTCTTCGAAGTGGCATTTTCTAATCATAAAAGGAGTAAACATGTAAACTTTAGTCACTTTAAGAAACACAATTCATTCCACTCATCAAGTACCAACATTTCATGCTCCAGTCAATCAAGATCATCACGTAGCCCAGTTCAAGCACATTCTTGGTATATCGATGATGCTTATATAGAGGGTTCCCCGTAGCGTTCCCACCACATCCACGATATACCGAGAACGATGCTTAAACTTGTTACATGACATCCGATTTTCCTTAACATCATCCCAATGAACAACGTAATGTATGTGTAGGGAGTATCATCACTCTTCTACATTTCTTTGAAGTCCACTTTCACTCTAAGCATTTAGTCAGTTCCATAGTTACTGAAATGCTTGTCGTAGCAACGTTTCATAGGGAATAAGGCTAATATCATAATTGAATCCCATAAAGGCTCCAAGTAGAACAGGGCTTAAGTAATAGTAAAGGTTATGAATGTTTTATCATCATTTACAAAGTCTTACTAGAATTATGATTATAGTGTCCTAAGGCATAGAATGGAAGACTTGTACTAACTATGATCGTTATCTCACGGTAAGATTCATCAGGCTTCACATGCACTGCAAATTGCAATTACGTGTGCACACGTAATGGTAATTTGACTTGAATGATCCCCATCAGCTTCACCTACCCAAGTTAACATCACAGTGTTGACGCCATTCATCATACACAGATCGTGTAAGTTCTCATGTCCATGATCAATAGTATCCCAATAGTAGTCCGTCATAACAAATAGATTCCAAGCACATAATCTCAATTAGTATAACAAAAGTTGCCTATCCCTTCTTCTTTCGGGACCTCAGGCATAACTATCTCAGGGTCGGACTCAATATCCGGGATCAACGCTTCGCGTGATCTGTGAAGATCCCTTCAGGTTGGGTATCCCAACCTATTAGTATAATGCGGCGCACATAAGAATGGAAGATTCCAGTAGAAGCCATCCCGTAAGGAAAGAGTAAGAGTAATAGTGCCTTCCTCAGGATGGTCAGATAACAAGACATAGAGATAAAGAACAAGTATAGAGATAAAGAACAAGTATAGAGGAACATACATGTAATATCATATGCAAGCCAATCCTAGCATGCATTCTACATGAAGGTTCTGAGGTTATAGTCTAGGTCAAGGGATTTGCCTAATTCTCAATAACCAATGGCTCTGATACCAGTCTGTCACACCCCCGCTGAGAGCGGAAACACGGGGATGTAATGAGATGGGATCGTCATAACACATTGTTAACAATAGAGATGCAATATATGTAATTGATGATAAAGCGTGTCATGACGACACCCGACACAAAGGAGACTTGTGTCGTGTTTTGTCAATATTCATGACAACATAGCCATAAGCATAAACTTGTAAATGATTCACATAACCAAAAATAGTATCATTGTAATGTAATTCCCACAACCCAGGAACAAGTATCCAAAAGAATAATTGTATGTAATCAGTCCAACAATGTTTCAAAAGAATGTTTGTCAAGTATTGTATAGTCTTAAAATGCATCCTAGGGTCTCCACTAAGGCAGCACACCTAGATCTTCAATTAGCATTGTCACCTGAAAAGATATGCTCAAAATGTTCAACAAAATTGTTAGTGAGCTCGCAGGTTTAAATAGTAAGTAAGTTAATGCAACATAATAGTTTTGTGGAATGTCATGTATACAGTTATAAGTAAGCAAAATCACATAACAATGAGCTTTACAGCCAAACCTAGTGACGTACACACAAAATCTAGTCGGAATATATTCACCCAAGGGCCCGTTCCTTGCCACTGTTGGTACCAACTAGTATACCAACAAACAAGGGTGGGGGTGTCAACCCAATAGTACTACCAATACCTATCCATCGGTTCCAACACCGGAATTAAATGGTTGTAAAGAAAGTACCACACAACGACTCATGTATGTATCAGATAAGTACTCACAAAACAACAACACGTTGATTCCAAGAATGTAAGTTGTACAGCATAAAAATGGGTGAGCATACTTTTCCCCCATGTTTGTAAATAATTGAAGTATTGAAAAAGCATAAAAAGGGGCCACGAAACTCACTTGTTCGGTGGTAAGTATGGATGAGCAAGTTCCAAATGTTGTATGCAATAGAAGGTCAAACACCTATTATCAGTTATCGTTAAGCATTAATGATACGTTTCATGAAAATAGTAACGTTCGGTCGGTTCAGGTTGTATCGGTTTGGTCACGCAGAACACACACAAGCAGACATACGTACTAGATCCTATATAGATCTAAGTACTTGGAATGTTGTCATTGCCGATGATATTAGTGTAAAGTTTTCATTGTTGTTAGAGAAGTATTTAGTAAATTTTAGTGGTTACAAATCATTTCTTGATAATTGTAATAACGTTAACGTTTATTAGATTCGTGATAACGTTTGTAAGTTTTATGGTGTTAACTTTAATATTGTCATTAGCAATGGCGACCGTATCGATGTCACCTTAACATCACACGACATACACACATATACACAAGAAGGAATTCACACACAACAACTTCAGTCGCACGACATGACCAGACGCACGACTCAATCACTCCATCCGCACGAATCAAACTTCATTCGTACGAATCAGCTTCATTCATACGAATGGACCTCCATTCGTGCGACTCAGCATACAATCGTGCGATACACGCACAATCGCACACATTCATCCGTATAGACTCAATCGCATGAATACACTCATTCGTATGACTCAATTGCACGACACACACAATCGTATGACTCAATCGCATACATACACATTCAATCGCATGACTCAATCGCACGACACGCATAGTCGCACGACTCAGTCGCACGACACGCCTAGTCGCATGACTTAGTCACACGACACACCCAGTCGCACGACTCAGTCGCATGACTCAGTCGCATGACAGACTCAAACGTCTGTGTAGAGATCGTGACTGCAGCAGGTGCAGAGCAGCCTTCGACTACTGCGTGCACCCGATTCGCATCACCAACACATCCAGAAATGCATTTTGCAAACACACAAGCAAGAAGGGCGCGAAGAAAGACACTACACGCGACCTCACGCCGTCATATGCTCGGGTTGGTCCCGAGCACCCGAATCAAGGCGAAAAGGACAGAAACAATGAGGAAAGAGGACAACTACGGCTGTCTACCTGCGAGAATGGTGTAGAATCGGCTGATGCCAGAGTTTTGCCGGAGAAATCGCGAAGAAAAATGGCGGGTTGTGCAAGAGAGGAGAAAGGGGCGGTGGGAGGAGGAAGAAGAAATTCTAGGGCTAGGGCTGGAAAAATGGGGGTATTTATACCCTTTTTAAGTTTGGAAAATGACACATTTAGTCCCTGCACTTAAGTCCCCAAATTCCCAAGTTTGTTTTCAGTTAAAAACGACCTTAAATCGGTTAGTTATATTAATGATAAAATTTAAATAATGGTATTAATAACTTAAAAATGGTCTTATTAATAACAATAATAATAAATAACGATAGGTTTAATAGTAACGATAACGATGATTCTAAAGATTTCTAAAATAATAGCAACGCTAACAACGAGGACACAAGCAACATGATAATAAGCAAGAATAATGTACAAACGAATAGTTTATAAACATAAGGAATGAATGATCACAGAAAGGTTAACGAAAGTCACGTTAAATGACGGACCTTTCGGTGACGGATGTCACATGTAATTTCCTACTTTAGTACTTTTATCATTATTGTATTACAATAGAATGTGAGCTATGGCCTGTCATAGTCAAAAGTCAAAAGACAATCTGTCATTTGACTCTACATTGATATTATTGTCTAGATTAGTGTCCAATTGGCCTTTAAAATATGGTCGGCGGTAGGTTGTAGCATAAAGTATCTCATGTATCAGTCTAAGGACTTAGAAGAAGGTTTGAAATACATGTAATCACTAAGAGCAATATACATCATCCTTGAAAACCAATCTTTCTGTTCTTGAGTGTTCTTACTTATTGTTTATTGTTTCACCTCCTGGTTCCCTATTTGATCTAGTAAGTGTGTTTAGTTGATAATATCCAACTGTAAAACTGTTGTTTGAACAACAACCGTTCCTGCAATTAGTATCAGAGCTTCTTAAGCTCTTGATTGAAAGATCTCACCATCTTGAATTACTCTTCAGTTTCATATTCACTTACTTGCTCAAATGGCAGCTCTTTCTAAAGCTTATATGGAAATTGGCACTATGAATAAGTCTCCACTGATCACTCCTCAAGACTACAGGATGTGGATATATATACTCTATGGATCTCACATCCTAAATACTATTTCAGCAACTGCTGGAGGTAGGATGACACCTAAGGAATTGGTTCATTATTCTGAAAAAAACTGGAAGAAAATAAACATTAATGAGAAAGCCATGACTACTCTTCAAACTGCTCTTCCCAACACCATCTATAAAGGCTTCAAGAAGTGCAAGAGTGTAAAAAAACTCTAGGATGCACAGAAGCTGATGTATGAAGGATCTAAGGAGTCAAAGGAGAAGAAGAAAGACATAATGAAGCAGCAATTTGAAAACTTCACCTACAGGACAGGTGAAACTATGATTCAATAATACTTGAGGTATTTTAAGATTATAGACACTCTAATGGATGTTGGAGTCAGACTTGAAGAACAAGGATATAGTGAGGAAGTTCATGTTCTATCTTTTGCGAGAATGGATACACTACTGTGTGGCTATCAAGAAAAAAGAGAAACTCTCTACCCTCACTCTTACTAAGCTGTATGGTATCCTGGGTGGTTATTAAATGGAAATGAACATGCAAAATCCTTCTCCCAGGTCATCCAGCACCCAAAAGAGTTTAGACTTTCATATGGTTGAAAGGGACAATAGAGAAGCATGATCTCATTTGCTACCCTGACAACTCATCAAAGGGTCCTTTCATCACCTTCCTGGAGACACCTACGGAGAGCTATACTCAAGAAGTCCATTCCAAGAGCCCAGCTCTTCTCAGGTCTTTGTGTATTCAGATGAAAGTTCTGGCAACCTTCTTTTCACCCTTCAAGACCTGGATTGCATCAATCTAGATGATCTGGAGTACATGGAAATAGTCCAGCAGATGACTCTTCTCATTCATAGAGCCAAGATGTTCTAAAAGAGGACAGGGAGGAAGTTTTCAAGCAATGTGTCTAGTGGAAAGTTTGGGTCGGACAAGAGAAAAGTAAAGTGTTACAACTGTAACCAAATGGGCCACTTTGCCAGGGAGTATAAGGCACCAAGAACAAACGATGGACATACACAGTCTAGGCCAACCTACACTAAGGCAGCTCCAAGAGCTGAGAAGCCCAACCAACCAAAGCAGCAAGTTACAGTTGCTGTTGAAGAAGGAGGCTTTAATTGGAGCTTTCAGGTAGAAGATGTCTCCCTAAACCAAACCCTGATGACAGATAATAATGAATCAAAGGTATTGGAATATCTTTGCTCCCCTGAATGCATTACTAAAGTTAATATCTACAGGTCCTACAACATGAAAGTAAGATCTGATCTTGAGTCCTAAAACGTTTTAAAAGCTGGTTTTAAAAGAACAGAAAATGATTATAATCTTAAAATAGAAGACTTAGAGAAAACCATTCCTACTCTATAACATGAGTATATAAACTATAGGACTCAGATTAAAGATCTTATTTTCAAGTTAACAAAATGACAGGCTGAGATTATGATCAGCAAAGCCAATACAGGAAAATGTGTTCTTGAAGAGGAAACCTTCATTAATATTATATCTTCATCCTTACATACAAAAGTTTATTACCAGAACAGGAAGGGACATGGATAAAATAAAATAGCTTATCCACACATGCACTACTATCAGTCAGAGAACCAAGATGTAGAACTTATGAAGATGAGTGGCCTCCTATTCATCCTATCCTGGAGAAAGATGAAGATGAAATTGAGGAAGAGGATATAATGAAAGGTGAAACAGAAATGAGTAAAGAGGTTCACTTTACTATATACCTAAAGAGAAAAGTAGATCAGGGATGGCCAAGTCTGTAAGAAAGAACTTGATTAGGGCTACAAAAAGAAGATCAAAGAAAGTGCAGGAGATCAAGCTCACCTTCAAGCCTAGGCAAAAATAAGTTTTCATCTCTACTAGGTTTGAGTTGAGGAAGACTGAAGACTTAACCAATGACTCTAGTACCAAGAGTCCTAGTTCAAGTCTAAGCCATCCTTGTAAGGAGTAGAAGGTTAAACCAATATGCACCACTACTACATAGGCTGGACCATCCAACTCCAAACACAAGATTCACCCTCAAAAGCATGTCGCATCATCCAAGAAGATGAAGAAAGAGATGGAATAGGCTCAGGAGAAACCTTCTCCTCAAGAAATTACTCTCAAAAGAAAGCCTATGGAATGTATCATGGGTGGTGTTACAACTTATTATGCTACGGATTGCTTTTACAATACTAAGAGTACTATCCACATGAACAAGAAGAAAACTTCTGAGAAGAAAAAGAATTCGGAAGGAAAATCATTTTCCTTCGAAAGCATCAATGTGACCAGAAGAAGATAGGTGGAAAACTATCTTTAGAAGTAAGTTTGGTCTTTAAAGAAAGAATGTTTTAGAAGCACTGAAGTCTGCTGCAGTGGATGCAAAAGCTTTCGAAGGTTCAGTCTCCAAAACTTACAGTCATAAAAACTTCTAAAGTTTTGAAAGCCAAGTTTATTCTTTAAAAGATGGTGTGAAAGATGAAGGAAGGTCATGTGACTGAAGTTTCTTCGTCAACAACAACCAAAGATCCCCTAAGCTTGCATATAGGATCAATGGTTGTTGAACTTCTTAAGTTCATCTTGATAAACCCAAGAGCAACAAAGCTTATGTTTCCAAATATAACTAATCATCTCTTTTCATGTATAGAAATAACTAAAGAACAAAAGCAATGTATGGATCATTGATAGTGATTGTTACGGGCATATGACTAGCAATGGCTCTTGGCTTCAAGAATTTGAAAAACTTGATGGAGGGCCAGTTGCTTATGGAGTTGAATTAGGAGGTTACATTACTAGAAAGGGCAAGGTCACAAATGGTAAGCTCAGCATTAAAAAGGTAAACTTTGTCAATGAGCTTGAGTACTACCTTTTGAGTGTGTCTCAATTTTATGACCAGAGACATAACATGCTCTTTAAAGAGCATGAGTACATTGTCTCAAACCCGGGGTGATCATTCCTCAATATCATATTTTGCTTAGAGCCCCTAGAAAAGGGAACATGTACTAGATGGATTTTCAAGAAACCTCCCCTTCTCGAGAAGTTTCTTGCTTTCTATCCAAAGAAAATAGTGATGAGTCTTTCCTTTGGCATAAAAGATTATACCATGTAAGCTTTAAGAATATGAATAAACTAATTAAGAATAGTTTGGTAATTGAAATACCAAAGAAAGAGTTTACAAGTGATTATCATTGTATTTCATTCCTAAAAAGAAAGAAACATAAAGTGTCACACAAGCCAAAGGAAATGAACTTTATCACTACTCCCTTCACTTATTACACATGGATCTCTTTACCCCCACAAGTGTAATGAGTTTAGGGAGATTTTCACACTGTCTTATGATCATGGATGATTTCACAAAAAATATTTGGGTCTTCTTTCTTAGAAGTAAGGATGAGACCCCTAAAATCATTCAAACGCCAATCACGATAACCCAGCTTCTTGGAACATCTTATGAAACTGTCACAGAGCAGGGGAAATCAAAAGACCAAGACAAACATCTAATGGTAAGATGGATGACTTTGATTATGTACTCTCATCCCCCATGATTCTTCTGATGAAGATGAGGGGAGCATGAAACAAAAGGTACAAGAATTGACGGCTACATGCATATATCTTGTTTAAAAGTTTAGAAACCTGGAATCTCAGGAGGCTACCTTACAAAGGCAGATTCTCAATCAGCAACTTGAGATCATCGATCTTAAGGGTAATCTCGCTGAGAGGCCTACCATGCATGCTAAATCATGGCCACAAGAATCTATGGACGTAATAGACCTAACCTCTGGCTCACTTTGTAAGTGATGCTACCAAAAATGGAGAGAAAGTTACTACAATTATAGAACATGGGAGCACTGCCCAAAGGATGGACATCGAGGATACACTACCATCACTTGTAATTGTCCAGACTCAACAACCTCCTCTAGCCCATGTTAATGTGGATGCCATCTTTTAAAGCCTACTTGAGGGGGGTTTTGTACCAAGGGGCATATCACTTCTATCAAATCCTACTGCAAATCCAATCATAGGGTGGAGGTATGACATTGAAAGAAAGGCCTTGGTTGTTTCTATATTCCTAGGTCAATAAGAAATCTTCAACATCTACAACCTAGGATTCTGTGAAAGCTTCAATCTAGTAAACCTGTCATTTGTCAACCTAAGTCAAAACAAACATGCTGACAGGTTAGCAGAGAGGATTCATAAGAGAGTGTCTAAGGAGTTTAAAAGAAGAACAAGCATTTACAGACAAAGGATAGAAGGGAAAACAATTGGTTAACTGGATACTGAGTTGGACCCTAAGATTAGCTTCGAAGGGAAAGCCTCGGTTAAAGGCTCAGTTATGGACTCTGTGAACCTTAACATTCCTGCTCCTTCAGAACAACCTACCACCCTCAGTGAGACACTAGTTGGTAAAGGTGTTTTACAGCCTCTCCCTTGCCAGAGCTCTAATAAAGAATAAGTGCTAGAGCTTTAAAGGGATAGCCTTAGTTGAAGGCTCAGTTGTAAGACCAAGATGATTATCTTGAATGCTGATCCTAACTAAAGATCTCTCAGCATGCAATGAAGTACAAGGAAGGAAGTACTGTAGAAGATTTGACTATGTACAATATAAATTTACTAAGTGTAGAAGGAAGTACTGTAGAAGATTTGACTATGTACAATGTAAATTTACTAAGTGTCAAATCTTCTGAAGCCAAATACAGAAATCTTTTGAAGCCAAAGTTAAGTATTCCCAAGCTTAAAGATAAAGTCTTCTAAAGCTTGAAGACTGAACTCTTCCGAATACTAAGAAGACTAGTGTCTCTGACATACTTTTGATAAAAGTAGAAAACCTTTCCGCTCTTAGCTCTACAGACTTACCAACTTATACAAATTTATTTTTTTACTTTTGTCAACTATACTATAAGGTCTCTTGTCTATAATTTCCTACTTTAGTACTTTTATCCTTATTGTATTATAATAGGATGTGAGTTATGGCCTGTCATAGTCGCAAGTCAAAAAACAATCTGTCTTTTAACTTTACATTGATCTTGTTATCTAGATTAGTATCCAGCTGACCTTCAAAGTATGGTTGATTGTAGGTTGTACTATAAAGTATCTCATGTATCAGTCTAAGACTTAGAAGAAGCTTGGCAATACCTGTAACACTTGAGAGCCATATACATCATCTTTGAAAATCAATCTTTCTGTTCTTGAGTGTTCTTACTTATTGTTCATTGTTTTATTGTTTGGTTCCCTATTTGATCTAGTAAGTGTGTTTAGTTAATAATCTCCAACTGTGAAACTATTGTTTGAACCATAACTGATCCTTCATGCTTGATTACAGTAGCCTTTTTGCCATGAGTTTTTTAAATGAGTATAGCTAATCGTGTGCTAGTTGCTATGCTTTAGCCATGTTTATTGTAAATCATATGGCTATTTCTACCCTTTCGTCACACTTATTTAGACAAATGACTTGATTACAAAAGTCTTTTTTCCACTGGTATTCTAAATAAATGTGACTAAATCAAACTTTTTAGTAAATTCATCTGGTAGTTCCTTGGGTTTAGCCACACTAATAGTAATTTAGGTGGCTGTTGCTACTAGTTAGCAATACTTATTTGGATAATATGCTTAATTATAGTAGCTTTTTTGTTACAGATTATTTGAATAAGTGTGGCTAAATCCTACTTTTTAGTAAATTCATGTGGAAGTTGCAACACTTTTGTAACACTAATAGTAAATTATGTGGTCATTGCTAGGCAGTAGCCACACTTAATGGTCGAAATACTTGATTCTAGCAATGAAGACCGATAGCCTTTTTTCATACTTTCAAGTTGCTACGGCCACTAAACATAAATATGATTGTATGGTACCTACGATGATTTGATCTATAGTCACACTTAACTTAGAAAAATTATGTATGCTGAAAGGTTTACGGCCACAAATTTTTATGTGGTTGTAGGCCTTTTTGACACAATGCTTATAGTTCGGTTGTGTTAATGCGCAGATCTAGAATTAGAGAAAAAAGATGTCAACTACTACAAAGAAACAAAACCTTGTATTTACAATTACATATCATATAATTGTTGTTGTGTAGGTCTTTTTCTTCACTTACAAACAAACAAACAAACCCAGTATATCCCACTCAAGAGCAGGGTCTGGGAGGGGTAGGTGGTGGCAAGTCTTTCCTCTATCCGGATAGGTAGAGAGACCGCTTCCAAGGAGACCCCTGGCTCGCTACAAAGCTATAACGCTAGCGAATCAACATATATTCAAACGTATGATATATGATATATGGTATATGGTACAGCACACCTCATACAACAAACATTAAAATATCACCAAAAGGAAGTATAAAAATGAACAAGCATGCATCAGGAAAGCAGCAAGTTTCCCCTAAAAGTTCCAAGCGTACTACATACACATCAGGCCCCATAACAAGTAAACAAGGTCCTTTCCTAGCTACAGAAACCACTAAAAGTCCTTAATTTTAATTCTACGTCTTCACTCACTCCTGTCCTCGATCATGTGCTCAGAGAGGTGCAAGTATTCCATATCTCGCCTAATTCTCTCTTCCCAAGTCAACCTAGGTCGTCCTCTACTCTTCCTACCCTCTATGATGATGTTCTCCACTGCTCTGAATGGTGCTGCCATTGGTCTCCTCTTGATATGTCCATACCATCTTAATCTTCCCTCTCGTATTTTATCTGCAATAGAAGCCACTTCTAACTTCTGTCGAAACACTTCATTTCTTATCCGATCCAGTCTTGTATGGCCACACATCCACCTTAGCATTCGCATTTCCGCAACCTCTATTTGTTTCTCGTGCGATTTCTTTATGGCCCAGCAGTCTGTTCCATATAGCATAGCTGGTCGTACCGCCACTCTGTATAGCTTTCCCTTAAGTTTTGCTGGAAACCTCTTATCACATAGGATCCCTGACGCTGCTCTCCACTTGCACCATCCTGCTTGGTCATGGTGAGCTACATCGCTGTGTATCTCTCCGTCCTCCTGCAGGTACGAGCCCAGGTATTTGAACCTAGATGTCCGTGTGACCGGCATGCCCTGGATACTGATTTGGGTGTCCTCTTCGTCATCGCCACCAAAGTTACAATGCATGTATTCCGTCTTTGAGCGGCTTATCGTTAATCCTCTACTTTCTAACGCTGCTCTCCACTGCTCTAGCTTGTCGTTAGGCATCCTTTTAGATTCTGATATTAAGACAATATCATCCGCGAAGAGCATGCACCACGGGACTGACTGTTGTATTGACTTAGTCATCTCATCCAACACTAGTGCGAAGAGAAATGGGCTCAATGCCGATCCCTGGTAGAGTCCCACTTCCACTGAGAATGAGTCTGTGTCTCCTACCGGTGCTCGCACACATGTTTTTGCCCCGTCATACATATCCTTAATTAATTTGATATACCTCTCTGGTACCCCTCTATGTCGTAGACTTTCTCAAATTAGTTGTCTCGGTACACTGTCATAGGCCTTTTCTAGGTCGATGAATACCATATGGAGGTCCCTTTCTTTTCTCTATATTTCTCCATTATCCGTCTTATGACGTGTATGGCTTCTGTTGTAAAGCGTCCTGGCATAAATCCAAATTGGTTTATTGCTATCTGGGTTTCCCGTCTAATTCTCGTGTCAATAACTCTTTCCCATAGTTTCATCGTGTGACTCAGTAGCTTTATTCCCCTGTAGTTTTCGCATCCTTGGATATCTCCTTTTTTCTTATATATGGGGACTATGACACTGGTTCTCCACTGGTCTGGTATCTTCCCTGTCTTAAAGATTGTGTTAAACAGATCTGTTAGCCATTGGAGACCCTCATCACCCAGGCATTTCCACACCTCAATCGGTATGTTGTCTGGCCCCACCGCTTTAGCCCTTCCCATTTTCTTCATAGCTCTTTTAACTTCGTCGACTGTGATGCTTCTACAATAGCATTGGTTTTGTTGTGTTGTTTGGGTTGTTCTATCTATCTCAGTTTGTTGATTTGGATTTCTTATGTTAAATAAGTTATCGAAGTAAGTTTTCCATCGCACCTTGATATCTTTCTCGTTCACCAAAACCTTTCAATCCGCAGCCTTTATGAACTTGACCATTCTTAGGTCCTGTCTTCTTCTTTCTCTTGCCTTGGCTATCTTAAACATGTCATGCTCTCCTTCTTTCGTCTCTAATCGCTTATACATCATTTCATATGTCGTGTTCTTTGCCTCTGACACTGATTTTTTCGCTTGTCTCTTAGCATCCTTGTACTTTTGTTTTAGCGCTGCGTGTTCTTCCTCACTGTTACATCGTATGAGCTCTCTAAAACTTTGTTGTTTGATACGTATCTTCTCCTGTACAATTTCGTTCCACCACCATGATTCCTGATGACCAGCTGTCCTTTTTGTTGTAACTCCAAGCGTTTATTTAGCTGCTTGTATGAGCCTAGTTGCCATAACCTCCCACTTTGGTTTGCGTCTTCCTGTGGCCCCGTTTGGTTCATTGGTATGACTTTATCTCTAAAAATGGTAATCTTTTCGTCTTTGAGCTGACCCCATCTGATTTTGGGTGTAATTCTCCTGTTCCGTTGGGCAATTGGCCTCATGACGCATATATCCGCCACCAACATATGGTGTTACGTCACAACCGTCTCTCCCGGGATTGCTTTACAGTCTTTCCACGAGCTATGATCTTCTCTCCTCGTCAATAAATAATCTATCTGCGTGTGTCTCCCGCCGCTGCTAAACGTGATTAGATGCGAGTCTCTTTTCTTAAAGAACGAATTTATGATGCCTAAGTCATGCGCTACTGCAAATTCAAGAAGCTCCCTACCGCCGTCATTCCTAAGACCATACCCGTATCCTCCATGCACCAGTTGGAAATGCTCATTATCCCTTCCGATATGTCCATTAAAATCTCCTCCTATGTATAACTTTCTTCTCTAGGTATGTCAGCTATAACGTTGTCTAAACTCTCCCAGAACGTTTTTCTTTCCGTTTCCCTTAGTCCAACATGTGGTGCATACGTACTAACTATCGTCACTACCTCATCTCCTATTACTATTCTTAAGAGCATAATTCTATCATTGTATCTTCTCACATCAACTACATTATCTTGGAGTTCCTTAGCAACTAGAAACCCTACTCCGTTTTTAGCTCCATCAGACCCTGAATACCATAGTTTATAACTATTGCACTCTTTTGCTCTCCCACCTCGCCATCTAGTCTCCTGCAGGCATGCTATGTGGACCCTACGTTTCTTCAGCACATCAATTAACTCTAGTAACTTACTAGTTAAGGTTCCTGCATTCCACGATGCCACTCTTAATCTACAAACCTTATTCCCTGTCTTCGCACCTCTCCTCACCGAACACGATCTCGGGGCAGCATAATGGCTCCTACTATCTATTATACCAGACAGCACAGCAAAAACAACAAATCACAAACAACAAATCACAAACAAGCAGGATTCACAGCAAAAACCACCAAGAAATAAAATACAGACAAGAAGTCACAAACAAGCAGGAATCACAAACAAACAGAGTCTACTCAAACCACCAAGAAATAAAATACAGACAACACACCAAAAACAACAAATCACAAACAAGCAGGATTCACACAGAAATAAGGGATGACTCTCCCTGTTAAAAGCAGATGCTGATGCTGGTACTCCTAACCCAGCCAAGCAGTCTAAAGGGGGAGATAAAAATAAGCAAGACTAAAAGCAAGATGAAAGCAGAGATGGAAAGATCTCACCAAAAGTACACCCAGGTTAAGGTTCTTCGATTAGGCCCCGATGACCAGTTTGTGAGGGCTGCTGCTGTGGTGGTGTGGCGATGGGATTTGGGCGTTGCTGGTGACTGTGGTGGTTGTGGTAGATGGGTGCGATGGGATGGGGGTGGCTGGTGTGGGTAGCGGGGGTGTTCGGTTTGGCGGCGGAGGGGTGGTCGGCTGTCGGGTAGGCGAAGGTGGGGGTAGGCGGTGATGAGTAGAACTTACCTTGTTCTGGGCCGGAGATGAAGCTTCCGGTGGGCGGCGGTGACTGTGGTGAGTAGGTCGGCGGTGCTTGCGGTGGGTCTTCCGGTGGTGAGGAGGTCGGAGATGAGGCTTCCGGTGGTGAGGCGGACCGCCGGTAGGGTTTCGTGGCTGAGGTCGGAGATGAAGCTTCCTGTGGGGTTTCGTCGGCTGAGGTCGCCGGCGAGATTTGGGTCGGCGGAGGTCGCCGGTGCACTTTTTTGAACGTTAAGAGAGAGAGAGAGAGAGGAGCGTTAGAAGAGCGTTGAGTCTTTTTCTTCACTTGTATTACATTAAACAAAAAAAAGTTAACACTATAGCAAACCACAGTAGTGAAGCATTATGGAATGTGAAATTAAGTGATTTTGACAAAGTGAGACTAGCAACTGATGATTTTTTAGGTTTCGGGCATGGTTTATATAGTGTTAATGACTTTAGTTGGTTCATGGACTTTAAATGATGTTATAGTATTTTGGCTTAAAGAGGCAAATGATTTCTATCGAGCAGTTGGATAAACAAGAACATGAGGCAAAGTTAGGAAATTAAGGCAGAGAATTTTTGTTAAAAAGAATCCTATCATGGGTTGTGGAAAGAAAAATGGCTCATTATACAATGTAAGTTTAGCTTTTGAAGGAAGTGACATCCTAGTTTAAAAGAAGGCAAAGTTCAGTTCATAAAATCTCACGAGCAGAAGTATTCAGTTTAACCAATTAGAGGATTTCACAATAGTGGGAGCATAGATTGTGCTTCAATAATAGTTCGTAGATGAAAGTGGATTAAAAGAACTAAAATTTCATCTGATAAAATCTCTCCGAATGACTACTTGCTGAATACAACGAGTGTTTGTTCTTAGGGTGTTTCAGGACCAACAATTTGTTTAAGTGGGAGTCGGTAGGGACAAAGAACTGGTTAGGGCCAGATATGATCGTGACTGATGTTTTGAAGCTTTAGAGAGCTTCAACAGGCCTTCAGATTAATCGATTAAAAGGTTGTTGCAACCAAGAAGATGAGGAAGATTAAACGAGGTATAAGTTCATAACAGAAGGTAGTTTGAAGATTATCAAGCCTCAAAGTGGATATTGTTGACTTTATAGGGTCTTGATTGGGCTCCAGTTAAAGACACACGACACTAGGTAGGAACTGACTCTGATTCTGTTTGAGCCCATTTAGTTTCTTGTTCATTAACATATATTGTTACCCCAGATCTATTTATATATATTTGATCATTGTACATGTAACTGCTCATGAGTGTGGCCACAAAGAAATAAAACTGTAATTGCTCATTGTACCTGTACCACAAAGCAATAGGTCATATCGACCGAACCAATAAATCTCACGTGTTCAATTTGTTTTTATTTCCTCTTGCAATATTGTTTGTGTTTTATGTGAAGCAATACTCGAATCTCTAACAAAGCCCAGTCACTAAAAATAAATTATTAAAGCCACTAGGAAAGATTGCTCCTTTACTATGAATGGATATATTCCTACTTTTAGAGGGCTATAATGTTCTTTTCCCGTAGTGTGAAATAGATTTTGGTTGTTGACTCATAACTTACTAACTTCAACTTAACATAATTATTATTTCTAATCTACCGATTTAAAGAAAATACGGACTTACAAGGTTTTTAATTTTCTTTTAAAGTTTATATATCTAAAAGCAATTTAAATGATTTCTAATATTTAAATACTTTAAATTGAAAGGAAAACCATACACATAATTTCAAACTTATAACATTTGCTAAAAAAAAACGTTAATGTGTATCACGAACCATTAAACTTGTTGGTATGTCCTTTTGATGCATGTGGATCCCACAACATATGCTTTTCGAAGAAACGTCGTGTATGGGATGTGAAGTTTCTTGCTTTAATAAATCATTTTCATCCAATCTTGCTATTATTAAAAAGAAGACCAATCACAATCGAGTGAAGATAAGTGGATTTGAAGCTATAAAAACAGGTGAAATTCCTTCATTTGGGGAAGACGATCGAATTGAACTGTGACCGAAGCAATGGAATGCAACCCTAGTCCTTCATCTTCTAGGGTTGACAGAAGAACCATTGAGAAAAACCGAAGAATTCACATGAAGGCCCTTTACTCCAAGCTTCATTCTCTTGTTCCTCATGAATCTTCTAGGGTTTTACTCTCTCTCTCTCTCTCTCACTCTCTCTCTCTCTCTCTCTATGTGTGTGTGTGTGTGTGACTTATCTTGATCTATGTCATTAATATTCTGACATATCTAAAAGATTTTAGAAAATGAAACAATGAAAATGTATGCCTCCCACTTTACTCTCAATGGCATGAAATGAACACAATTTGTTTAGCCAAGGTTCTTTCGAAGGCTACTATAGAGCGCGTCAAGTCTTAGAGTTCACTATGTTCCGATTGCTGGTTTAGTTGTTAACCTTCTAACGAAAGGGTCATCTATCATGCGTTTTGACACTCTTCGGTCCAAGCTTATCTTTTCTGCAAATGTCTAGTTTGAGGGGACAAATTAGAAGAATAGGTAGTCTTTTACATTCTGCAAATATCTAGTTGGAGAGTACAAATTAGAAGAATACTTAGTGTTTTACAGTTTCCATTATACAATATTAAATATTACACATCATATGCTTCTTTCTTATAATTTTCAGCCGCTTCAACTTCAAATTTGTGGGCTTCATCTTGAGGTCTTGTGGGGATAAATCATGTGGATTTAAACTCCATTGGTGGTTTAAAATTTTCATATGTTGACTAGTTACATATGTTGCAGGATATAGTATCACTACCAGATCAACTACAGGAAGCTGCAAACTACATAAAGAAATTGCAAATAAAACTGGAGAAAATGAAAGAAGAAAGGGATAATTTGATGCGGATCAAGAAATTGGAAATTGATCATGACAAGAAGATCCAAACCTCGAGTATGATGGCCGGGCAACAAAGAGCACCACAGATTGATGTTCGCGAAATTGGGTCATCTATTGAAGCAATTCTAATCACTGGAGTTGATTTTCAGTTCTTGTTCAGTGAAACTATTCGTGTGATACATGAAGAAGGCTATGATGTCATCAACGCTAGCTTTTCTATCATTAATGATATTGTTGCTCATACCATACATGCTCAGGTACACCCTCTTATTCAGTTACAATCACATATTATAATACTATTTTAAAACCCGTATACTACAGGGTTAAATAAAAATATTCAATTGAAGCTACTAATTAAGATTTATAAAGTATAAAACTATAATTTGAGATAAGTTATAATTTAAATTAATAAACAATGGTAGCATTTTTTTAAACTTTCATATTTAAAATGTTTTGTTTAAAAGAAAGATTTTTAAACACAGTCATTTTTTCAAAAGCCTATTTGTATTAAAAAAACTTCATCTTTCTAGAATTTTGTTTCAAAAATATTACGCTTTTAATAAAAACAAATATTTTTTATAAATATTTGTTTAACAATTTGAAAATGATATACAACATCACTAGCTAGGGTTTAATATTATCATTAAAAGGTTGATCATTTTTTACGATGATGACATATGATAAAATAATTGTAATTATAAAATGTGAACGAAATTATTGTAAGTATAAAATGTGACAATAACTAATTTATTTATTAGTATTGATGCAAAATGATCAATTCAGAATACTATATATTATGTAGACAGTGCAATATATATATATATACGGTTCATTTTCTTATTGCAAAAACTTTTGGACCTATAAGTATTATAGTTATTGTCTCTAACTTAATCACTGGAAATAAAATAATAATAATAACTAACAAACTAGTTTGATATAAACATACTACATGCATATGTAGGTAATGTGACCTACTCATCATGTGTAGATAAATGGAAAAATTAAGGAATATATTAACAAACTAAATTAGTAAAGTCGTGTATTACACGAGTTAAATTATAAAACGATATGATTAAAAGTTATATCAATTATAAAATATATTTTAAGATAAGATTGATTGAAATTACATATAACTAAGAATTATAAGTAATAAAACAATTATATCAACTTTTAAAACTTTTATTTTTTAAAAAATAAATTAAGCATTTTTTTCCAAAAATGTTTTGAAAAGTATCATTTTCTAAATTTTCTTATTATAACTCTCAAGTTTTAATTATTTTGGGATATAAAATGCTCCTTGTTAAAAACACCGATACAAAAATATTTTGTATTTTAAAAAAAATTGATTTTTCAGAATAATATTTATAAAAATTTGTTTCTTCAGAAATAACATTAATAAAAATCTATTTTTTATTTTATTAATAAACAATTTTTAATATAAAGAGAATTAAATGATGTTGTTAATAATTAACGTAGTAATAATACAAGAGAGAAACGATAAATTTAATAAATAGAAATATGATATTGTTACATGTCATCCATATTTACACTAGAAATATTATTACAATGGTTTCTTATATACAAGTACAAGTATAAAAAATTTTAAAATATGTGATAAAAAATTAAATGATTAAAATCTGTTCTGTTTGATTTAATTCTAAAAAATTAGAATTTTGAAATGATTTGGTCCGTGTGTGCATATGTATATTTTTCTAGTAAAAGCTTCAAATTCTGTTTCTTTGTCTCGCGTGTTCACTACTGGGGTTGAAAGTTTGCATGCATGTACTCATTAGGAAAATTATTTATCAAGTACTATAATTTTTTTGTTTTCTTTTCAAGTACTATTTTTCGTAAATGAATCCAAAAACTGAACAAGGACAAAAGAACGTACACAAAATTTTGGCTCAAATATGTAGAATAGTTAATTAAACAACTGTTGTTCAAAAAAAAGAAAAAAACTGTCAACTGTCTGTTTTTTTAATGGTCAACGAATAATTTTTAAGTACGATCACCGGGTAAACCTATTGGCGAAATGCCACCTACGCCCGTGAACACAGACAGCACTGGTGACCCGGCTCGGCCACTATTTCAAGGGAAACACACTACCCAAAGGCCTACTGTGGTAAAAACTGTCAATTGTCGTATGCCTTTTCTTTTATGCATTTAATTAGTCATGTTATTTCTAAATTACAGATCTAATTCTATTGTTTGTCAAGGCTCTTGCCATTTATATTTCTTCACTTTATCGGACAAGTGAAGAAAAAATTCTTTATTATTCTAACAATCGAGTTTGTGGAATAGTTTAAACCTTTTAAATTTGCATTAATAAATTATGTGTTATATCAAAGGCTTGCATTCATTTAAACATATTTATAACCTATGTTTTAATTATATTGTGTAAACTACAGATTGGAGAGACTTATGCCTCAGAGAATGGCGTTTCAAGGATCAAAGAGAAACTGAATAACATTGTGCATGGCATTTGATCTGCTTTTCAGACATTTGAATTATTCACAAATATATGTTGTTATGTCTACTGTGTATGTGTTTTAGTTATATGTCTAAACATTATGTGTGTTGTCAGTTTAGAGTTTTCGCTGCAACTTCTTTTGAACGTAGTCATAGTCTATGAACTTTTTTTGAATCATTCCAACGTGTTTTATTTTTACATACGTACCGACAAATTTTCAAAACCAAGTTGGGTCAAATGATATCGAATGTAATGGACAATACGAGCCGTAAAAAATCATTATTGACTGATTTGATATTATAGAAACCAATACGGGCCCGTATTCATAGTGTTCAGATATTACATTTAGGTTTATCCATAACACGCCTTTTAGATAAACATATATCCCAACTTCCATCAAAGTTAATTTCACAGGCTTAAGCATATCCTCAAGAGCTTGAATTGAATAGATTATCATTAATCCTTCATTTTTAAAACCCTTCAATTGTTAAGAAAATATTCCTTTTGAAGTGATTTCAGTTTGGAAAACAGTATGTATTGAGTATGTGAGATTTAACCACGTATAGTGGTCTGAATGTATGTTTACTTTTTTATTTTACGCTCACTCTTTGGTTTTAAACCAAGAATTTGTTTTTACGCTCACTCTTAGGTTTTAGAGAGCTTTAATAACTTTCTACCCTTTACATGGGATTCGATATCTAATCCTGATTCTTACAAGGTCCGTTACATAGATTTGAAGATAGAACTTTATGATTATGTTGGTTTACTAACAGATACTAGTGAACAATGTGTAATGTGTTGTAAAACATTAATCATATATTGATGATCTTAGGTTGTTTATCAAATCATTCATTCTCATTGTAGGCTAGTATAATCATTCACATACCGACCTCATACCAAGCCATATCATATGGCTACTTACTGAGTATAAGGTCAAATGGTTCAACATGTTAAATAGTAAGATAATATGTTCTCTTTGTCAGTAGAAAAAACTATTGGCCACGTAGTTGTTCTATTGATTTTATATCTACTTGTAAACTTCAACTAAGAACAAAAGTTAAGACCAAATGACACAATCAATATAGTTGCATGCAAAGTAACATGAAGATCATCAACCAACGATTGATCGAACCGTGGTTTGTGTAGAATTTAAGGATCTCCGAGAAAACAACGTTTGACTTGCATGTGTTAAACATATAGCTAGCGTTTCTTCTGAACCAGGATCAAACTCTTCTTTTGACTATGATTTGTTGACAAATATCACAAAAAACATTAAGGACTATATATTACAAGTGTTAGAACAAAAGATTAAGGTTAATAGGAAATCTTCCTCAAGGGTTCTGTCTATTCATAATACTTGTCTGAGAACACGACTTAATCTCAAGGATATCTTATGTCGTAAAATATCATAAAAATGCTCCATTTAAAAAACATGTTTTTACAAAAGTTTTGGGAGGGTTCTGTGTTTTTAAGCAAAATTTTCTATACTAATTAAGTTGTAATGTTTAACTTCGTCTTCTGATTTATTCACAGGCGATCTGTTGTTTCATATTTTAGTTAATTTTGTCAAACTAGTGAACTTAGATTTGTTCAAATATGAATACAATGTTAAAATTCTTTTGTCTTTTCTTTATGTTATTCTAGAATAAACTTTTCTAGACCCCTCCCTCGTTAATTTGTTAGTAAGTTGTGTTGTGTAGCCTAGGCAAATAATTGACCAGTATATTTATTTTCTAACATTTGGATTTTAAACTTTACTGTGAATTGCGTAAAGGAGTGTTTAATATACGTCTATCTTGAAAAGGTGACATGTGTCAAATGCAACTAGGACCCATAGATTATCTATTTATCCTTGGTTCTATAAACAAGTCTAGGATTGAACCTTCTCTAATACCAAACGCACTAAAGTTTAAATACATTCCGGTATTTATCGTTATACCCAAATCCCTCAAACCATATGCGTTAATACCAACTTGTATTACTCATATTTCAATCACCAGTTTTGTTATAACAAGTCATTTGAGTATATGTATGGAAACCAAAATCTTCAAAAAACTTTGTTTTAATATTAACATGTTTATATGTCCAATCCATTTTGTTGAGACTTGATCTATCTTAGCTCGTTCGGTTAGGCACATATTTTAAAAGCGCAAGCATAACATAAATTAGTTTTTGCTAAATGATCTGTTAAAATTAACTAATTCTATGGTATGATTTATATTATTTAGAAATTAATTCATATTAAATCTTCTAATATATTTGTTATGTTTTATTTTTGGCATGATATGAGCTGGTTACAACTGGAGGGACTGATTTAGAGAATTAAGGAAAGTATCAAGGATCGTAGCTGTCTTTTGTTAATTCTCCGGGTATATAAGGATCTTTTTGGCTTAGGGCTGAAGAGACAAGAAACGAGCTCTCTCATTCTCTCAATTGTTCTCCCTACTCAATTCATCTTGCTGATCAATTCATCTTGCTTGCTTGCTGTTCTGCACCGTATAAGTTGCAGCCCTCATCTGTCACCTTCACTTCATGAAGCTAAATCTCACCGACTAGTGTAACATCGTTCTACACTTTGTATTTTCGGTTCTAAATAGCTTGTATTAGTGAAGCTCTGTAATCAATTTGTCAAATAAAATCATGTTTTAACATGGTATCAGAGCCTGGTGCTCATGATAACTGATTATTATGACAAATCGATCATTATTAGTTTCTAAGATAAACCCTAGTGAAGGGACTGTTGAACATTTTAATGTTTCTTGCTTTTTAAACCTATTGTATATCTGTGATCTGGTTTTTGGTTTGATTTTTTTTCAGATCATTGAAGAAGTTTTGAGTGAGTCATCGTTTGATACGATCTCTCACAATTTGATATCTACAGATCACAATCTTGGGGCAAAAAAAGAGCAAGCACATTCTCTGTTTAAAGGAAAGCATTCTTAAGATCTATCACTTGGGATTCAACCACCCAAGACAATAATCGCTGACTAAAGGCTGCTTTAAATCAAATACAAATAGGGCACTCTTTCTGTGAGACCATTCTAAACTCTCTTTATTATGACTCTGCATTAGGGCATTATTTGCTGGGTTAGGGTACCAGCATCTGTATTGAAACATGGAGAGACATCCCCTGTCTCTTGCTTTTTAGGCATTTTTTAAGGATTTTTGTGTTCATCTTCTTATTCTCTGTTTTTTTTCTCTGCTCCCTTTTTTCCACTTGCCCAGTCAACAAATTGACCGGGTATCTTTGGTGAAAGGGTTAATAGCAACTGTGTGTTCGTGTGTTTTATTTTTTCTCTATTTGTTCTCTAACCTGATTAAATGCGTTGTTAATCCACCTGATCCCATTGAAAAAATGAGCAATCTTGATTTTGGTAATCCTTTATATCTTCACGCATCAGACACTATAACTTATCCATCATAAATATTAAATTGACTGGAACTGAAAATTATTCCATATGGGCTAGTTCAATGGAATTAGCACTCTTAGTGAAGAATAAACGGGTTTTATTGACAGAACTTGTGTTAACCACTGATAATCCCACGCTCGCTACTCAATGGGAAAGATGCAACTCTGTTGTTCTTTCTTGGATTCTTACTCTATTAGCGAAGAACTTTATGTGGGGCAAATTTTTTCAAAAATAGCGTCTGATGTGTGGGATGAATTAAAGGAAACGTACAATAAATAAATGGGTCGGTTGTTTATGATCTACATAGACAAATTAACTCTACACATCAAAATGGTTCCTCCATTTCTGACTATTATCATAAACTAAACTGCATGTGGAAACAATATGACACTATAATAATCTTCCTAAATGCACCTGCGCCGCTGCGAATGACATCATCAATTTTAATCAAAGAATTAAACTTATGCAATTTTTAATGGGTCTTGATGACACTTATCAGCCACTAAGAACCCATATATTGTCTAAGGAACCCTTGCCTTCTGTCAAAAATGCTTTTGCATTAATCTCCAATGAGGAGTCTCACCGGTCCCTCAATCCTTCCGGGAAAACTCAGTCCACTGCCTTTGTTGCTAGAGGACCTGACCCGAGAAAAAAACTAACTAAAAGAGAGCCTCTCAAGTGCTCTCACTGCAAACTCACTGGGCACACTGCTGACAAGTGTTATGAGTTTGTGGGTTATCCTTCTAACTATAATAAAAGTCTAATCTATAAAGAGCTCAACAATCAAAAACAAATCAAGATAAAACAAAAATGGCTAACTCTGTTCAAACTAGTTCTTTTCCTTTTACACCTGAACAGATCAACAAAATCATGTCCTTGATTTGTGAAACGCCCGAAAGCAACCATCCCAGCTCAAACATGTCAGGTAATCTTTTTTGTTCCATAGGCTGGAACACTTTTTTATGTCTAAACAGCTTCAAAAACATTAATTTTTCTGATCATTGGATCATTGATTCTGGTGCCAACCAACACATGTGGCGTCCGACAAAGGCTTAATTAATTGCACGAATGTTGCTGAATTAATCTTACTGTTCTCATCCAAATGGAACAAAAGCCCACATTACTAAAATTGGGAACCTAAAACTTTCTAAACATGTTACACTTAAAGATGTGTTGGTTTCCCAGAATACAATGTAAACTTACTCTCTGTAATAAAATGGCAAAGAAAACAAAGTATACAGCCTATTTACTGAATCCACATGTTATGTTCAGGACTTTCGGCACCAGAAACTCCTGATAACTGGTAACGAGTTAGGAGGCTTATATTTTATCAACACCATGAACAAGGGTCAGTCTTTTTGTAACTCTACCTTTAACAACTCGGCCATGATCTCTGTTGAGTTGTGGCACAACAGGTTGGACACCCATCTGATAAAGTGCTACATGTTTTAAAAGACGTCTTACCACTTAAAAATTGCAAACCAACTGACCTATGTGAAGTATGTCATGAGGCCAAACAAACCAGGTCTACTTTTAAACTGAGTAAACATAAATCTAATGAATTAGGGGATCTAGTTCACATGGATCTATGGGGACCATTCAGGGTAACAAGTAGAGAAGGTCACAAATATTTTTTAACTATCGTGGATGATTATTCTCGGGCAGTTTGGATATATCTTCTAAAATCAAAAGATGAAGTGCTTAGACACATCACTGGATTTTTCAAACTAATTGAAACACAATTTAAAACAAAAATCAAAGTGTGTCGAACTGATAATGGAACAGAATTTATCAACAACAAACAGAACATTTTTTTGAACAAAATGGTGTAATACACCAAACTTCGTGTGCATACACACCTCAGCAAAATGGCATTGTTGAACGAAACACCGACACTTACTTAACACAGCAAGGTCTCTTATGTTTCAGGCAACCTTCCTCTTAATATGTGGAATGAATGTGTATTGACAGCTACCTACCTAATTAATAGGACCCCTTCATCTATTCTAGCTGGTAAATCTCCATATGAGCTGCTATTTAACACTAAACCTTCCTTTTCCCATCTTAGAAGTTTTGGGTGTCTTTGTTTTTGCACAAATTTAAACACAACAAATAAATTTGATTCAAGATCAATCAAATGTGTTTTCATTGGATATTCTGTTGAAAAAAAGGGATATAAAATATGGGACTTAGAACGAAAAACCTCATTTTTTTCCAGAGATGTAAAGTTTTACGAAGACGTTTTTCCACTTAAACAAAAAGGTTCAAACTTTCTAGATGGACTAAATCTATTTGACACAGTTTTTGAAAAACCATGCAAAACAAAGCACCCACACCCGATGATGAGATGAAGGTGTCAAATGATCAGGAGGGGCAAGGTATTGAGGTTCAGCAACTGGACACCTCGACAGAGGCTGCCGATTCTGAATCAGGAGGTTTCGAGTGGCGTGGCGATGAAATCGCAGCCGAGCAGTCCTACAGAAGTACACCTTCTGACGATGACTCTTACTCGGAACCCCTAGCTCAGAATCAAGGTATACCACTGCACAGGACACCAGGAGGGTAGAACCTAATGCAGCCCCAGGACTGAATCAAATGAATCTGAGGGTGATATAGGCCTAATCAACAAAAAACAACAGCTCCTAGGAGATCTGCTAGAGAATCAACACTTCCACGAAAATTTGACGAATATGTTGTAGAAGAAAGGTCAAATATGGAATTGAAAAGGTTGTCAACTACTCCAACCTATCCCCCGAAAATCTTTGTTTCGTGTCAAATCTTAACAAAACTGTAGAACCAAAAACTTCAAAGAAGCCTCAAAGACCCAACTGGGTAAATGCCATGAATCTTGAAATGGAAGCTTTACTTAAAAACAACACATGGTTTTATCTGATCTTCCAAAAGACAGAAAACCCATAGGATGTAAATGGATCTACAAAATAAAATGTAAATCAAATGGGGAGATTGAGCGTTACAAAGCTAGACTCGTAGCAAAAGGCTACAGTCAAAGGGAAGGCCTAGACTTCGATGAGACCTTTGCCCCTGTTGTAAAAATGGAAACTATAAGGTGCGTCATTAGTGTTGCGGTTCAAAATAATTGGACCCTATGCCAATTAGATGTCAACAATGCTTTTCTATATGGCTCACTTAATGAGGAAGTATATATGACTTTACCTGAAGGATACTATAGTAAAGATGAAACTAAAGTATGCAAGCTCGTTAAATCTTTGTATGGGCTGAAACAAGCCTCTAGACAATGGAATGAGAAACTAACTAATACTTTAACCCAAATTGGGTTCAAACAAAGTAAAATGACTACTCTCTGTTTGTAAAAACTGAAAATGCATCAGTTTGTGCATTGCTTGTTTATGTAGATGATATTATTCTAACCGGAAATAATCTTTTTGATCTAGAAAAGGTCAAATCTAGTCTAATGTCAGAATTCATGATAAAAGACCTCGGGGAGCTTAAATATTTTTTAGGCATTGAAGTGCTAAAATCCAATGAAGGCTTAGTCTTATCCCAAAGAAAATACTGTCTTGATCTCTTAAATGAGTTTGGGATGCTTGGGTCCAAACCAGTTAGCAATCCAATTGAACAAAACATAGTCTTACTGATAAACAGAATTCTTATAAGGATGATTCCGAATTGTCTGATGTCACTGGCTATCAAAAGCTAATTGGAAATTAATATACCTAACCCTAACCCGTCCCGACATATCATATACTGTCGGGTGCCTAAGCCAATTTATGCACAAGCCTCTAAACTCACACCTCAAAGTTGCAATGAGATTGCTAAGGTACCTAAAGGAATCTCCGAGTAAAGGCTGTTTGTTTAGCAAAAGTAGCAGCCTAAATCTAACAGCTTATGCAGATTCTGACTGGGAAAATGTTTAGCTACTCGAAGATGCATTTCAGGATAATGTGTGTACCTTGGCAACTCCCTTATATCGTGGAAAAGCAAGAAACAATCAACTGTTTCTCGATCGTCCGCTGAGGCTGAGTATAGAGCTATGGCTATGGCAGGGTGTGAGGTGATATGGTTAACAAATTATTAGCAGACTTAAAGGTTGATTGTCAACTTCCTGTACCCTTATATTGTGATAACACGGCAGCTATTCATATATCCGCTAATCCGATTTTCATGACCGGACAAAACATTTTGAAATTGATCTTCACTTTATTAGAGAAAGGTCGTTGCTGGAGTGCTTAAAGTGAAAAAAATTCATACCACTGAGCAACCAGCTGACATCTTTACTAAAGGATTGGGAATCTCTCAACACAAGGTTTTATGTAAAAACTACAGCTTGTAGACCTTTTCACACCATCGAATTAAGGGGGCATGTTAAAATTAACTAATTCTATGGTATGATTTATATTATTTTAGAAATTAATTCATATTAAATCTTCTAATATATTTGTTATGTTTATTTTTGGCATGATATGAGCTGGTTACAACTGGAGGGACTGATTTAGAGAATTAAGGAAAGTATCAAGGATCGTAGCTGTCTTTTGTTAATTCTCCTCGGGATATAAGATCTTTTTGGCTTAGGGCTGAAGAGACAAGAAACGAGCTCTCTCATTCTCTCAATTGTTCTCCCTACTCAACTTCATCTTGCTGATCAATTCATCTTGCTTGCTTGCTCTTCTGCACCGTATAAGTTGCAGCCCCTCATCTGTCACCTTCACTTCATGAAGCTAAATCTCACCGACTAGTGTAACATCGTTCTACACTTTGTATTTTCGGTTCTAAATAGCTTGTATTAGTGAAGCTCTGTAATCAATTTGTCAAATAAAATCATGTTTTAACATGATCGTACATACACAATCTGCATATCATGATCCCATAATGGTATTCCATCAAAGTAACCATATTATACACCACACTACTTCCATATGACTTAACCGCACCATATCTATTTAATTACAATCCGCTTGAACCATAAATTACTTACATGATTCAAACAACACAACTTTCACGTGGCTTAGAATCACACCACATCCATATGATTAAAATCCACCTGAACCATAGATCACCCATATTATTCACAGTCACGCAACTTCCATGTGACTTAGAATCTAACCGCATCCATGTGATTCTATATATAATCAACACATTATACACACAAGTATATTGGCAATATCATTAACTACCATCATGTTTAATTAAATTATTTCACATCCCTTCGAAAGCGTGAAATTTGGATGTGACTTTTCGGCTCAAAACACATTGATTACAGATAAAATAATCATAATAAGTAATTTAACATAACATCATATCGTTCATTTATACATATTCAAGTTACATTAAAAATTCATATACAAAATTTGTCAACATAGAGACTTTTACATATTTTAGTGTAACCCTATTATAAAAGTTGTTAGTAACCACTTTTCAGTCTTCAGTAGTAGCGGATATATGCATCCACTGTTATGCTGAGATCAAACAAATTCACTATTACTTTAACACACATCTTTCCAATTACTTCATATCATCCGTTGTACACATCAAAGGAAAGCATAACAATATTAGTCATTTCGGTTACCTGAAAAAGCATACTCAATATAGTCAACACAAAGTTGGTGGGAACATAGGTTTAATGACTAAACAAAATATTTTGATGCAATATAAATAAGATTACAATCAAACTTACTTATATGTCAGGTGATTTATAACTGTCACAAATACAAATCACAAATCAGATAATATAGCATCACAACACTCATTCTGTTGGTACAGGAAATATTTTCCTAAGTAACACTACCTATATTATCAAACGATTCCTCATCCGAATTAATGGTTGCAGCTTATGGCACAATGACAGTATATCTCAAAAGGCCTTATTTATATTAGCATCATTCATAAATCAGTATGTTTTTTCGCCTAAAACTTATAAATATAAGAGTTAATTACACAAATAGTCCCTGTGGTTTAGCGAAAATAACAGGTTTGGGTACTAACTTTTTTGAGTAACATGTTTGGGTATTATGCTTTTAATTTTATAACATGTTAAGGTATTAAGGCTAACTTTCGTTAAATTTTCTGTTAAATTATGATGAAAAGACTAAAATACCCTTATATAACCACATGGGCCATTTATGTAATTAACTTAATTTTAAGTGGAGGGCCATTTTTGTAAATTACTTTAAAAAACATCTCTCACCACCACAACCACTTGCCATCGCCGGTCAATACCACCACCACCACCACCACCTCCTGCTCTTCCATTTTCCCGCCATCTCCCACGCGCGACGACTAACACCATATCAACGCCATAACCACCCTAAATTTATGCCTCTTGAACCGTAAAACAAAAACCCCATCGCCACCATCTAACTTCACCCACGCACCACCATCACCATCGAACTGCACCACCGCCTCCCACAACCAACATCGCACCTTAAAATACCCATCTAAAGAAACACTCAAAATCCGATTTTGATCAGCGAAATCATCACCATCTTTCCCCATCTTCCCCACACATAGTGAAGTCACAGTCTTGTTATGACTCTCCATTGAACGCAACAGCTTACCACCACCAATCACATCCCAAATTCTCACCGTATTCCCACCGGCGGTGGCGATCAAACCGCTCGACGGCAAGTAAACCACATCCTCCACCGGAGCCCCATGATCAAAACTCAACATCGATCCTTCATCCGAAACCTAACATCCCAAACCCTAACATCGATCCAGCAGCACCACTACCCATTTGCCTCTCCCCTTCTCCTTCTCCGGCACCCCACCACTTGAACTCCCAAACCATCGCCATTAGAAGCTAAAGATTTTCATCAAAACCACATACCTATATGACTACCACCGCCCACAAACCTCTGTTATGCAAATCGCTGTACCCCACCCCCACTGTCAACCTGCCCGCCACCCGATTGGGTTCGGTTTTCTGGTCAAAACCTTCATTGGTGGTTTTCAGTGGGGAACCATTGCAGATATGCTCCACAATCATCATCGCTCTCTCGGTTTTCCCCCTCTTTCCTCTGTCCAACCTTAATAAGAGGTTTTTCTTGTTTTGGATTGGGTGGAACAAACTATAAGGGGAGAGTGGTGATGAGGATAATAAGACCATTGAGAAGCTTGATGAAGATGAGAAATGGTAGATGATGAAGTAGCGACGGCGGTGCCCATGGTGGGTTGGTGGTGCTGTAGGGGCTGTTGCTTGATGAAGATGAGAAGATGGTAGATGATGAAGTATACAAATGGTACCTGGGTTAAAATTGAGTTTACTACACAAGTGGTCCCTTTAGTTACAAAAGGGTATTTTAGTCTTTTCATCATAATTTAACAGAAAATTTAACGAAAGTTAGCCTTAATACCTTAACATGTTATAAAATTAAAGCATAATACCCAAACATGTTACTTAAAAAAGTTAGTACCCAAACCTGTTATTTTCGCTAAACCACAGGGACTATTTGTGTAATTAACTCTAAATATAATATGGGCTATGAAACTCACATTAAATTCCAGCAACATCCTATAAAATAATTTATATGTTAGAAATAAATCTTATTTCTTTAAAATTTTTAGTATTTATATCTTATTCAAATAGAAATTCCAAACAGTAGCTACGGCTATCCATATATTACTAAATTTTATAAGCAAACATCTTAAAATTTAGAGTAATATATAAAAATTTTAACTAATAATTATTTACAGATAATTTCCTAGAAATTTTACAAATTTACATAAATTAGCAGAAATAGCTACAAGTTTTCTAAAATTACCAAAATTTACCAGAGTAATATTCTGAAATCTAATCTATCTAGTAAACTTTAAGGTTAATACCTCATAATAGACAGTTTACTATGAATTTTACAATTTTTAAATAAATTAGCATAAATAGTTAAACATCTCTAAAAATTCTAAATCCATACAAATTGTTTTGTTTTGGATATCGTAATTTATATGAATTTTTCATAATTTAACTCACTGTTTTGCTATTTCTTTCAATTTTCTATTTTCAGAATATTCTAAAATATAAAACTTATTCGTATATGTGATTTAAGTCACAAAATTTATTCAAGAATTTCTATAAAATATAAGGGTTATTATATAATTTTTCTAGGTTTTTACCAAGTTTGGAGCTTCCGTTTAATAATCTTCTTTTATTTTCTTGAATTAATGACATAAATTAATCTACTCATTATTATTATACCAAAATTTACAGATTATTATTTTTAATATTTCTAAACAAGTTTCTAATTTTATTCCCACAATTAAAGTCATTTAAATATCTAATTTATTTTAGTCAAGTGAATTTGTGAAATAACATATATTTTAACTTCTTAATCTTTTATTTTTGTTTAAACTCATAGTTTCTATAAAAAATCTTAGATTTTCTGTTCTTAAGCTTTTCCTTACTCCTTTTTGATAAAATCAAATGTTCAAGAGATTTAGCAAATAGTTTTGGTGTTCATACATATGGGTTAGTTACATATGTACATATGTAGCCTTTTAAAACTTGTTTGTCATAGTTAATGAGAATCAAATCTTGTAATAGATGAAAGAAAGGCTGAATATTATTAGTGATGACTTTAAGATTTTTGAATTCCAAGGCTTGAGAAAGAATTCTTGATGATCCAATCTTGGTGTGTTTGTTCTTGAAGCTTGATCATAAGCTAGCAAGATGGTAATATTAGTTGAGTGATGAGAGCAAGAGGTGATGGTGGTTGTGATTTGAAAACCAAGAGGGAGAGAATGGCGGTTGTGGTGTTTTGTGGTTGTGGGGGTAGTGATAGTAAGAGGAAGGAGAGAGAGAGCCAAAAGATGAAGGTGTTTGTAAGTGTGGTGGTCTCGGTAGATGATGTGTATGTATATACGAGAGTCTCATGGTGGTCATTATTAGCCTTTCTACTAGACTTGTGACTTGTTGTGCTAGGGTACTAAGGCGGTAAATGTGAGTTTAGCTAGGTTTCACACTTAGAAGTGGGCTTAGTGTTTTGATGGTGATGATGCATGGTATTCAGCCGATGGTGGCTTAAGAACCATCATTAGTTTGATGAGGTGTTAAGGTATATATGTGTCCAAATATTAGATATGATAAGTGTCAATCATAGGTGTAATGTGATGATGTTGTAATTGATCTTATCGGTCGAGAGATACAAGGAAGATAGTGTAGTCATTATTATTCCTAACTAGGTGTGATTAGTTTTTTAGGGTCGTAAGGTGGCCATTATATGCTAGGTGTCAAACTTTAGGAGTTGATTAGTGTCATTGGGTGACTAGATGTCAAGTTTTAATGCTAATGAATTTCTTAGTTATTAGGTAGGATTAGTCAAAGACTTAGGTGTTTAATCGGGATGATTAGTATTCTTAATGAGCCGAGATTAGAGCTAAGATTATATTTATGTTGATGTTTAAGTGTTTAAGGTTTGATTAGTTTTAGTTTTGACACAAAAGTTTCTAAATGAATTTTTTGTTTGGTAATGTTTTGATTAAGCTTTGTTCTTTATTTCATTATATATATGTAGCAAATGTCTTATTATATACTTAATTGCATGTCTTTAAATATATACATACATGCATACGTAAATAATCATGCATGCATGCATGTTCATATAGCACATACACATGCTTACTTATGCTCAACTATATATATATATATATATATATATATATATATATATATATATATATAAATATCAACTTGTAATAATTCTTAAATGTTAAGTTACCTAACCTTAAATGTAAGGTTGTTACAAAGTAACATCATCATATTCTACACATTTTATACCATATTCGTACATATAACGCAAGACCTAAGGCATATTACTTTCAAGGGGTATGTAGCGCTTATCATTAACACACGTTCATTTAGTTGTGCGCTTTATTTCTTCTTGGCATAACACATGTCTATAAGATTATTATACCGTGTATTAGTTAGGTATTATTCTATATCATTCTTGGTCATAGAACCACCCTTCTAGGGTTTCCATCCTACTTTGGGTACGCGACCTATCACTTGTTAGGAGACTAAACCTTATATATAAGTGTGGCTCGTGTCTCACCCATATAGATCATGGGTTTCTACATACAAATCTTTCAAGTAACAATCTATATACTCTTTGGGTATATAATCCATTAGCTAGGGTTTCACACCTGACCTTTCCTTTGGTCCTAAGCTTATATTAAGATGAGGGATTACCTCTCAAGCCACCAATCTTTGTGCTAGGTAGCATGCTCTTTCTCTCTCCACATTAAGGGGGCATTTGGTATGCAGGAATTTAATGGAATTCAATGGAATTAGAATCTAAATGCCATTGGTCATTGTGTTTGGTTGGTAGGAATTCGTTGGAATTAAAATTTGAATTCCATTCTTCACGTGTTTGGTTGAAAAAGGAATTGGAATTGGAATTAATTCCCTCAAATTCCTTCAAATAAAGGATTTCAAAATCCTTCCAAATATTGAAGAATTTCAAATTCCACCGACTCTTGCCTCCACCACTAACCGCCATCTACCACCCCGCTCACCGCCAACCGACACTACCGACGACCCCGACCGCCGACGCCCCCTGCCAACCCTAACCCCCGCCGCCCCCAACCGCTGACCGCCGACCGCCGCCTACCACCCCGCCCACCGCCAACCAACTGTGACGCCCCCGATCGCCGACGTCGTTGCCCGTCCCCGATCACTGACCACGGTCGTCGTCCGCCGACCGCCGCCGTCCTTTACCGACTGCCGCCGCCGACCGTCGTTGTCCGTCACCGACCGCCGACCCCGACCCCGCCGACCCCGACCACCGCCGAACCCAATTGCCGTCACCGCCGCCCACCGACCGCCACCGACGCCGACCACCGCCACCCCTAATCGTCGATTGTCACCGACCGTCATTGCTGAACCGTGTCTTGACGACGGCGTTATCGGTTGGCGGCGGTCGATCGCGGCGGCGGTCGGTTTTCGGTAACGGGCACGGTTGGTGGTCGCGGTCGATTGTCGACGGTGACGGCGGCGGCGATCGGTGGTATGTAGCGGCGATGATCGGTGGTCATTGAGGAGGTGGCGGTTTGCAACGGGTGATAAATTCCAATTCCTTTATAATGTATTGGCACTGAAAATGCATTTGGAATTTAAATTCCCTTTATAGATTCTAATTCCTTTGAATTCCAAATCATTTGAAAAATATTGAATTCCAATGTAATTCCTTTGAATTACAATTCAAATTCCAATTCCAATTTCAATTCCAACAAATTCCGCGAACCAAACGACCCCTAAAAGTATTTATTGTGGTACACCTTGTCAAACCGAGTATACCTAAAATGCCCTTAAATTTAAAAAATGACTAAAAAATGGGTTTCGATGTAAGTCCTAGATTATGTTGGTGTTTAAACTATAACATAGAAAGGGGATATAAATTGAGAAACTATCAAATGAAATTCAAATTTCTATTTCTAGAAGAGCTATGTAAGCTTATAGCGCGGTCGTGCACCTTTTACCCGCGTTCGTGTTTGCCTTGTATGTGCCACGTGTTGATCCAACTAGTAACATGTTGATTTTGGTTGATTTTCCATCAACATAGTCAGTCGTGCTTCTTTGAGGCACAAGAGTGCCTATAATACACTAAACCAAATGTGTTTTCGTGAATCCTATTTCGTTACAACTTAGATTTGAGTGTTGTTTTCACCTACATTCCGCATTTATAATCTTTTATCAATTTTAAATATTTTCTCCATTTATATATATAGCAATTAATATAGCCATTTAACGCCCAAAGAGAATCCTTCGGTTCCTCGTATCCTAGCCCTTACACTTTTTTTGCCCCGTTATTTTTCATATGCTTATTAAGTTTATAACAAACCTTAACTATTCCTCTTGTGGATCCTTATAACATATTTTCGAGTCTAAACCAAAAGATCCTTGAGTTAGCATGACTTCATCACAAATCGAAACTTCAATATGCTTTTGCACACATTCCATATTCTCCGTAACGGACATCACATAATTAAATTCACGTCGTCCATCGGGTTGGTGAGTTCTTACTTGCCACTTGTTAATGTACACCACTAGATAAAATAGGGTGTTACAGCTTTGCTTTTACATTCTATTTTTATTTAAGTAAGTTAAGACTTTGTGTTTTATGATTCCTTAGGTTAGTTTTGAAAAATTATAATTATACCTGGCAAAATGAACCCAAAGATGTTATTTTGGGTCGACTTGGGTCTATTATAAATGATAAGTTGGACCATTTTGGGCCAAAATTATTCTACAACCGGGTTTGATTTAGGTTGAATGAGCAGAGTAAAATGAAAGATGGGTCAAGATGGGTTGATTAAAAGTAGTTACCGGGTCAAACTGGGCACTTCAACAAAACTAAAGAACGGAAAATTCATCTTCTTCTATCTTCCTCTGGAAGTATTTTTCTCCGATGAGATTCAAAATGAGGTTTTACTCAGATCTGAGTTTGTTACAATCGCAAAACAGAAGCGCAACCGCAACCGCCGACAAGATCCAAATCGAGTTTTTCATTGTATCGTGTTCGGTTATCGATTCCAAATCAAGGGTTTTCAAACAGCTTTTTCATGGAATGGGGGATTTCTAAAATCAAAGCTTTTCTTCATTCGTTAGTTGAATCAAAAAACAGTCAACTTCGTTCTTTCCCCGAATAAGATCTTTGTTCGTCCGTTTCAGTAGAAATAAACCCAGAAACACCACTTAGATTAGAATTCTTTTTATTTCTGTTTGAAGTTTCATAGATCTTCATCGGTCTTCAAGTTCAAGTCTAATTTAATTTTCAATTCTGGAACTCAACTTCTATTCAAAACCTTCATCGATCTTCATGTTCAACATTGTTTATTTTCATTTATGTTATGGATTTTTGTTAGATTTGAATTTTGATGCTTGGGTTTGATTTTTATGTGTTTTGATCATTCCAATTTTAATCATCTGCGTTTGATTTTGGTCTGGGTTATGATGATTTGGCCCATTCTAACCCGCACTCATGCTGAACCAAACTCATTTTGACCCCAGCTAATATGAACAATTTAAAAATTAATCCATTTTGACCCGAACCCATCCTAACCCGGACCCGTTCTAACCCGGCACCCCACCCAACCCAACCCGCCCATTTTGCCAGGTCTAATTATAATCAAAATTCGGCATATTTTGCAACTTCCTTGTCGAAAGGAATCGTTACAAAATTTAACCAAATGTAACGAATTTTCCTTTTGAACCGTCTCTTTTATTATTGTTAACTACGATAAGAATTTCATTAATGCTAAAACTTGAAGGCCTTGACTTAGACCATCGGTAAACTCCTAAAAACATATGACTGATCTTCACTGATTTTTCTCCTCTCACATTATATAATTGCTAGAGCAAATTATATTTTTAGTCCTTTGGTTACACAGGAAATTTTAGGTTCCAACCTTAAACGAATAAAATTACAGTTTGCGTCCTTTATAATTGAATTTTGTAACAATTTACGTCATTTGTATTAACGAACGTTAGTTAGGTCATGTGTCTTGGACATAAGAGTAAATTGATATTTTTACCCTTATTAGAGCATTCACAACCCGTGCCCTATAATCATGTGAGTGTGTTTGGTATATTATATGGAATGATTTTGAGTGGTTGTGAGTGAAGGAGAGAGAAAATGTTATTGTGGATTGGTATATTTGAAGAATCACTGTACAATCCTTATAAATTTTTTAATATTTTTGAAAGTGGTTGTGAGTGAAGGAGAGAGAAAAGGTAATGAAAGGTATAAAAATATATTATTTAATTGAAAGGAGAGAGAAGAAGTAGTGATTTTTAGTGTAATTATATGGATAAAGATAGGGAATGGACTGTGAATGCTCTTAGAGCATTCACAGTCCATTCCCCATCTTTATCCATATAATTACACTAAAAATCACTACTTCTTCTCTCTCCTTTCAATTAAATAATATATTTTTATACCTTTTTCATTACCTTTTCTCTCTCCTTCACTCACAACCACTTTCAAAAATATTAAAAAATTTATAAGGATTGTACAGTGATTCTTCAAATATACCAATCCACAATAACATTTTCTCTCTCCTTCACTCACAACCACTCAAAATCATTCCATATAATATACCAAACACACTCACATGATTATAGGGCACGGGTTGTGAATGCTCTTACACACCATCTCATCCTACCCCACCTTCAGTCTCTCGCTCTATACTTATTCTCCATATCTCAACATAAAAACATATATATCTCTCTCTCTCTCTCTCTCAACTCTCTCTTTCTCTATATCTTATATTAGTTGTCTGATTTTTCACTATCACTACTCTGCCATGGCCACCATCTTCACTCCTCTATCATCATCAGCCACCACTCACCACACACCCTTAACACACACACACACACTCTCTCTCTCTCTCCCTCCCTCCCCCTCCCTCTCCCTCCCTCCCTCCCTCCTTCCCTCCCTCCCTCTCTCTCTCTCTCTGTACGCACAAAGAACACAACCCATTTCAAGAAATTTGGTGCCTGTAAAGAGTTAGATTCTTACCCGATTTAAAGGGAAATCTCCAATAGTTAATTTCATAGATTGACTCTTTAATCTATCCTAGGGTTCTTATTTTTACTACTATTGACCTTATTTTTATAAGTTTTATATGAGTTTCTATAATTACAATCACTGCTACTATCATTGCTTTCTATTCGCTAATCGGTCTTATCTTATAGAGTAGAGTGTAGGATTATACACCTTCGGTTGCTAATCGGTCTTATCTTATAGAGTAGAGTGTAGCTTGTAAATCGAGACGTTTGAGACAAAGGCCCAAAAATAATTTCCCATCATCTCATTGTTAAATTCTATCAGGTTTGTTAAAATCTTTTGTGCAAGCACCTTTAGTCCAAATTAACTATTTTGTGTGAGTGATGTTAATGTGTTGGATGATGGTTACAAACAAAGGATGTATGGCAAAACAGAGCATTCTATGATAAGAGGCTACTTAATTGTCTAAATGCATAAGACCAAAGCTACAAAAACTAAGTACATGGTGGAAGTAGTTGTGATTGAGCCGCTTGCAAAGCTTCATAAAGGTATCTCTTTTTCAACTCACATGTTGATCTCATGGCCGGCCTAATTATGTTATTTCACTATAAGTAATTAATCATACTCAAAATGCACATAACAAAGACGTTTATTTTGATGGTGAAGCAACAATACATGACTTTATTTTAATTTTGAGTAAAAATTCACCATTATAAAGATAGGATATTAGTTTTGCGCAATGATTTTAGAACCGGATCGGACGTCGAACCGGACGCCTTACTGGTTTGGTGGTCGGACCGGTCGGACCGGATGACATCATAATTATATATAATCAAATATAAGTAATTTATATATGATTTATATATGTATTTTATAGTTGTATATAAAACTTAATTATAATTGTATATCTAACACACTAATTTATGGTTCAACACCCTGTTTTTACCCAAAAAAAGAAAAAAAAATCCGGTCCGAACCGGTCCGGTTCCCCGGTCCGATCACCGGTTCGGGACGAATCGGCCGGTTCGACCAGACAAACCGAACTACAGTTGACCGGACCGTCCACCGGACCGATCCCCGGTCGAACCGGCCGGTCCGATCCGGTCGTGAAAACCATGGTTTTGCGTGATTAATGTATGCTTGTTTTCAATGATTTACTTTGTAGTATGTGTATCGTGAAGCAGTAATAAGATGATGAAGCAGGTAAGTAGCAACTTCATGGATAGAATTATTACTTGAAGGATGTTAAAGCATGCAATCAACCAAGACGAAAATATGAACCATACAACGATTTAGACCACTCTGTTGAGATCCTTTATTGGCAACCAAAGGACAAATTGGACTCAACATTTTTGTTTATTTTAACATAGTTGTCGCCTAACTTCAAATATATTGTATCGTTTATGTTTTGCTATTTGTTTTTTATTTGTATATAGCTTGTAATCGGCACAAGAAACCAGGGATTATCCCCTAATCAGGTAATCCCTTACATATTACCCTTACATATTTTATGATGTTGTGAACGAGTATTAAAAGAATGAGCTATTTATTCAACAAATTATGAAACTTTATTTTTGATGATTTTTGTGTACTTTTATTCTTATGTTAAGTTCATGCTTTCAAAGTTGAAAACAAACTTTGAGAACTGAAAAGTGACTATCTCATTGAATATTTAATTTTTTTTTATTATGATATGTAAAATGTAATTTCATTAATAAGAACACGTATGGATTTATGTATTATATCATAATTACACGTTATAGAATTATATAATTTTTATTATAAACTCGTGTAATACACGGCTCTATAACCTAGCTATTTAATATTTATTTATGCAACACGTGTAATATACGGTTACTAACCTAGTGAATAATACATAAACAATTTTAAATAAAAAGTTGCATTATCAAAATTGTGTTTACATCTAAGAAAAGTTGCATATAAATATATAAATACAACTATTTCAAAAAAGAAAGTTGTATTGTCTAACAAAAAAATTGGTTAAGGTTTAATGCATCTAAACCTAGGATCAAACGTAATGGGACATTAAAAAGACATTAGACATTATAGCACCCTCAAACGCCCTTACACTACCCCGTTGGACCTTATAGGAGCCTTATTAATGGGAATGTTTTTACCATAACATCATAACTTTTTATAAATATCATAATTAGTAATGACTGAATGAACATTAATAGCTATTAAACATTACACATTGTTTTACCTAAAAGAGTTACGATGAGTCGTTGCTTATATGGCACAAAATGCCTTTAGAGCATTAATCATTATATATGGTATAACGGACTCTTTGGTAAAAGTTTATTTTTATTATAGTTCAATTTTTACGAGGCTTAATGCATATTTATTGAAGTTTTACTAGTTTCATTTTAATAGTAATAGTGCATTTTGAGACCAAAATTTATTTTTAGTTTTAATTTAGTATTTTTCACATTTTTACCACTGATGTGAAATATATACTAAGTTTACTTTCATCTCATTTTTTTGGTTGTTTTTGCGACTTATTGATATTTTTCTTTAATTTTTTAATAACAAATTTGATACTAATATATCTCTTTTTTCTTTTTTCTTTTTTAATTTACCTTTTCTACTTCACTTATTCGCTACCGTTTTCACCAACATTTAAATTTTAATTTTAATTAATCCTTTTACTAATTTTATAAATATTTTGCGGCCATTAGGGTTCAGTCTCAAAACGGTTGTAAAGGTTACGTTATTTCTTACGATCGTAGATTTCAATTGCAAATCTTCAAATTTACAGTAGGGCAACCAGGTTCTATTATTAATTATTAATAAAAAAGCTAATGTAAACATTTTACGTAACAAACCAAACTATTTTCAACGACATGAAACTCGGTTTCATACTTTGTTTCTTTCCAACTGAATGGGTCCTACTACATGTCTACATTCTTGTGTATAAATGTATTATATAACCTACTATATTCGGTGGCGTATCCAGAAATTTATTTATATTAGATTCACTGATTTAGATGTTTCAATTTCATAAAAGCGGACATAAAAATTTTCAGATCAGTTCGAGTCCGATCAGTAACTAAAAAAAGTCAAAACCTAAATTACTTAGAGGTAAATACCAATTATATTTCTTATCTTCTTCAAACAAAATTTGTTATATCACTATTCCAATATTTTGCAAGTTTTGCGGTCTTTGTAATAAATAAAACTCCTATGAATATTTCTTTTATTTCAACTTAAGTTCATCTTTTTCATCAAAATCATAATCAAATAAAGTTATCATCCAAAAAACACCGTTCTCACTCGAAAAATCTTTACATATATCTCTATATACTCGTGAAAAATTTACTGTATTCATGTGACTGCGATATTACCAACATAAATCTCCCTAAGAGCATCCACAGTGGGTTTCTTATCTTTATCCATATAACTATACTAAAAATCACTACATTTTCTCTCTCCTTTTCAATTAAATAATATTTTTATACCCTTATCATTATTTTTTTCTCTCTCATTCACTCACAACCACTTTAAAAAATATTAAAAAATTTATAAGGATTGTACATGATTTTTCAAATATACCAATCTACAATAATATTTTCTCTCTCCTTCACTCACAACGACTTAAAATCATTCCATATAATATAACAAACACACACATATATTTTTAAAGACTTCACTGTGAATGTTCTAAGAGCATTCACAACCCATGCCTTATATTTATGTGAGTGTGTTTGGTATATTATATGGAATGATTTTGAGTGGTTGTGAGTGAAGGAGAGAGAAAATGTTATTGTGGATTGGTATATTTGAAGAATCACTGTACAATCCTTATAAATTTTTTAATATTTTTGAAAGTGGTTGTGAGTGAAGGAGAGAGAAAAGATAATGAAAAAGGTATAAAAATATATTATTTAATTGAAAGGAGAGAGAAGAAGTAGTGATTTTTAGTGTAATTATATGGATAAAGATAAGGAATGGACTGTGAATGCTCTAAGAGCACTCACATCTCATTCTTTATTTTCATCCTTATAATTACACTAAAATCACTACTTGTTCTCTCTTCTTTCAATTAAATAATATATTTTTTTATCTTTTTCATTATCTTTTATCTCTCCTCCACTAACAACTACTTTTAAAAATATTAAAAAATTTATAAGAGTTAAACATTGAATTCTTAAATTTACAAATGAAAAATAAAATTTTCTCTATTCTCCACTCACAACCACTTAAATCATTCCATATAATTTAAGAATTCTCACTCATATGACTTAATAAATGGGTTGTTATATTCTTAGAAGATTAGATTATATTACTTGGTCCATATCTATTTTTATAGTAGTGGGGTATTTTCTAATGTATTTCATGGTAGGACCACACTTTTTTATGGGTCGTCGGATTATTTCCTAATTACTTTGAATAAAAAATAACTAACCAAAATAAATAAGCACATGCATCTATCTATAACAATAAAAATGAAAAGTACATGTGTTATGTGGGAGAAAGGTATGACGGTTGCAATGATTTTATTATGGCAGCTTTTGGAAAATTAGGTTGGTACCATGGTTTATAATAAAGCAATGTTAAAAGCAAAACCCTCCACAAATCAGTTTTCTTTCTTTACCTTGAATTTTAATGATTAGAACTTCTTTAATATCTTGTTATTATGTCATCCGGATTTTTTTTGACTTATCATATTGATTGAAGAGGTCGATTGGGTACATTTTAAAATATTGAGTACTAGTTTATTTATCATGTAATACATGAATTGAACAAATAAAATATTAAATAATTATTAATAAAAATTTATGTATTATAAAGTCATGATTGAAGATAAAATTGATTATAAGTACATATAAATAGCAACTTTAAGTAAATAAATAATAATGTATTTTTCTTAAACTTTTATTTTATAAAACAATTGTGATTTTTAAATATATTGTTTTAAAAAATGATTTTTCTAAAAAAATTTGTTGTATTCTGGATTTTATAAATTTTTATTTTTGATAAAAATAGGTTTTTATTTTATTATATTATATATTTTATAATTTGAAAATAGTATGAGTAATATTATTGAATAATCATTATTAATAATATAGAGAAATGAGAAAGTAAGTATAATAAGATCTACAATTGTTTCACGCTTATTTTAGTTTTTTTATACATACATAGATAGGCTAAATACTCATTAAATAAATGGATTAAATTTTAATGTAAAATATATATGTAAAATAAACATGAATAGTTAAAGTATAATATTTTAATATAAAATATAGTTAAAATTATTATAGGTAATAGTTCATGAAATAAATAATTATACCATTTTTTAACTCTCTTATGTAAATAGTTTAATTTTTAAACATTCGTTTTAAGATTTTTATAAAAAATATTTTTTATAAAATCTTGTTTCTTAAAAATATGATTTGTAATTATTCTGGTTGTTTTAATGTTTTAGAAAATGTCATATTATATAAAACTTTAGTTTTTTGTTATATAGATTTTAATTAAAAGATGTTATTTCTAATTCCTTCATAAAATCTATTTTTAAAAAAGATAGTTTGATTTAAAAAAATATAAGAGAGAGAAATAAAGTAATTAAAAAAATTATTTTTAATAAGAGAGAAATTTATATGAGCATTTTAATTACTATAACACTATTTTCGAGAGAAAATTGATGTGTAAATCTTTAAAAAATGACAAGTGACAAAAACATGGGTTAAAAGAATGACAAGTGTCAAAAGAAACCTTATTACATTAGATGTTATAGATTATGGAAAAGACATTCCTCAAAAGATCTCGTAGAACCCTTAAGCAACCGGATAAGGTAAGTAGCGTAACGGTAATCCATTGGTGATGCCATTGTAATATAATGTGGGAAATTGTATTATCAACAACCAGATTTTTGACAGGGAGTCGTCTATGAATTTTCGAAGAATCTGTTTAGTAGTGAAAGTCATCTCTTTTATAATTATTAAATGTTGGTTTGATTAATGATTTGATAGTTAGAATTCTTGTTTGATGCCACCTATGACTTTATACATTTAAAATATTGAAAATGTACACCTTATAATATTAAATACTAGCTTTAGTAAACCCGTGTATTATACGGGTTGAATAAATAAAATATTAAAATAATAAAATTTATTAATTATAAAATAATATTATAAGATATGATATGACCGAAATTACATATTAAATATGACTATTACTAATAAAACAGTGATATCAACCTTTTAAAATTTAGTTTTTAATTTTTTTTTAAAAATAAACATTTTCTTCTAAAACAAATCGTATAAAAATGTCATTTTTAAAAATTTTCTTATTATATCAGCCAAATTAATTATTTTTGGTTTTGAAAAATTGAATTTTTAAAAATACCACTTTTAAAATATTTCATATTTTTAAAAAAGTTTTATGCTTTAGAAAATTTTATTATTTTATATTAAAATTATTTATTTAGAAATAACATTAATAAGCAGATCTTTTTTTTCATTTATTAATGTAAAAGAATATTAAATAATATTATTAGTAATTAAAGTAATTATTTAAGATGAGAGAGAGGCGGGAAAATTTTGATGAGGATGGTTGTGGTGCTGCCACATGACATTTCAAGTTACTCTTTTATTATAGTATAAAGATAAATATAATGCATCAAAGGGGGGTAAGAAGGTTTGGTGTCGACAATAGAGAATATATAAACACCAACATATAAATTAAAAACATTGAAAACACATAATACTTACAGTATGATACAGCAGATAGTATGATACAGCAGTAGCAATGCACAGCGGATGAGCGGATGATGTTTGCACAGCGGATGAGCAGATGATTATTTTTGGGTTTTTTGGTTTTTTTTTTGGTTTTTTGGATTTTTGCTAAGGATATAATATGAAGTACGGGGATATGAAGCTTGTATAAGGATTTAGGCTAAGGAGTTTGAGAAGGGGTTTAGTGTGCCATGAGAGTATGAGAACTTGAAGATTTTATTGAATTCTCTTGTGTTCTTCGGTGTGTATTTACAAATGAATTCCTCTACCTTATATAGGCGAAGTCTCAAACAAATTTACAACAATTTAATGAAAAGAAAAAGAAAAGAAACGGCTCAGAATGAGTCGTACAAAAGAGAAACAATAACTACAAATAATTACAAACGCCAGCGAGTCCCTCAATTATTTTTGTCCTTCGTTATTGCCTGCGTCATCTTCTAGAAACTTTGTAATTAACGTCATGGCATGCGTCATTTGAATAGAGAACTCGTTTTTGTTTTAACCTCTAGCTGTTTATCCTTTCTAGAAGTCCCTGTGAGTGCTGTCAATTGACTGTGGGCTTGAGCAGTCACCTTGCTCTGCTTCGTAGTCTTCTAAGTTAATTATATGTCTGAGCTGGAGTGTATCGCCTTCCCCTGCAAAAGGCAATAGCATGCGCCAGCTTGTTTTTGCATAAACCTGTATATAGTGTCCTTCCCCAACTAAATTATATTGTTGCCATGGGAAGAAATCAGGAATCTCTGGAGTTTCCTGATGAGTTTTAATAAACTGCTGTAAATCACTGGTAGGTTGTCCTGGTTGTTGATTAAGCCATTTTAGGACGGCAAAATCAATGTCTGTCTTTGTCATACATGTTCGTAGATAGTTTGTTGTAATGTTATGATCAATAAAGATCCTTTTTCTGGCGGGTCTGTAAGTGTAAGAATCTGTAAAAGGGAATGATGCAATAATCTTGCATCCAATGGTCGGCAACACAGTTCGTGCTGCTATATTCCCTGCTGTTAATATTATTTTTTCTCCAAGTTGATTAAGGAGATCTTCTGTTCTTTTGTTGAGCTTGACTTCCAGGTAATCAATCATACCGTGATGGTAAAATTGGATTATCTGTTCGTCAGTTAACTGTGGAGGCTGAAAGACTTGCAATAACAGGAGTCCTGTACCGTTACCGTCTTCATCTGTTCTTTCTACTATACTGAATCCTTTATTTTCACTGTCCATATGGAATGCAAGATCCAGTAATTGGTGTTGGAGATTGTAAAGAATCAAAGGGAATTGCTCACAGACTTTTTGTGAAACAATCCGCTCAAATTCTGGAAATCTGTCTGTCACCGGCTTCAGTTGTTGATGCCAAGGAGTGTCAAGAATCCTTGTTCTGAAGGATTCAAAAGTCTTGTATATCTCTGTATTTTCTTTTTTCTTCTCGAGTCTTTGTAATAACTGTGTATTTTTTGCCTCGAGTAATGCAATTTTTTGTTTGAGAATTTCATTCTCTAATTTTATGTGTATAAACTGTGTATCTTTTCCTTTCTTTGTAAGCTGTTCTTATAGATCAGTAATCAATTGCTCTTGAGCTTTGATTAACTGTTCTAGGTGTGTATTTGGTATTTCAGCAAATGTTTTGACCTCTTCGGGTTCAATGTAGAAACCTTTAACCCTAAAATGTTCCCTTGCAGTTTCGATAGCTTGTTGAAAGCTCTCAAAACCTTTATAAATTGGATTGGGGCATTGTATATATTTTGCAACAGTTTCCCATTTATTAAAAATACCAATTTTTGTTCCTCGAAAAATGACATAATGTGTAAACTTTGGTTTATGTCTTCTTTCAGGTGTTGTCATGCTCTGTTCAGAGAAATACATACTCAGAGAAATACATACTCAGAGAAATACATACTCTGAGTATGTATTTCTCTGAACAGAGCATGACAACACCTGAAAGAAGACATAAACCAAAGTTTACACATTATGTCATTTTTCGAGGAACAAAAATTGGTATTTTTAATAAATGGGAAACTGTTGCAAAATATATACAATGCCCCAATCCAATTTATAAAGGTTTTGAGAGCTTTCAACAAGCTATCGAAACTGCAAGGGAACATTTTGGGGTTAAAGGTTTCTACATTGAACCCGGAGAGGTCAAAACATTTGCTGAAATACCAAATACACACCTAGAACAGTTAATCAAAGCTCAAGAGCAATTGATTACTGATCTATAAGAACAGCTTACAAAGAAAGGAAAAGATACACAGTTTATACACATAAAATTAGAGAATGAAATTCTCAAACAAAAAATTGCATTACTCGAGGCAAAAAATACACAGTTATTACAAAGACTCGAGAAGAAAAAAGAAAATACAGAGATATACAGGACTTTTGAATCCTTCAGAACAAGGATTCTTGACACTCCTTGGCATCAACAACTGAAGCCGGTGACAGACAGATTTCCAGAATTTGAGCGGATTGTTTCACAAAAAGTCTGTGAGCAATTCCCTTTGATTCTTTACAATCTCCAACACCAATTACTGGATCTTGCATTCCACATGGACAGTGAAAATAAAGGATTCAGTATAGTAGAAAGAACAGATGAAGACGGCAACGGTACAGGACTCCTGTTATTGCAAGTCTTTCAGCCTACACAGTTAACTGACGAACAGATAATCCAATTTTACCATCACGGTATGATTGATTACCTGGAAGTCAAGCTCAACAAAAGAACAGAAGATCTCCTTAATCAACTTGGAGAAAAAATAATATTAACAGCAGGGAATATAGCAGCACGAGCTGTGTTGCCAACCATTGGATGCAAGATTATTGCATCATTCCCTTTTACAGATTCTTACACTTACAGACCTGCCAGAAAAAGGATCTTTATTGATCATAACATTACAACAAACTATCTACGAACATGTATGACAAAGACAGACATTGATTTTGCCGTCCTAAAATGGCTTAATCAACAACCAGGACAACCTACCAGTGATTTACAGCAGTTTATTAAAACTTATCAGGAAACTCCAGAGATTCCTGATTTCTTCCCATGGAAACAATATAATTTAGTTGGGGAAGGACACTATATACAGGTTTATGCAAAAACAAGCTGGCGCATGCTATTGCCTTTTGCAGGGGAAGGCGATACACTCCAGCTCAGACATATAATTAACTTAGAAGACTACGAAGCAGAGCAAGGTGATTGCTCAAGCCCACAGTCAATTGACAGCACTCATAGGGACTTCTAGAAAGGATAAACAGCTAGAGGTTAAAACAAAAACGAGTTCTCTATTCAAATGACGCATGCCATGATGTTAATTACAAAGTTTCTAGAAGATGACGCAGGCAATGACGAAGGACAAAAATAATTGAGGGACTCGCTGGCGTTTGTAATTATTTGTAATTATTGTTTCGCTTTTGTACGACTCATTCTGAGCCGTTTATTTTCTTTTTCTTTTCATTAAATTATTGTAAAATTGTTTGAGACTTCGCCTATATAAGGCAGAAGAATTCATTTGTAAATACACACCGAAGAACACAAGAGAATTCAATAAAATCTTCAAGTTCTCATACTCTCATGGCACACTAAACCCCTTCTCAAACTCCTTAGCCTAAATCCTTATACAAGCTTCATATCCCCGTACTTCATATTATATCCTTAGCAAAAAATCCAAAAAATCAAAAAAAACCAAAAAACCCAAAAATAATCATCTGCTCATCCGCTGTGCATACATCATCCGCTCATCCGCTGTGCATTACTACTGCTGTATCATACTATCTGCTGTATCATACTGTAAGTATTATGTGTTTTCAATGTTTTTAATTTATATGTTGGTGTTTATATATTCTCTATTGTCGACACCAAACCTTCTTACCCCCCTCTGATGCATTGGTTAGACGAGGATCAGGCTCAACTAGTAATAGAAACATGTTACAAATAGAAGATGAAATTGATGTAGACAGAAATATAGATTTATACAATCAGCATCAGCTAGATATTTTAAATCCACGAATATTATATCAAACAGGAAGATTTAATATTAACACAACATTAATACGAAGTAGTAGGGAAGAAAGTCTACGAGTAATAGATAGGACAGTAGAAATAGATTTATTGTCACCAGAAACTATACAAAAAATTAAACAGTCTGGTAAACATTTTATACATACAGGATTAATAATAATAGGAGTAAAGGCTTTAGGAAGAAAAAATTTAGGAACAAAGCTATTAGCCTTAATATTAGATAAAGTTGGAAAAATGAAATGAAAAAAGCAATTATATCAGGTATGGAAGTAGATTTAAGTCAAAATACAGCGCTATTCTATTGTACACCAGGAATACTTAAAGATATTAAAGATATAAATAATATAAAAATAGCACTACAAACAAAAGGTTATGAAAACTATGAAGGTAACAACTTAGTAATAAGCGTAGGAATACTAGGAAAAGCTAGTAATAGCTCTGGTATGAAATACAAAGTAAATATAGAAGGAATAGTACAAACAATGGCGTCAAAGTCAATAAAAATGATAGATCCAATTAAGATAGATCCAGAACAATTAGCTGGATTAGAATGGAATTTAGATACTCTACAGAAAAATGACAATACAGTATTAGTACCTAAGAAAAGTGTCATATATGAAAAAGCAGATGGTCAACAAAGTATAAGATTTGTAGACTTTAAGGAAGAAGATAATATAAAAGAGAATGATGAAGATAATAAAGAATTTAGTTACATGAATATTATAGAAGACGAACCAATATACGATACAGAAACAAAGGATATAGAAGAAATAAATACAGAATGGTTAAAATTTGAACAGGAACATATGGATTATACTTTGATAGAAGAAGAGGAAGAAATAGATACAGGATTTAAAAGCGAAAATGTTACTAAAACAATAGAACAAATAATAGATAAAAAATTTACAGAATTAAACATACAAGAAGAAGTAGATGATATGATAATAGACTGTATGACAGAGTTAGGTATGACTTATGAGGAAAGTTATAAAACTTTACAAGAATACTATAATCTACCCTTAGTAGAAAGTATTATGCAAGGAAAAACAATGATATCAGAATTTTATAAAAAAGAAAATATATTTATGGCAGATGAAGAGGAAAGTAAAAAACGACCACGAAATTTTATATATGGAGAAACGAGTGAAACAAATGAAATATATGGAAGAGAACCTTGGACAAGTCCTTCCGTTAATTATCAACAACAGTCTACATATAAAGGAACAGGTAAAAGATTACCGATCGGCCAACTATACAGTGGAAATATGTTATTATTAGAACAGCAAAAACCACAATTATGGGGAGATGAAATACTCACATGGGAACAAATAGTAGTAAGAATGTGGGAAACTAATAAAAAGGATAGTATGGATATGTTTTCATACTTAGAAACTACATTAGGCCCTATAGCATTAGGAATTTGGCAAAGTAAAAAAGCTCAAGATTCATCAGCAGTAAATACCCTAAAAGCTCTAGGAGATAACCCTTACAATTTCACATCACAAATAAGAACTCTTATTTTAGGAGTTGACCCAGCAAAAAATAATACTCTTATACAGGATACAGCTATTAGAAATTTAGAACAGTTAAGTATAGCAGACATGAAATACATAAATGAATTTACATTAGACTTTGCAAGGTTATTATCACAAATAGGTAAAGCAATAGACGATAATTTGTGTGATAAATACTTCATAAAACTGCCAGGAGATTTAGGAAAAAGTATACATGAATCATGGAAACAAACATATGGTAATACACAAAATCTAGGAATAGGACCTAGGATAACCTATACATTTGGTATACTAGAAGAAAAATGTAAAGAAGTAGCATTACAACAATTAAAAAGAAATTCGTATGCATTTTGTAAAACAGCTATATACATACCACAAGCCTATGGTTTTTATGAGAAAAAGAAAAACATTAGGAAAAGTACAACATACAATAAAAATTACAAATCTAATTATAATAAAAATAAATATGTTAAAAAACCTCAAACTAGAAAATGTAGATGTTTTATATGCGGTGATGAAAAACACTTAGCAAATAAATGTCCAAATAAAAATAAAAATATAAAAAGAACTAACCTAATAGAACAGTTAAATGATTATGCAATAGAGGCTATACAAACAGATGATTCAGATAATGAGTCAATTTACAGTATATTTAGTGAAGATGAAAAACCAATAGCAAAAGTAACATATACATACATGAATACAGAAGAAGTATGTGAACATCAATGGATACATAATAGAGGAAATAATTATATAAAATGCTATAATTGTGGATTATTCCCTAGTGTAGAAAAAAGGTATCAATGTAATACGTGTTTTAAAGAAATATGTTACATTTGTATTAAAAAATTATACAATATAGAAATAAGTACATCCACAGGCAATAGGAAATAGAAGATTTAAAGGTAACTATAAAAAAACTAGAAAAATTAGAAATAATAGTAGAATTACATACACTAAAAATTAAAAAGTTAGAAAGTAAATTAGAAAATTTAATAAAAGAAGAAACAACTCAAGAAATTAGTAAAATATCAGTAGAAAATAGTGAGTCTACATATATACAAACACAAGGTTCTATGAACATGATAAAAATACAATGTAGAATATGGTTAGATCAAAACAAGTTTATAGATGTAACAGGATTAGTAGATACAGGAGCCACTACAAGTGTAATATCGTATAACTTAGCACCAAAAGAATATCATGAAAAATTACCATATAAAATAGAAAGTAGAACAATAGAAGACAGGTTAATATCAGTGACACATTGTTTACGACCAATTGCAATACAGTTTTTAGACTTTTCAAAAAATTATAGTATAAAATACCCTATGCCACAAATAAACATAAACCCTGAGTATATAAAATCAAAAGACTTTGTTCTTGGGTTAAATTTCTTATTTAATAACCATGGAGCACTTACATTAACAAGACATTTTATTACTTTTAGTAAAAACATTTACACTATTCCAACATTACGATATAATTATACATCAGAGATTGCGCAGAAGCGTGGTGGACAAGGTAATTTAGATTTTCTAAAAACACATACACTTAGAACAGAATTTATAGAAAATGAAAGTATGAAATTGTTAACAGAATTTCTAAATCATGAGTTAGAAAAAGGAAGAGATATAACTAAAAGTTCAAATCATCCTATAATTCTACATCTTGAAAAAATAGGATTAATAGGAGAAGATATAACAAAATCAAAAGTGCAATATGTTTGTAAATTTAAATTAAAAAAACCCAGATATTACCATAAGAACAAGCAATATAGAATACAGCCCATTAGACAAAGAAGAATTTAGAAAGCAAATCCCTGAGATGATATCACAAGGATTAATTAGAAAATCAGAAAGTCCTCATAGAACAGCAGCTTTTATAGTAAGAAATCACAGTGAAATAAAAAGAGGAAAAGCTAGGATAGTTTATAATTACAAAAGATTAAATGATAATACAATAGATGATGGGTATAATATTCCTAATAAAGACAGCTTATTAAGTCTAATGCAACAAAAGAAAGTATTTTCAAAATTTGACTTAAAATCAGGATACAATCAATTAAAACTTGAAGAAAGCTTTAAACCATGGACATCTTTTACATGTTCAGAAGGGCAATACGAGTGGAACGTACTTAGTTTCGGTCTAAAAAATGCACCTTCTATTTTTCAAAGATTTATGGATAGTATATTTTTAAAATATGATTTTTGTTTAGTATATATTGATGATATATTGGTAGCTAGTAACACTGTGCAGGAACATGGACAGCATTTACAAGAAGTATTCAATGAAATCAAAAGGAACGGTATAGTAGTTTCTAAAAAGAAAATGGAGTTATTTAAAAGAAAAATCTCTTTTCTTGGGTTAGAATTGGGAAATGGTAAAATAGAATTACAGCCACATATATCTACAAAAATTTTGGATTTTCCTGAAAAATTTAAAACCTTAAGCAAATACAGGCTTTTTTGGAATTGGTAAATTATGCTAGAAAATTTATACCCAATCTATCAAAACTAGTAGGACCATTATACAGTAAGACAACAAAAAACGAACAAAGGTATTTTAACAGTGAAGATATAAAGATAGTAAAAGAAATAAAAAATATGGTTAAAAATATTAAACCATTAGAATTACCATTAGTAACAGACTATATAATAGTAGAAACAAATGGGTGTAAAGAAGGATGGGGAGCAGTCCTTCTATGTAAACCAAATAAATACAGTCCAAAAAATGAAGAAAAAATATGTGTTTATACAAGTGGAAATTTTCAAAATAAAAACAATTGGACAAATATAGATTTCGAAATACAAGCATTGATTTATTCTCTTAAAAAATTTAAAATATTCTTACACAAAGAATTCACAGTTCGAACGGATTGTGAAGCCATAGTTAAATTTATTAAAAATGATCAAAGTAAAAAGATGAACAGGACACGATGGGTAAATCTACAAAACATAATACAAGGAAATGGATATTTTATAAATTTTGAACATATTAAAGGGAAAAATAATGGGATAGCAGATATGTTATCTAGAAATATAAATAAGTGGTTTATTGCAGATGGAAAGAAAGAATGCTAAAGGCAAAGGAATCCTTATACAGCCTACACAGAATAAAAAATCTTCAATGACTTCTGATGAAGAAACAGAGAAGATTCAATAGTCATATACAGAATCGATTAAAAAAATACAAAGTTATAGACAACTTCCAGCATCAATTACAGGTATTGGGGAAATATCACGATATTATAACCCAATAGAAACTCGTCCAAAAAATATACAGAATACACAAAGGACGTTCACTACAACACAGAATACACAGAATTTAAACATTGTATTTGGAGGAATATACTCTCTCCAAAAATGTATTGACACCAATAAAAAGTTTAGACCTATTGGTGGAATAACATTAACAGAAAAACAACAGTGTCTACTTGATAATCTTTGGCATATTCAAACCATGCCACAAGCCTCAAGTTTTAAAATACAAGTTTTGAATGCTCTGAGTATGTATTTCTCTGAACAGAGCATGACAACACCTGAAAGAAGACATAAACCAAAGTTTACATATTATGTCATTTTTCGAGAAACAAAAATTGGTATTTTTAATAAATGGGAAACTGTTGCAAAATATATACAATGCCCCAATTCAATTTATAAAGGTTTTGAGAGCTTTCAACAAGCTATCGAAACTGCAAGGGAACATTTTGGGGTTAAAGGTTTCTACATTGAACCCGAAGAGGTCAAAATATTTGCTAAAATAGCAAATACACACCCAGAACAGTTAATCAAAGCTCAAGAGCAATTGATTACTGATTTACAAGAACAACTTATAAAGAAAGGAAAAGATACACCGTTTATACACATAAAATTAGAGAATGAAATTCTCAAACAAAATGATGTTGCAACTTTATCTTAAAGTATTGCAAGATGTTTTATGTTTCTGATAATGTTTTCATACATACATACATACGTCAATAGTTTCATACATACATACACAATAAAAAAATTTCCAATTTTTGTTTCATACATACATCAATAGTTTCATTCCAATTTTTGTTTGTTCTGCGTTACGCAATAAATTTATGAATCTTTTCCCTAGCCTAGACATAACGGCCACTAGTTGAATTAAATGGTGGAAAAATTAAAAATATAATTTTTAAAAAATTTTCACCAGAACATATTTACTAAATAGTATATAGAAAGGATTATAGTAAAAAAATGTATTTAATCTCAAAAATCAAAAAATGATTAAAAGATTAACATTTGTTCTTTTATTGTTTTTAAGATGATGGCATATTGGTTATGATGTCAAATACACTAACCAGGGCCGACTCAAAAATTTTAAAGGCCCTAAGCGAAATAAAAAATTGAGGCCTCTTTTTTTCTTTTGAACTTTTATACTTGTACATTTGATTTCGAGTGAGCTTGTATGCTTAGATTATAATATCTCTGTTGGATCTTATATGCCCAATACACATACAAGATTGATGTGGTTAGTACATTATGATCCAAGTCGGGTCATACCCAGTAACAAACTAAGCAAATACCAATAACTATTTATTTGTTGATATGATCAAACAAATAAATATTAACACCAATTTAGAAAATGGGTTTTCTAAATTATTGTATTTGAAATAGAACAAATTATATGGATAATTTGTTCATGAGAAATTATTTATATCATTATTTAAGTAAGTTAGATAATAACAAATAATAGTGTGTTAAGGTTATAAAATTAAAAGGGATTTAATTTTATAGACTTATGGGTTAAAGAGTGTAAAGTTTTTATAAAATTAAAATGGGTGGGAACCCATTTCAAATAAGTTTCGGCTGCCCAAGGGTGGTGGCATTGGGATTCCTTTTTGTCTTGGTTTTTACAAGACTTAATTCATTCCAACACTCTACCATTTTCACACACTCTCTTATACACATGCAAAAACTCTCCCTTCTTCCTTTTCTAAGCTGAAAAATTCGGATTCAAGGGCTGAATTTTTGGATTCAAGTGGCTGAATTTCAGTCTTGAAGAAGGCACAAGAAGAGGTTTGGGTGTTGCACTTCCTAATAAGTGAGGTGTTTGGAAGAGCTTGTGGGTATACAAGCTTGAGAACTTCTTTTTTGGAGGCTAGACATTCAAGAAGCATCATCATCTTCTTCTCATCCATACAACATCTTTTTGTTCTTGAAAGGTAGTTTCAAGAACATCCTATGATTGTTCTTTTTCATATTTGATAGCATTTCATTTCACATACATATGATCCTTGTTCATGCGTTTGTTTTGTGTTAAAGAATGGTTTATTTTCAGATTATTAAACCTAATTTTAACAGCTTATATCCGCTGCGTTTTTGTAGTTTAAATGGTTAAACTAACTTTGATAATCTTGTCACAAACCCAACAATGGCATCTAGACCCGGTTATGTGAAATATTTGCTTCAAAAGTCCAAGAAAAGTTAGTTTTCATGGACTTTTTCAACCCATTAGGGGCTGTTTTGTCATGGATGTATGAATCCCTTATCGTTCAAGGTTTTATCTTACATGCTTTAGTATAAACCTTTAAATATTAACATCAAATAGTTGATTATTTTGTTTGGACAAAACCATAAAGTTTTGGTTTATGTTGGCCGAAACTTTAGGGTTAAAAAGGGAGTTCATGGTTGTTCTTGAATGTTGTATTTGATACATATTTTAGTGTATAACATAGCCTTGACCTAATGTGATTTGGATTTGGTTGATTGTGATTTTGTCATGTTTGGTTTTGTTCTTAAAAGGGTTGTAATATTTTTTTGTGTTTGTATTTTGGGTTGTAATTTATTTATTCATTGGTTATGTAATAAATAGATTAGGTGCATTTCTTTTATCAGGAAAATTGTATTAGGATATGATTTTGTAAAAAAAGATGCACAAGTTGAAGACCCAAAGAAGGACGCAAAAGACATGGACACTTGAAGCATTTGGATGTGGATTCAAGTGGGAGTTCATGGACACATTTTGATGTGTCATTGTTAACCCTTAGGAAAGGCCTAATGACAACACTTGTAGTGGCAAACAAGTATAGTCAACTTAGTGGCTATTGTTATGCACTTGTGATTGTAATGGTTGTGCTTGTTAGGTTGTTTGTTTTATGGTTGATTGTTTGATATTTGGATATGCATAACAAACTTATTAACAAACATAACGAGCTAAAAATTGATGGTTCTTTATCATTAAGTGGTTAATAAAAGGTTATTAAAAGGATTAATGATTTTAATAAGAGGGGTTTTATTAAAAGAGAACCATAGGGCACCATGTGTTTGAAAGCATGCAAACGCAAGGTAAATAGAGTTTTCTAAACTAGAATTATAAAAACTTAAAATTTCTTTTGAAAACAAGTTTAACACCATCCTTTTGCACAACACTTGAGTCACCTGGAAACTCTTAATGGGATAAAGATTACCTAACCATTTTGAGGAAACTTGTGATTTAAGGTGGGAATACCGTATTTGTAGGATAAAGATCACCTAACCACTTGTGTTGGTAAACCCACATGTGTGTGTAAGTAGGGTGACTTCATTTGCAAACCATGTTAAATGGATCACCTACAATGTGGTTTACAAAGAGTGTTGATGGGATTAACATGCCGACTATACATATGATGTTTAAAGTCGATCCCATACCTCTAGAAGTTGCAAAGGGTTACAATTGTCAAAACGTTGACTACCTTGTTAATTTAAATAATGGGATAAAGGTCACCTAACCACTATTTAAATATAACTTTGGATTCTAGAACTTTAAATTTGTGTATGACACATAAAAGGGTATTAATTACTAAAATACGACAATATCATAAGTACTAAAATTGGACTTTGTTAAATTTTGTAGATGGCCACCAACAACATTGAAAATAATGATATCCCGTCCGCTCACTCACTATCACTAAGTACCATTCTCCAAAAGGAGCGTCTAAACCATAACAATTTTATTGATTGGTTTTGAAACTTGAGAATTATTCTCAAGCAAGAGAAACGGTCATACATATTAGACGATCTGATTCCTGATCAACCCAATGAGGATGATGAGGAGGCCTTTATGAATTGGGTAAAATACACTGAGGACTTGGTCCAAGTGTCTTGCCTCATGTTGGCAAGTATGACTCTAGATCTCCAAAAGGAGTATGAACATCACGGAGCATACGACATGATCACCCAGTTGAAGGAAACGTTCCAATAACAAGCAAGGGTAGAGCGCTTCGAAACGGTTTGAGCACTTCATGCATGTCGTATGGATGACACCCAATCGGTCTCATCTTATGTACTTAAGATGAAGAGCCACATTGACCGCCTCGAAAGGCTGAATTGTCCTGTCTCGAAAGAGTTGGCTACGGATTTGATCCTCAACTCTTTATAAAAAAGGTTTGACAACTTTGTTATGAATTAAAACATGAACATAAGTGAATTTCACTCTATGCTCAAAACAGGCGAGACAGCCATGGGTAAAATGTTTTACCCGTTCTCACCATCAATAAAGGTGGGAACAAGAAGAGGCCTCAACTTGCACCCAAGGCAAGTGTTGCCAAGGGTAAAGGGTACGTTAGGGGAAAGGGAAAGGGAGTGGTAAGAGTGCCACCACCAAAACCAGCGGAGAAGAAGCAAAAGGTTGCTTCGAATGACCCATGCTTTAAGTGTGGGAAGATAGGACATTGGACAAGAAATTGTCCTGTCCATCTCAAAGAGTTGCAAACTAAGAGGGATGCCGGACAAACCTCAAGTACAATTTTCATGATTCATATTGATCTTAATTTAATATCCTCTAACACATGGTATTGGATACCGGATGTGGAACTCATATTTGCAGTTTGTTGCAAGGGTTCAAAAGAAGTAAGGACTTCAAGAAAGGGGATGTAAGCCTATACATGGGGAATGGGGCAAAAGTTCAAGTTGAAGACCATGGGGACTACATTTGAAGCTTCCAAATGGTTTGGAAGCAAATTTGAACAATGTTTTGTATGCTCCTAATTTGACTAGGAACACTATTTCAGTTGCCCAATTTAGACAATATGATTATATTTTATCATTTATTGAAAATAAAATTCATGTTTCTTTAAATGATATCTTTTATTTTAAAGCTATTCCAATTAATGGTATTTATGAATTGGTTTGTGAAAACACATTGTATGATAGCTCATTGTACCAAACCACCACCAAGAAGCTCAAATTGGATTTGAGTGGCACCTATCTTTGGCATTGCTGTCTTGGTCATATAAACAAGAAGCGCATACAAACACTTCAAAAGAATGGTTTTATAAATGCAAGTGAATATGATTCATTTAATGTATGTGAATCTTGTTTACAAGGCAAAATGAATAACGCACCTTCTAGTGGCAAAACCGAAAGGGCAAAAGAATTATTAGGTATCATACATTCGGATGTATGTGGTCCTTTTAAGCCAATGACTAGGTACAATGAAAGATACTTCATTACCTTTACCGACGACTATAGTCGATATGTGTATGTGTACTTGTTAAGACACAAAGATGAAGCTTTTGAAATGTTCGAAACCTTCCAGAATGAAGTAGAAAATCAACTCAACAAATCGATAAAAATTCTCCGCACCGATAGAGGAGGTGAATATCTAAGTGATGCTTTTAGAGATCATCTTAGAAGTTGTGGGATTGTCTCACAACTATCTCCACCTGGAACACCACAACACAATGGTGTGTCCGAGATGGGAAATCGAACTCTATTGGATATGGTTCGATCTGTGACGACTAGAAGCTTATTACCTCTATCATTTTGGGGTTTCTCTTTGCTCTCTGCGGCCCGTATTTTGAATATGGCACCAACCAAGAAAGTGGAAAAGACATCTTTCGAAATATAGCATGGAAGGGCTCCATCTCTATCATATCTAAAGGTGTGGGGTTGTGAGGCATATGTTAAGACTCCCACCTCAAACAAGTTAGAAAGTCATTCCACTAAGTGTATCTTCATTGGATATGCTAGAGATTCTATGGTATATTATTTCTATGATCCATTGGAACAAAAGAGTTTGTTGCCAAGAAGGATGAGTTCTTAGAAGCTAAGTTCCTTATGGAAGGGGCTAGCAGTAGAACTATGGATCTTGAAGAGGATCAAGAACCATAACCCGATACACGTTTGGTTGACACTAGCACTTAACATGAGGATGTTGAGGATGATCAAACGGTTGATCAATACACAAAAAACATTCGCAGATCTGGTAGAACTAGTAAACCACCTGAAAGATATGGATTTTTCGTAGATGAATGCTATGTGGTAGATTCCGATGAACCAACCACATACCGTGATGCAATGTCCAATTTGGATTATGACAAATGGCTTGAAGCCATGAACGTTGAGATGCAATCCATGTATGACAATCAAGTGTGGGACTTGGTTGTACCACCTCTTAACTCCAAGATAGTTGGGAGTAAGTGGGTTTTCAAGAAGAAAACCGATATGCATGGAAACTTGGATACTTACAAAGCTAGACTTGTAGAAAAAGGTTTCACTCAAACTCAAGGGGTTAATTATGATAAGACCTTCTCGCCAGTTGCAATGCTAAAGTCTATTAGGATATTATTTGCCATAGCTGCTCATTATGATTATGAAATTTGGCAAATGGATGTCAAAATCGCTTTTCTAGATGGATATCTTAAGGAAGATGTCTATATAGTTCAGCCTGAAGGTTTTGTCGATCCAAAACATCCTAACAAAGTATGTAAGTTAAAGAAATCATTCTATGGATTGAAGCAAGCATCAAGAATTTGGAATCACCATTTTGATAAAGAGGTAATCAAATTTGGGTTCAACAAAAACGCTGATGAAGCATGTGTGTATAAGAAAGCTAGTGGGAGCATCATCACTTTCCTAGTATTGTATGTCGATGACATCCTACTATTTGGAAATGACGTTCCAACCTTAGAGGCGGCTTGGAAGCTGTTTTTCCATTAAGGATCTTGGTGAAGCCGCCTATATTTTTGGGATAAAGATCTATAGGGATAGATCAAGGCGGTTGATAGGTTTAAATCAAAGTGCATACATTGATAAGATCTTGAAAAGGTTCAAGTTGGAAAATTTTAAGAAAGGTACGATACCTATTCAAAGAGAAACAATATTGAGTATGACTCAATGTCCAAGCTCAAAGGTTGAGCAAGATAAGATGAAGGGAATCCCGTATGCGTCTGCTATAGGATCCATCATGTATGCAATGATATGCACTAGGTTGGACGTGTCATGCGCCTTGAGCATGACAAGCCGGTACCAGCAAAATCCTGGAAATAGTCATTGGAGGACTGTAAAGAACATACTTAAGTACCTAAGGAGGACTAAAGATATGTTCCTAATCTATGGATCTAGTGAAGAGGAATTCTTGGTAAAAGGTTACACGGATGCGAGTTTCCAAACTGATCGGGATGATTCACCATCACAATCGGGGTACATTTTCATCTTGAATGGAGGAGCAGTCTCATGGAAGAGCTCTAAATAAGATATGGTGGCATTATCAAATATAGAGTAAGAATACATCGCCGCTTCATTAACAACTCAGGAAGCTGCATGGTTGAAGAAATTCATTACCGATCTAGGGTGGTCCCTTCTATTCAAGATCCCTAGAAATTCTTTGTGATAACGAGGGTGTGATTGCACAAATCAAGGAACCCCGTACACATCAAAAGACTAGGCACATTGAGTGGAGATTCAACTACATAAGGGATGAAGTTGAAAAGGGAAAGATATGTATCCTCAAAGTTCACATGGATCAAAAGATTGCTGATCCATTCACAAAGCTCCTTGAAAAGGCAAAGCATGAAGGTCATACTTGTGCCATGGGACTTCGATATTCTAGTGACTGGATTTGATCTTTAATTTTGTATTTGAATATTGGAACCTTTCATTACTTGAATAAATTATTTGGTTATAATGTTTCAACTAATGTTCCTATTTTGCATGTTTAAGATCCATGAGTAAATTATTTACTCAAAACGTCCGTAGTCGTTCATACTTGTGGGAACAAGTATGAGGGTAAGACTATTATGAACTTGGATTGGTAGATATTCATATGGATGAATATAGAGCAAAGGTTGCTGCCAAGGTTCATAGATATTTGTGGGATGCAAATATTGGACTAACCCGCATCTCAAATATTACTACATGAAATCTTCCCGATTGATCATAAGTAATTTTGAGTAAAGGCGAATATCATTTGGTATCCTCTGACCTGAGATACATATTGGGTCTTGATATTCACCGAATGTTATACGTTGACTTAGTTTTTCGCTGTTCTGAAACATGGCAGTACATAAGGATGAATTCAGGTATGATACGAGGTGATTGTGAGAGACGTATGTAGTCAAGATGGGATTTGTCACTCTTATTCGTTGAGAGTAAGATGTCTAAGGCCTGATAAAGTTAAATCAATAGAGAATGATCACCCTATGTCTCTGGGATTTAACATGGCTCTTAGTCATACGTATTAAGGGCAGTAAAACGTTGTTAGGCGGTATTTACTTCTTGCATCAATCTTCTATGAATCTTGTGCAAGTAGGAGACTGTTGGATCTTATATGCCCAAGACACAAACAAGATTGATGTGGTTAGTACGTTATGATTCAAGTCGGGTCATACCTAATAACAAGGTAAGCGAATACCAATAAATATTTATTTATTGATATGATCAAACAAATAAATATTAACACCAGTTTAGAAAATGGGTTTTCTAAATTATTGCATTTGAAATAGAACAAAGTATATGGATAATTTGTTCATGAGAAATTATTTGTATCATTATTTAAGTAAGTTAAATAATAACAAATAATAGTGTGTTAAGGTTATAAAATTAAAAGGGATTTAATTTTATAGATTTATGGGTTAAAGAGTGTAAAGTTTTTATAAAATTGAAATGGGTGGGAACCCATTTCAAATAAGTTCCGGCCGCCCAAGGGTGGTGGCATTGGGATTCCTTTTTGTCTTGATTTTTACAATACTTAATTCATTCCAACACTCTACCATTTTCACACACTCTCTCTCACACATGCAAAAACTCTCCCTTTTTCCTTTCTAAGCTGAAAAATTCAGATTCAAGGGTTGAAATTTCGGATTCAGGTGGCTGAATTTCAGTCTTGAAGAAGGCACAAGAAGAGGTTTGGGTGTTGCACTTCCTAACAAGTGAGGTGTTTGCAAGAGCTTGTGGGTATACAAGCTTGAGGACTTCTCTTTTGGAGGCTACACATTCAAGAAGCATCATCATCTTCTTCTCATCCATACAACATCTTTTTGTTCTTGAAAGGTAGTTTCAAGAACATCCTATGGTTGTTCTTTTTCGTATTTGATAGCATTTCATTTCACATACATATGATCCTTGTTCATGGGTTTGTTTTGTGTTAAAGAATGGTTTATTTTCAGATTATTAAACCTAATTTTAAGAACTTATATCTGCTGCATTTTGTAGTTTAAATGGTTAAACTAACTTTGATAATCTTATTACAAACCCAACAATCTCTAACAGGGAATATGAAATAGCTTAAAAAGAATCACTAGCAAAAATATCAACAAAATGAAAACTAGGCAAGCATGCACCTTCAAGATAGCAAACTTAATAACAAAGAACAATGGATTAACGAAACAGATTAACAGTTATAGACAAACCTCGGATAAGAAGCAGAAATAGTTTCTACCAACTGAAACAATATAGTAGTGCCATATATTTAATCTAGTTATCATTTATTCCATTTGCTTGATGAAGAATCATGGACACCAATTTTGTCTAAACTGGTGATAGACACCAATTTACTCTTGATTTATTCCATTAGTCTCCACAACCTTTGATCTTCTATCCCTTAAAATATAGCAACCTTGTATCATAATGTATATGAAATACAATACCCAATGATTATACCAATTTTAGTCAGTTGCAAAGTTATTGATTCAATTTAACAACAAACTTTTGATTAGATTCTAAACCAAACTCGCCAAGTCCAAATATTAGGTTAAAATCTAATCTAAACAACAACTAAATGCAATTACAATCCAAGTAAACCCATGAAAGAGAAAAATTGATTTAGTGGAAAACTAAACCCAATACCCTACTAGGGTTCTTGCATAATGAAAGAATTCTAAAATCATACAAGCTGTAATAGTAAAAAGAAGAATAAAGATTTACCAAATTACCAACTCATGATTCAACTTACAAAGTCCAAAAACCCATCTCAGTTTCATCAAGATTTCCAAATTCTGATTCCTTTCTTTTGTGCGATTCAACTGGTGTCGATCTACTCTTCTTCTTGGTTGGAGGTGTTATAGAACTATCCTCTTCTAGTAAGAAGAGACAAATTAATGTTTGAAAGGTCTCTCTCAAGTGTCGATTGGATATTCGATGTGTTCTTCATCGCCTAAATGTCAAACTACCCGCTTTGCGATTTCGTCCATGTTCCATTCACACCTCTTGCCGCCCAGACTTAATGGGGCCTTTACAAGTGCATGGCCCAAATTACATTTATATAAACAAACATATAAAAAATGAGGCCCTTTGCAGGTGGGGGCCCAAAGCCCTAGCTTGGGTTGTTTTACCCTTGAGGTCGGCCCTGACACTAACTTATTGTGTCATATTGTTGGATCAAAAGAACCAATGAGCCAAGATCAGGAAAACCTCTAAGTCCCATATGCCACTGCAACAACTGCTGAAGACTCCCATCAGCTATTGTGTTCTCTTGCTTGAATGTCAGACTCGAGAGCATCTTAGCTCCAACCATCAGCTGTTCTGACAAAGTCTGAAGAACAAAGTATGAAGATCAAAGAACTGAAGAACAACAGCTGAAGAAGACTCCAAAGTACTGAAGACCATGTACTGAAGTCTGAAGTACTAATCTTACAAGTACTGAAGACTTCAAGTACTGAAGACAAGTACTGAAGAATCAAAAGCTGAAGAACTGAAGAACTGAAGACCTTCTACTGAAGCACAAAGTCTGAAGACAAAGACTGAAGACAATAACTAATGATATCTACTGAAGTCATCAGTTGTTACATCATCTGAAGCCAAGTCTGAAGACCAAGTACTGAAGACTCAGAGTTTGTCACAACAGCTGAAGAAGTCTTCTTCAGTTGTTGTGATGGTTTTTCCTTCTCAGTAGTTTATTTTTTTTCAGTAGTTGTACAACAGCTGAAGAGCATGTTCTTCAGTTGTTATAGTATTAGTAGTTATAAACGACTGAAGAGTTTGTTCTTCAGTCGTTGTAGGATTTCAGTAGTTTTATTTTTGTCAGTACTTAGGAAACTTTTGTAAGAAGATGTCAGCTGTTGACATCTTTAGTAGTTTTATGTTTTGTCAGTTGTAATTTTAATATTTAGTTGATGTCAGAAAAAGGACATCAGCCCATCCTTTTGCCGCCTATAAAAGGATGGGGAACCATACTGTTTTAATTGCCGAAACGTGCTAAGCAATAGAACATTTATTGTTTCGTAGAACTCTTTTCTCTCTCTATGCTTGTGCTTTTACATGCAATATCTTTTATGTTCTTGCATTAATCGCTAATTAATGTGCTAAATCCGCTGCAAACATAATCTGATTGATCAAACGAGAGGCTGAGATCCTGTCAAATGGTATCAGAGCAGGTTAATCATTGATCGATTTCACTATTGATCATTTGAAACTGCTCTTTTGATCTCTCTGTTTGATCGAATTAGCAATTTGCAAGAATTAGCCATAGAGAATGAGTTTCTGCTGTTTCTGGCCAAAATCTTGAGGTCTTTTGGTGGTTTCGAGTTACGTTTCTCTTGTTTAAACTTGTTTTTGACTAAAACCTGAGATGACAACACCAACTAATGATCCTCACAATACTGGTTCCTCAACCAAGCCTCCGATGCTGGTTAGGAACGAGTATAACATATGGCAAAGACGTATGCTACATCACTTGGCTGTCAACAGTGCTGGTTGTTGGAAGTCAGTGGTGCATGGGCCATACAAGCCTATGGTGAGCGTCCCGGAATCTAATGAACAGGTTGCGAAGAAACCTGAACAATATTCGGACGAAGATCTAAAGCTGTTCGAAATTGATGCTAGAGCCCATAGAATTCTAGCCATGGCCATTCCTAATGAGATATATTCAGGGCTCTTGCATCATGAGTCTGCTCATGACCTATGGGTTGCTCTAAAGGAACAATTTGGAGGAACTGATTCGGTCTTAGCAAACAATAGGGAAATCCTCGCCCAACAATATGAGACATTCTCATATAGAAAGGGTGAAACTCTGACCCAGCAGTTTGAGCGGTTCTCTTGTCTGATCTCTGAGCTGAAGATGGTCAAACAAGAGTACACCAACAGCCAGATGAACAACAGGTTCCTCAGGTCACTGCCTGAGAGATGGGACACATACACCATTGTCCTACGCTCCAGTGCTGATCTGGAAACTCTATCTCTCACCCAACTTCATGGGAAACTGCTCACTTTTGAGAGAGAGATAGAGCAAAAGAGGAAGTTGTCATCTTCTGGCAAACTTGCTGATGACTTTGTCCAAGGTTAAGCTGCCTTGATAAGTCATGAGTCAGAATATGCTTCATCAGAAAGCTCTTATGATGAGCATATTGATTTCTCTACCAACTCAGAACAAGCTTTTGTTGGTGTTAGTAGTTCAGGAGGTGGTGGTGACAACTTGTGTTTTCTGATGGAGGACTTGAAGGGCATTCCAGATGATGATCTGGAAGAGATGGATATTTTGAACCAAATGGTAATGATAAATATCCGCTCTCAAAAGTTCTACAAGAGAACTGGTAGGAAATTCCCTGGACTCTCTGGCAAAACCAAAATTGGTTTTGACAAGAGCAAGTTGAGGTGTCACAAGTGCCAAAGGCTTGGACACTTTGCAAGAGAGTGTAGATCGTCTGGATCTAACTCCTCTACACCCTTTGTGACTTTTCCTAGCAATAGCTCACAGCACAGAGGGCAACCTTCCTCCAGATCTGGCCATCCATCACAAGCACAGGCACCACCTGCTTATTTTGTGCCACAGGGTCATATGCCATATCCTTACCCCTATTATTACATGCCTCAGCCTAGTCAAACTCAAGCACCCCGGCTCAACCACCTCATGCTCTTCCAGAGCCTCAATCTTCCCAATCTCATCACCACACACAACCTCAACATCAAAGCTTTTTCACCCCAACTATTGTTGACTGGAGTAGTCTACCAGAAGAGCTATCTGGTCAGGATCAACTACTTCAAGGTGCTGGTCAACATGGTGATGACCAACCTTTTGGAAATCTTGCTCTGATGGCCCTTGATTCTGCTGAAGGGTCATCATCCAATGCCTCATCTCAGGTATCCACTGAGGCAAAAGCCAAGCTTTGTTCAGAATCATGCATAGCAGCATTTGCTTCTATTAGAGAAGCAAATGTAGCTTTAATAGATAAAAATCTTGAGCTTGAGCAAACAATTTCCAAAAGAAAAGCTGATTTTGAGGTTGTTCTAAAAGATAAAAATGATGAGATTTACAAGCTTAAATGCCAAATCAAAGATGATAAAGCTAGGGAAGATGTACTTCTATAGAAGTACAAAGACCTCAAAGAAACTCTTGCAACCACCCAAGTTGAGTGTGATCGATGGGTGCAATCATGCAAGGGTTTTGAAATACTTCTTAGCAAGCAACCAGCTTCCAATGTGAAGTTTGGCATTGGTTATAATCACACTGCTCCTCCCACAGATTTCACTTCAAGAGCAGAAGTTGAATCTGATGGGGAGAGCAATAACCAATCCTTCTGATCATGTGACTTGCTATCCTCTGAATCAGCATCATCAGAGATAGAAAGTCACATGACCAAAAGGCTGATCAACTCAGGTGTTGTCACTAGAAGTACTGAAGGTACTAGAGTGCAAGTGACAACATCTGAAGTTCAAACCTCAAATACTGTTAGCACTGAAGAGAAGAAAACTAACAGTAGGAAAGGTTTGAAGACTAGAGAGGATACCAGGAAAGCAGACACTAGGAAGAAAACTGCTAGTACTGATGACAAACAGCTGAAGAACAAGTCTTCAGCAGTTAAATCCTCTTCAGCTGATGATCAGCATAAGATGAAGAAAAAGCCATGTGAGATATGTGGTTTGTTCAATCATCTTACTGATGATTGCTGGTACAAAAGGGGTTCCAAACTCAAAAGGAAGGAGAAATTTAATGAGAGCATCAATAAAATGAAGAATGAGTTTGAAACCAAGTTTGTACTAGCAACATCCAAGCCTGAAATCCCTAAACCTAAAGCTAAATCTAAAAAGAAAGTAGGGATTACTCAGGCAACAACTGAGGTTGCTCTGAAAAAGATGGTACAACATAGGAACTCATCATCAGCAAACTCCAATATGTCTGAAGAGCTGAAGGCCTTATCACAGAATCAGACACAATTGGTGATGATGGTTCAGTAGCTAGTGGGAAGAGTCAACCACTTAGATGCTCCTGTGTTGAAACCACAGAAAAGGAAGTCCAAGCCAAAGGGTTCCTCCTCTGTACCATCTTCTTCACCTCAAGTTGTGACACACAACACACCTGTTAGTGCTGCACCTGTAGCTGAGAACAGACCCAAAACCAAGCAGGTTTGGGTCTCCAAGACAAACTAACACATGGTTGTGTTTGCAGGGTTCTTCAACATGCCATAGAAGCATCTGGTATGTAGACAGTGGAGGATCCATGCACATGACAGGAAGCAGCTCCCTTCTTAATGACTACTCTCAAGGAAAGAAGGGATTTGTTTCCTTTGGCAATGATGCAAAAGGTTACATCATTGGTAAAGGCTTTGTTTCTAATGGGGAAATAAGGTTTGATGATGTTAACCATGTGGAGAATCTCAAGTACAACCTCTTGAGTGTTAGTCAAATGTGTGACAAAGGCTATGTTGCCCTTTTCACAAGCCAGAACTGTCGGATTCTGTCATCCAAAGTTCTGAGTTTGATTGACAAGGCATTGGATGAACACACTCTCCTGAAGGCCAACAGGACAGGAAGAGTGTATGCCTTAGATCTTTCCAAAAAGATGGATCTAAAGGCCATCCTTGCCTATTCTCCAAGGCATCTCCTCAAGAGTCTACACTATGGCATAGAAGGCTGGGTCATGTTAATTTCAAGAACATGAATCAGCTTATAAGCCATGGTTTAGTAAGAGGATTGCCTCAGAATGAGTTCAAGTGTGAAGATGACTGCACTGCTTGCGTGAAAGGAAAACAACACAAAGTTTCATTCCCTTCAATAGAAGAACCAAAGTCCATTGCCTTCTTATAGCTTCTGCACATGGATCTCTTTGGTCCTGTCAGAGTAATGAGCATGGCAAAGAAGAAATACTGCCTGGTAATTATGGATGATTATTCCAGGTTTGTATGGACTTTCTTCTTGCACTCCAAGGATGAAGCAGCAAAGACAATAATGAACTTTGTGTTACATGTTGAAAAGCAGTATTCCCTACAGGTCAAGTGTGTGAGGAGTGACAATGGAACAGAGTTTAGAAACCACACACTTGATGACTTCTACCTGTCCAAGGGAATTAGAAGGCAGTTTAGCATTCCTAGAACTCCTGAGCAGAATGGAGTGGTGGAGAGAAAGAACAGGACCCTCATTGAAGCAGCAAGGTCAATGTTGGCTGACTCAGGGTTGCCACTGACCTTTTGGGCTGAAGGTGTCAATACAGCTTGCTATGTACAGAATAGAGCTTTAGTGAATAAGAGGTTGATGAAGACTCCATATGAAGTTCTTCATCATTTGGCCCCTCTTATTTCATTCTTTAGAGCCTTTGGGTGTCCTTGTTTTATTCTCAACACTAGCAACCCACTCCAGAAGTTTGCTAGTAAGGTGGATGCAGGGTATTTTGTTGGTTATTCATCAACTTGCAAGGCATACAGAGTCTTCAACTGTAGAACAAAGGGGGTTGAAGAAACTCTGCATGTTAAGTTCAATGAATCTCCAAAGGACAAGATTCCACAAAACCCTGTGGAGTTGTTTGATCTGGACATACTGCAATATGTTCCTTATCAACCTCCATCTGTTGAGCCTGTCAACAGATCTTCACCTGGTGGTACTGATGATGATGAAGTCAGTACTCACCTCTTCAGGTTTAGTGACAACCTGCCTAAGTCCACTGAACCTGATGCTTCTGTAGCCTCAGCAGCTCCATCCACTACAAATGCTGATGAGATTTCTGCTTGCTCTACTTCGTTTGAGCTGCCATCCTCTATATGGTTTCAGGAATCTCCATCACCATCTGTTGCTGCTGATGGGTCTACAAACACTTGCACAGATATCATAGTCTATCAAGAGCTCAAGAATCACCCCACATCACAGATCATTGGTGATATCCATGCTGGAGTTTCAACCAGGAATCAATTGTCCAACTTCTGCTTCTATGCTCTCTTCATCAGTCAGCAAGAGCCAAAGAACTATCATATTGCTTTAAGAGACAATGGATGGGTGGAAGCTATGCAGCTTGAGCTTCTTCAATTCAAGAAACAGCAAATGTCGGAGCTTGTTCCATTACCCAAAGATAAGTGTGCTATAGGCACCAAGTGGGTATTCAGGAACAAAACAGATGAGGAGGGCCAAATTGTCAAGAACAAGGCCAGACTGGTTGTCCAAGGGTTTGCACAGGAGGAAGGCATCGATTATGATGAGACCTTTGCACCTGTGGCCAGACTGGAAGCAATCAGACTGTTCTTAGCTTATGCTGCCTTTCACAGTCTTAAGGTTTATCAAATGGATGTCAAAAGTGCCTTCCTATATGGAAAAATAAAAGAAGAGGTTTATGTGTGTCAACCACCAGGCTTTGAGGACAATAAACATCCTGATTGGGTGTACAAGCTTGATAAGGCTCTCTATGGGCTGAAGCAAGCACCTAGAGCCTAGTATGAGACACTCTCAACCTTTCTTCTAGAGAATAAGTTCACTAGAGACACCATTGATAAAACCTTATTCATCAAGACTGTGAGACAACATAAGCTCCTTGTTTAGATTTATGTTGATGACATCATCTTTGCATCCTCTGATCCAAAGTTGTGTGATGAATTTACAAAGCTTATGAAGCTAAGATTTGAAATGAGTGCTATGGGAGAATTACAGTACTTTCTGGGATTGCAAATCAAACAACAGGATGATGGAATCTTCATCCATCAGTCCAAGTATACCAAAGAGTTGTTGAATAAGTTTGATTTACAAACCTGTAAGTCCTGTTCTACTCCCATGAGCAGCATCACACAACTAGATGTAGATCAGAAAGGTAAAGCGGTTGATGAAACCCTTTACAGATGTATGATTGGGTCCTTGATGTACCTTACAGCTTCTAGACCAGACATCATGTTTGCAACATGTGTTTGTGCTAGATTTCAGGCTGCTCCTAAAGAATCCCATTTGATTGCAGTCAAAAGGATCTTTAGATATCTGCAATGTACCCAATCATTAGGTCTTTGGTATTCAACGGGGCATTCTTGCAAATTAGTTGCTTTCTCTGATAGTGACTATGCACGATGCAAAGTCACCAGAAAATCCACTTCTGGTGGTTGCCAATTCCTAGGCAATTGTTTAGTTTCTTGGCAGAGTAAGAAACAAACATCAATTGCTACATCCACTGCTGAAGCTGAGTACATTGCTGCTGCAAGTTGTACATCTCAGATACTCTGGCTTCAGAACCAACTCTTGGATTATGGCATTACAGAGACTAAGACTCCATTATTAATGGATAGTGCTTAGCTCTTTGCATTGTCAAAAATCCAGTCCCGCACTCTAGGACCAAACATATAGAGATCAGACATCATTTTATTAGGGATTGCTATGAAAAAGGTCTGATTGATCCAAAGTTTGTGCCTAGCGCTGATGAGCTTGCAGATATATTTACTAAGCCTTTAGATAGTGCCACATTTCAAAACTTGGTACTAAGGCTTGGTATGCTGCAGCTTGAATAATTTGACTAATACTGATGATCTCAGTTCACAAGTACTGATGAGCATTAGTATGCAAAGGTCAAATATAAGTACTGATGAGTAATTTAGTTTTCAGCATTTTCACAACTACTGAAGACTAAACAGCTTCAAAGTACTGATGTACATTATTTGTTGAAAACAACTGATGTAGTGAGGTGGATTACAACTACTGATGTATCATTTTCAAACAAATAAGTACTGAAGAACAAATTTTGTTCACAAGTACTGATGTGTAATTTACACAAGTACTGAAGACAAAATTTGTTCACCAGCTCTGAGTATTTCATCAGCACTTGTGAACATCTGATCATAAGAGCTGAAGGCATAAATACTCACAAGAGCTGAAGGGTCAATGAAACATCTGAAAGTCAGCCAAAGAGCTGATGAGTAAATGTGGAGGTCAGCATGAAACAACTGATTTGACGGAAACAACTGAAAGTAATTTCTCTTCAGCTGATGCCAACAGCTGCTGTTTCATACCCAAACAACTGAAGGACAAAACCATGTCTTCAGTAGTTTCACAACTACTGATGACTAACACCAAGTCCTCAATTGTTTACAACAACTGAAGCAATACCATGTCTTCAGTAGTTCACAACTACTGATATCAGTAGTTTACAACTACTGAAGGCTAACACCAAGTCTTCAGTTGTTACAACGTCTGAAGATGAAAACTAGGTCTTCAGTAGTTTATAACTACTGAAGACTAATAATAAGTCTTCAGCCGTTTACAACATCTGAAGGACAAAACCAAGGTTTCAGTAGTTTCATCTACTGAAGACTAACACCAAGTCCTCAGATGTTACAACCACTGAAGGTTAAAACCACGTCATCAGTCGTTACAACAACTGATAATAAAACCACAACCTTCAGTAGTTTTTCTTTCAACCTTTGCCCTACCCTATAAATACCCCAACTTCAGAGCATTTACTCCTCACTTGACCTAATCCTTCAAAACCTCTGAAATTCCCATACACCATTAATGGCGACCATGTAACTGAAACCTCGACACAACTGTGTCGCCCATCTCACCAAATCGCCATTATGGCCTAAGTTTCACCAAGCCGTCGATCTTATGAACGACTCACCCTACAAAATGGCTTTTCTCCTGAACCCCACTATATACACCGACTCCTTGGAGAGTTTTGGATGAACGTAACCGTCCAAACTGGAGAGCAGGATGGCGAGGTTTATCTCCGGTCCTCCTCAACGGCCACCCCGTGGTTATCACTCCAGCTACCCTACGCCAAACCCTAGAGCGGAGGATGCCACCCACCCGACCTCCTACCCCAAAGGTGCCCTGGATCTCTCATTCACATCCCACGACTACCAGGGTAACCTCTCCGCCTCCACCTTGTTGAAGAAACACTTCCCTGACCCTCAACGACTGATCTTCCACATGGTGAACGTGTGTCTGGCTCCCAAAACCTCTTCGTGGGACCAGATGTCCACAAGGTGGCAACAGGTATTGTTCTCTATCCTTGAAAAACAACCGTTAAACTTAACTGATAAACTCTTTTTGGAAATAAAGGATATGGCCACAAAACCAATTTCTCACCGATGGATCTTGTATCCTCGGTTCATTATGGCTATAATAGAGAACCAGCTTCAGGCTGAGGGACTAGTTGGCACTGGGGTCCCTGCCATGGCTGTTCTAGCCGAGGTATACTCCAGGCACAACACTGACCAAACACTCAAACAGGCTGGCCGGCTGCGAAAACCCACGCAGCAGGAACCCACAGCCTCCACCTCCAAATCCAAAGTCCTCACCAAACCAAAAGCCAAAAAGAAGCCCAAAAAGGCTACTCAGGGAGATGAGTCCCCTGAGGATGCCCCTGCAACACAAAGGCAGGATGTGCCTGCTGGTTCGATTCTCACAGCAGGTACCACGACTCCACCCACCACAACCGCACAGGCTTCCTCTCAACAGGAGCCTGACGCAACCAATATTGGGGCAACCACATTACTGGGGTCTTACTCACTTGAGAAGACTGCCATTGAAGAGCACATCCTCCCCTGTGCACACTGCTTCGAGCCCATCTCTTGATGAGACCGCCCCCCAAAGCCCTACATTGGTTATCACCAAAGTGCTGACCCATTTGAGCACTCCACCCTCTCCCCAGAAACCTATTACAACTGGGGAGACTCCAACCGAAGAGGGGGTGGATGCAAGTGCCGGTGGGAGCCCACAGCACAGAGAATCAGTCCAATCTCCCAGTGTGGCTAGGGAGATAAGACAATCTGGTGAGGCTGCCACTTCCCCTGCATCAACATCTGAGCAGGGTGAAGCTGGTAACATCACTAAGACCTCACCAGAGGCAACTGCCGATGATGGATCCAATCCGGAGGCTAGAAGTCCCCAGTACCATGAACAAGGGGCACATGCTATTATTGAGCCACACTCAGGGCATGTACATCCTGACATTGTCAGGAGGTTAGGTGATTCAGCTCATGCTGATGATGACCTGAGCTTCTTCTACGATGTAGTAGCTCAAAACACTATCTTAGAGGATGAGATAAGCAGACTCAAAGAGCTGCTTGCTCAAATGACTCAGGATAGAAGTCCATCTACCACCACTACCCACAGATGGCACCTTCACCCGAAGGTCTCATAAACACTGAGCCACTCCCACAAACTCGGCCACCAGCCCCTGCTTCTGGCACTAGCTCTCAGGGTCAGAACCCCCTGAGCAGCTGGATGCTATCCTCCAGAAATCCCTACCTCTCATCACACCCATGCTTAAAGACTTAGTCATTCAAACCCTTGATGAGAGGCTTCCCACATACATACAACCCATGGTGGAGGTTGCCATTTCTAAGGCACTTGCTGATAGTCAAACCCCAACCAATGCACCCAAAAAGGGGGAGACATAAGTACAAGTCAAGAGGAAGAGGGGTGAGGAGGAGGTAGAGGCAGAGAAAGAGGTGGTGGTTGAGAGGGAGTTGGTTGAGGAGACTAGGAAGGTGAGGGAGAAAGGGAAGAGGAAAGAGAGGGAGGTTGAGCAAATAGAAGTGGCTGACATCCAAAAGGATTTCAGTATCACTTTTAAGAAAAAGGGAGAGGAGGGAAAGAAGGTGGCTGACTCTGATCTAGCAGCCCTTGTCAAGGAGGCTGATGCTGAACATAGCAAATCAATGGATTCTGCCATTGCTCAGCTGTTCAGGCAAGGTTTTGACAAGGACACTGCCTTGCTAGATCAGGAGCTCAGGAGGATGGAAACTAGGGAGATAGAATACCGATGGTCTACTTATAGCCAAGAGGATCAAAAGAGACTCGAGGCTATGAGTAGATTCATTTCGAAGTATCTGGGCAGGCCAGTCCTTGATGTCAAAGCATGGACCAGGGACAGGATCTTGGCTATAGCCGCCAAGATCTGTTCAGCTGGTGACTTCACAAAGGGACTGGTCGCTGAGGCCCTCTCCGAAGCCGGTGCTGGGAACAGGACACTTCTAGCAAAACAGACTAAGCCTTCTCTAATATCTAGATTGCTAGCAGTGCCTGCCAACATTCCCACACCAACAACCCAACCACAACCCACTAAACCAACCCCTTCACCACCAAAACCCGCAGCCAATGATCCACCCTTGAAGAAGAAGAGAAGGGTGTTGAGGCTGCAAGAAGAAGAAGAAGAGGAGGATGAGGAGGATAGACTGCCCCTTTCAGCAGTCATTCCTCTACCAAGAGCCAAATCCCAACCATCACTCCCACCTCACAGATGGACACTGTGAGGGTGAAGATAGAGGAAGAGGCACAGCAGCAGCTTCATGATGCTGAAATGCTTAAGTCAATTGACCAAGCATATGCTGCCTCTACCTCTATCATGAATATGAAGAAAGAAGCTCTGAGACTCTTCACTCTCAAACAAACCTTCTAATATAACAAGGAGAGAGTGAGGACTTGGCCTGATCCTAGGGTGGCTCACAGGATCACAAAGAAAGATATTCCTGTGAGATACAAGAGCCAGATGAAGAGGATTGTAGATGAAGTAATCACAGTGGCTCTTGTAGTAACACCCTGGGAAATTGTGGATGAGTTCGAGAAAGCTTATAAGGCTAAGCTACCTCCTGAAATGATGTTGGAGAACAGGATGGTTAGAAAAGGCTTAGTCTATAAGAAGCTTGAGAACTTCCGCAAAAATGAGCTCAACTTGTTGCTTGAAGGCAGACATCCAGATGAATTTGCATATAAGCAAATCACAACAGTTGAGCTCAAAAATGGGAAACAGGTTAAGTATGTCTCAGAGATGTACGGCCGTGAAGGATTGTTCGATGGTGGGGATGAGGGCATGACCAAAGAAGAACAAATGATCTTTGTCCGAGCCTACACCAGAGAATCCTACCGGCTTGTACATGGGAGGTAGATCTCATGGATGGGACAACAGCTCTGTGCCCAATTCCCCAAGACAGAGCTCCCATCCATACTTAGCCAAACAAACACTAGAGACTACCTCTCAGGCCAGTGCTTATCTGGGTCAACTTCTAATCTGATCTAGAAGGAAATAGACCAATCATTATGCCACCAATAAGTGGGACAACTAATAATTAGAGTTTTTGGCTGCATTGGTTCAGGGGGAGTTTGTTGGACCAAAAGAACCAATAAGCCAAGATCAGGAAAACCTCTAAGTCCCACATGCCACTGCAACAACTGCTGAAGACTCCCATCAGCTATTGTGTTCTCTTGCTTGAATGTCAGACTCGAGAGCATCTTAGCTCCAACCATCAGCTGTTCTGACAAAGTATGAAGAACAAAGTATGAAGATCAAAGAACTGAAGAACAACAGCTGAAGAAGACTCCAAAGTACTGAAGACCATGTACTGAAGTCTGAAGTACTGATCTTACAAGTACTGAAGACTTCAAGTACTGAAGACAAGTACTGAAGAATCAAAAGCTGAAGAACTGAAGAACTGAAGACCTTCTACTGAAGCACAAAGTCTGAAGACAAAGACTGAAGACAACAACTGATGATATCTACTGAAGTCATCAGTTGTTACATCATCTGAAGCCAAGTCTGAAGACCAAGTACTGAAGACTCAGAGTTTGTCACAACAGCTGAAGAAGTCTTCTTCAGTTGTTGTGATGGTTTTTCCTTCTCAGTAGTTTATTTTGTTTCAGTAGTTGTACAACAGCTGAAGAGCATGTTCTTCAGTTGTTATAGTATCAGTAGTTATAAACGACTGAAGAGTTTGTTCTTCAGTCGTTGTAGGATTTCAGTAGTTTTACTTTTGTCAGTACTTAGGAAACTTTTGTAAGAAGATGTCAGCAGTTGACATCTTCAGTAGTTTTATGTTTTGTCAGTTGTAATTTTAATATTCAGTTGATGTCAGAAAAAGGACATCAGCCCATCCTTTTGCCGCCTATAAAAGGATGGGGAACCATACTGTTTTAATTGCCGAAACGTGCTAAGCAATAGAACATTTATTGTTTCGCAGAACTCTTTTCTCTCTCTATGCTTGTGCTTTTATATGCAATATCTTTATGTTCTTGCATTAATCGCTAATTAATGTGCTAAATCCGCTGTAAACATAATCTGATTGATCAAACGAGAGGCTGAGATCCTGTCACATATATTCATCGTGTCAAATATCATTCATTATGTTAAATATCAGTTTATTGTATCATATATTTTACATTATTTGTTATATGTATTTATCATTGTATGTTACTATTTAGATCATTTTATGTTATTTTAATCATTATTTCTATAGATTATATAAACTTTTATCTATTATTGTGTTTTACATTAGAATTACATAATGATATACTTTCACCAATGTATTTATTAAAATTCATAGTGTTAAAATAACATAATTTTTATTTTTGTCATTGTTTTTTATACATTATATAAACTTGTGGTTATCTATCATTATTTTATAATTAGAAAACACAATGATGCTATTTCACCAATGTATTTTTTAAAACTCATAATGTTTAAATAACATGATGACGATAACAAAATAGAATAAGACATTATATTAATTTGTCATGATTTTAATTTATTAAATTCATTAATTGTTACTTATTATTTTATTTTATATATTAGAGATAGAAAACAATGTTATTCACCATATACTTTTTAACTTCATAATTTTAGAAAAACATAGTATTAAACATAGTATTATTTAAAAAAATATAATAACTAACAAAAACACTCAATGAACTGAACTAAAAGATACAATGGTGAGATATGAACTTAAAAACTTAAAAAAAGTCTATTATCTTTTTATGTAACAACACTATACTTGTTTTAAAGACAAAAAACACTTGTTTTTATGGTGTGACTTTTATAAAAAAAAATATATCGTACATAAAAATATGAATTTTTTTAAAAATGGAAGAAATTGTAAAAAGTCAAGAAAAATGAATACTCTTAAAATACCCCTATAATAAATATCTTTCTATAAATTAATCTCAACTAATAGTTAAGTAGATAGATGGTTGAGATTGTTTTTTACACTTCTTAATTTTAAATCTCTTTTTATTTAAACCTATTCTATACAGAAAAGGTATTTTAACTAAATTTTGGAATTTTGATAACATTAATAATATATATCCATATCTAAAAAGGTGTATTTTTGTTCCTAAGGATATGAGTAAATCGGATAGGATCCATTTAGTTAAAAAAATATAAAATACTCTTTACCGTTTATTTTAAAAAGCCTTACTTATTTTGTTATTCTCAATAATGAACGAAAAATGTTTCAGTCAACTTATAACATGTACGCAACACATGTGGGAATTTCAATATTTTTACCACTAAAAATAATTCTTGTATGGTTATGATCATCGTCGTTTTCATCGTCTTCTCACGGTCATCATCATCATCACCCTCACCCTCATTAAACCACATGATTATCATCAAATCCCACCCCTGGTATTTTTCTTGACATCATCACCACAAACACTTCTCAACAACCACCACCAACACCAACGGAAGCATGAACAACAAACAACAACAGTATCACCATCACCAACAACAAATAGCAGTATTAATAATAGTAATTAATATCAATTAATGTACATATTTCTTCATGATAAATCTTTGAACATGAAAGATTGTTCTTTCGACATTTACATCGACTTTATTCTTTGTTGTCTCGCTAAACACCTCTCACACTCGGTGAAAGCCACCCATACAAATTCATTAATTTGCTATGATTTCAACATTATCATATCTATAAATACCAACACAAAGTAAGTATTCCTAATAAATGTTCTTAACATGCTAGCATTTTCATTTGCTACGAAAATTGAAAATGATAGGGCGGACCTACCCTCAGGGGAAGGGGGCAACCGCCCACCCAAAAATTATTATTTTTTAATGTTATATATACGCTTGATTATCGACCGCCCCTATAAATTTTACAATCCCCCCCCCTTGAAACTCAGTTTTTTTAATATAAGATAAATCTTTAAACCAAATCTCTTTAAACTGAATTTTTTCAAGTCCAATGTTTAAACCCAACCCACTTTTCAAATCCCAATTAGTTAAAAAAAAGAAACTCTCTCTCCACAATCCACAAACCTCAAACCCCAGCCCACTACCCAGTTCCCGACTTCCGAGTTCCGACCCCTGCCCCCGCCTTCCCCTGAACTCCGACAACCTGCTCCGCTCTCCTGCGAGGCGGCGACCTACTCCTGCTTGCCTGAACTCCCCTGCCCCTTCGCAGCCCTGCTCGGCTCTCCGACCTGCCCCTTCACGATTGAACTCCCTGCCCCTTCCGACCGGTGACCTGCGACCAGCCCAGCTCTCCAACGACCTGCTCCTGAGTCTTCGACCTCCAATTTCGGCCAGGTAATATGTATAATTTTATATTTCTTAATTATTTGGTTTCTTAATTTTTGGTTAGAAGCTAGGGTTTGAAAGTTAACATAGGATTTTATATATATATTATGTATTATATATATATATTGTGTATTGTAATCTGTAAGATACTAAAAGTCTAATATTGTGATATAATTTGAGTTAACATAGGAATTACTAGTCACGTTATGAAACGATTTCTCAAGAGTAAAGTTGGAGAATATTCGTCTAATACTCCCGAATATGTTGACGTGGGTACACTTCCTTTGGACCCTGGTGACCATAAACCACTTTATCATATAACCCTAATCAACAAGATGACATTAGGATGCATACTTACTTAGAGGGCCATATCAACCAAAGGATATTGTATTCACACAAACAAAGATAGGTAAAGAATTAAGATGTTTTAATGAAAGTTGATATGATGCTCATCCAAGATAGTTAGAGTATAGTACAAAGAATGATTGTGTATATTGCTTATGTTGCTACTTGTTTAAAGGGTATTTTGAAGATTCAAAGACGTTTTTTCTCTGAGGGTTTTAATGGTTGGAGAAACAAGAAAGACTTGTTAAACATGTGGATGAAGTTAATAGTTTGCACAATAAATGTTTGAAAAAGTGTAATGATTTGGTTAATGAGAATCAATCGATATGAGCCGCCTTTAAGAAGCAAGATTCAAAGCAAAGGTATGAATACCGACGTAGATTAGGTGCTTCTATGAGGCTTGCCAAAAAATTATTAAATCAAGGACAAGCATTTCTCGGTCATGATGAATCGGATGATTCATTAAATAAAGGAAACTTTTTGGAACTTTTACAATGAATAGGTGAAATAAACGAAGAACTTGGGAAGGTTATCTTAAGAAATTCACATGGGAATAATAAAATGACATGTCCAAAAATTCAATAAGATATCAAACATTGTTTTGCTCAAGAGGTACTAAAACAAATTTTTGAAGATCTTGATGGTGATGTTTTCTCTTTATTAGTTGATGAATCAAGTGACATTTTTAAAAAGGAACAAATGGTCATGATTATTTGATAGGTGAATAAGTATGGGGTAGTTAAGAAACGGTTTATTGGACTTGTTCATGTGATGGAGACATCCGCATTGATACTTAAATCCACTATTGATGATTTATTTGCTCGACATAGATTATGTTTGGCTAATATTATAGGCCAAGGTTATGATGGTGCAAGTAATATGTTGGGCGAGTTTAACGGACTAAATGCATTAGCTTTAAAAGAAACATTTCTGCATTCTATGTACACTTTTTTGCTCATCAACTACAACTTGTTGTTGTTGGGGTTGCGCATAAACATACAAGTGTTTGGAAGCTTTTCGAAATGATAGGGTGTCTAACAAATGTCGTTAGTGCATCTTGCAAACAACAAGATAAGCTTTAGAAAGTCAAAAAAGAACTTGAAAGATAACCTTATTACCGAAAGTGGGTTAAATCAAGAAATGTCACTTTCAAGGCCCGGGGATACACGTTGGAATTCTCACTATAAAACTCTTTCTCGTTTGATTACTATATCCATAGGTTATGGAAGTCCTTGAATATGTTGAAGAAACAGGTGTCAATCTTGCAAGTGTCAATCAAGCGGATGAACTTCACTCAGAAATGAAAAATACAACTTTGTCTTCTACTTAACTTGAGGTCGCATATTCTAGATATCACAAACATGTTGTCTCAAAGTCTTCAAAGAAAAGAGCAAGATTTGTTGAATTCGGTTTCATTGATTTCTTCTACCAAACGTTAACTTGAGAAATATAGAATGGAGCGTTTCAATGAGTTTTTTTTAACAATGTTAACTCTTTTTGTGAAAAATATGAACTTAAAGTGATAAACATGGATGATGAGTACATTAACCCAAAGAAGTCAAGACAAAAGACAAATATCACATATCGCTACAATTTTGAGTACGATTGCTTCAATGCGGTTTTCGATATGCAAATACAAGAGTTTGGGAACCGTTTTAACGATGTAACATCCAACTTACTTGTTTGTTTGGGTAGTTTGAGTCCTTATGATAATTTTGGTGGCTTTGACGTTTCAAAGATACTAAGATTATGCGAGTTGTACCCGAATGATTTCGATGAAAATGATAAAAGAAGACTTCCGGTTGAACTAGAGATCTATATTGACAATTTAAAAGCGGATAGTCGATTTGCCAACTTCGATAGTTTATCAAGTCATGTACACTTAATGGTTCAAACAAAGAAGCACCTTTTTTTACATTGGATATCGTTTATTGAAGCTAGCTTGTATTACCCGTTGCAACCGCAACAGTTGAAAAATGTTTTTTGGCGATGAAGTACGTGAGCTCCGATTTGCGTAATCGGATGGGTGGTGAAAATTTAAACGATAGTTGTATATGTTTTGTGAAGAAAGATTTACTTAGGAGTGTCTCCTAGATGTTGTTATGGAAAGATTTTAAAAAGTAAAACCTCTTAGAGAACAACTTTAGGTATATTGTACCTTTATTATGTTTTTGTAATGACATTTGACGTGATTTTGTTGGTTTTATAAAATTTAGTTTGATTGACTTAGATTGTTTTAGAAAGGCTTGGAAGAAACTATTATTATATATTTGTGAATTTAAACAAGGGGATCGTCCTTGAAAACAACTTGAATGTTAACCACGTTGATTTCAATGCCATAATATGAATCATTCTTAACATTTTAGTAATATAGCTCTTTTAATTGTACAAACTTAGAAATGAATAATAGTTAAACGTGAAAGCTATTTTGGTGTTAGAGACATGCTTGTGATGACTAGTATACTTATCGGTTTTGTACTGTGTTAGTGAGTATGGTTTATGTCATAGCACTAGTTTACTTTTAGATCTTAATGAGCCTTGTAACGTCTTAAAGAGCTACTTTTGTTTAGATAGAGCCGCATTAGACACCGATAAACATTACATCTCTAGAAATTGCTGATAAATACATATATTATCTAGTCACTGGTGTATGGTGACTAGATATATGTTATCTACACTTGAGCACCCCACCCCCCAATACCATTCTTATATTAGTCCAAACCCACCACCATCATGAAGCTCAAGGGTGTTGACAGTAGGATATATATATGTTTGCATATTTCAGAAACACTTATCTAGATCGACTAGTGCACTCTTATCATGTGTAATAACTTATATTTCCACCACAATGTATTCATGAAAATGTGATCGATTGACACCCCATGTGTATTTCTTAGCTTGTGCGCCAAGAGACCTTCATCTCACCATGCGTATTTCTCAACTGGGTTTTACTAAAAAAAATTACCGCTAGAAAGAAACTCATGCAAATGACATGCACATCTTCTCAAGTAATCAGTAATTTGAACCAACATACATAATGATATGAAGAACACTTTTGGAGGATTTTATTTTTGGGACAGCCAAGGTGAATCGAAAGATAATCCCTAAAGTGTTCCTAGTTGGTTTTCATTTATTTTGATCGAGAATAATTCAAGTTGCTCCACTGGATCTTGGACCAAAGCTCCTTAGCCTGTGAATATTTGGATTGCTACACCCTTAAGCCCATTCTCAGACAAGCCCAATGCATATAAGACATGGAAAAAAACAAAAAACAATGCCAAGTATTTGGAAAATTTCAGATTATAAAATTTAATGTGTTATAATTTTCAACAGTTACCCTAAGGTTTAAACTAGAAAATTAGCCATTTGAAGCTTAGAACTCATTAAACACTTAATCATTTGAAACTTATATCTTTAAGAATAATTTGGAATAAGTATGTTTATGATTATTATGTTTAACTTGTATCTTTGTTTTGTTATGATTGTGTTCATGCTTAATATGTCATGCTTAATATGTCAAACGATATTTATTTAAGATCATTAGTCTTAATATTTAGGATCAATAATATTAATTTTATTTGTAAAATATTATATATGCGTTTATTTTTTTTTTTTACATTTGTTGTGTTCGTTTACATTAACGGGCGAATACGAACAAGTACAATTATTTAATGAGTGACAAACAAAAATTTTCATTTAGTTACGATCGTGAACTGTTTACGAACAAATAAATTGCTAAACAAACAAATTAACATGAAAAAATCATTATTCAGTTGCGTTCTCTTCGTTATGGTCTGGGCCAAATCTAAGACCTTTTAATATAAAGTTAGAGTCATAGCCACATATCACCCTCTAATTAATAACCATTACCCCTTGTCATGTATCTTGTTATACTCATTGCACGTGCACTCATACTAATATTCAATTATTGTACTTTGGTAAATTGATGTTCCTGGCATATTCTCCTGGTCCTATTTGTTCTTTTGGTTACTCATATTATGTTTATTCTTATAATTTAATTAGAGTTAACCTAAGATGTCTAATATTTGACAAACTTCATTCGTTCATTTTTGTTACACCATACATTGCTGTTGTCTTGCAGGCCTCATGCCACCGTGTTGCAAACTCAACACCCTGTGGTGTGCGCAGTGACCAAGGTAAATGGTCTTAGAATGTTAGACGTATGTTTTCTATGTTGTTCTACGCTTGTCCATGTCTTTGACAATCTATCTTCTACGGTGTACCATTGCGGAGTTTTACCCCCAAAATGGTCTTAGAATGTTAGACGTATGTTTTCTATGTTTTCTGTGGTGTGCGCAGTGACCATTGTAAATGGTCTTTGACAATATATATTGTCATACCTCCAAAATCCACGTGCGGAGTTTTACCGCGAGATGTGTGAACAAACCAGGATCACAGTCAATAGTTACTCAGAACGACTCTATATGTCATTTAGAATATAAACCAAACCAGAGTTCAAACTTTAAAACCATGCGGAAGCGTATTGTAAATAAGACAAACCCAAAATATAAAAATGTTTGATATGGAAAAACATGCCCCAACCAACTGTTTAGAAAACCCAAAATGTAAAGACAAGCAAATGTGTTTATAATTTAAGTCTTAAATGCATGCTCGACCCGTGCTGTGCTCCTATTGGCAATCTGAGTTATCGACTTGAATAGCATACTAAAAATGTCAACACAATGGTTGGTGAGTTCAAGAGTTTGCGTTTAAACATAAATAGTTTAACAATTGTGATATATATAAGCAGTGTATTGTAACAGATAGCTAGTCTATTAACAATAAATATTAATTTATAGTGATTTCGCAATTGAAGCTGACTGTGATAGTTTTTGCCTCCTGCCATGACTTATCATGTCGTGACAAATGTTCATAGGACAAATGGCACCCGGTTGACCTCGAGTCACACAGGTGGGGCTCGTCAGACCCAGTAGTACTACCCAAGTTTCCCCGCTATTCAATATTAACAATTCGAAAGTGTGAGGACTTTTCCATTGTAAACAGCACTATATTAATATTATACACAACTTAAATACAGTAAGCGTTTGTGAAATTACTAGTATCCTATCTCCCCCAAAAGAGATTAAATAAATAGTGGGGCATGAACTCACCTGATACGCGTGATAGATATCTAAGGCTTAACTTAACAAGAATACATGGAAAGACAACCTTCAAAGGTTACCTAGAACACACAAGTACATAAGTACATGTACACAGAAATCCCAAGGAAACCCTAAGTGCTCTACACTCAAAGAACTCAAGGTTTTATAAAATAAACACGTTTGACCCATTGATCCGTTTGATCCGTTGGTGACATTATGTGTTGAAAACCATTTAAACAAACATAATCATTCATCATACAAGATCAAATCATGCAAAATCTACTCATATGATCCATAACTATGAATTATCATAAACAGGCCAAAACAGATAATTTACCAATTAATCATCCATACAACCCAATCTACACATTCAACCACAGTAGAATTCATCCATGCACATACTAGCATGCTCCTAATGTCTCAAACATGATCAATTCATCATATGTAAGAATTTGTACAAATAAAGTTTCCTCTTGGGAAAGTATATCCCAAATCCATAAAACACTCAATGTACTCATGAACTCATTACTAATATACTAATTCAAGCTCATAACAACACCTAGACATGATCAACAACACCTACTCATCATAATTCAAAGTTCATCAAAATAAAGTTTCCCTTTTGGGAAGTAATGCCCAAAAGTGATTTAGCACCCAATTCCATCATAATTTCATCAATATTATACCTAATCAAGTTCATAACATTCTTTCTAACATGATGATCATCACCAAAACATCCAAATTCTCAAACATCATACACAAAAGTTTCTACTTTTGGCAAGATATGAACAACGACATTCATTCTAAGATTTCTAGCATTCATATCAACAATCTAGCATCTAATCATCATCATGAACACATTAACAACATTAATCCATCATTAGATCATCATGGCATGGAAATAAAGTTACTATTATTAGTAACCTATGAACACCAACTTCAATTCATCAATTTCTTGCAAGATCAATGTTTCCTAGCATTCATACAACCTACTAATCATCATACATTCATCTAACAATCATCAATTTCACATTATCATCATCAATTTCGAAATTAGGGTTCATCTTCATCAAAAAGTATGAACAACCAATCAAAAACGTAATTTTCTTGCATAATCAACGTTAAATAACATGTATACAATCTAACTAACATGATAGCATCATCAATTGATCAAAATTCAGCACCATGAACCCCTAATTCGCAGCTAGGGTTTCGGCTATATCAAGAACACCCATAAAAACATCAAGACTAACCTTAATTGTTGCAAAGGAACAATATTTGATGTTGCTAACTTGTTGTATGGCTTGCAAACACCCAAAATCTAATGAACCTTGCTTGTTCTTGGTCGATTTCGCAAAGGGAGAGGGAGAGAGGAAGAGGTTGCGGCCGATGGGTGTGGGGGGGGGTGGTTAGGGTTTTGTTTTAATTAAATTTTGCTAAATACCCCTTTAATCCTTGTATTTAGTATTTTTATAAAAAGGCACTCTTTTAAATACTTTTTAAATGGTTTTTTAACTACAATGATACACATATAAACTCATGGTAACAATTGTACATTTTATCTTTGTAAAACACAAGACATACGAATTTACACACACGTTTTCGCGTTACGCGATTAATTCCCAAATAGTCTTTAAATCGCGTAAACACATAAGCATAATGCAATAATCATATAAACAGTTAAATTATTATTAATTTAACATTATTAATTATTATTAGGTCACCAACGTTAAACGACAACTAGTGTGTGCTTACGACGCGTGTATGCAAGACTTAACGGAACTAACGGAGTTTTGTAACGGAAAATTACCGGATGTCACATTATCCCCATGTTGATAGAATTTTCGTCCTGAAAATTGCGTTACATGGTGGGAGTGTTCCATCACTGGTCTACTGCATTGGCACACAGAAATCAAAATCTAGTGAGTTTTGGATGAGTTGTCACATCATCCCCATGTTGATAGAAATTTCGTCTCGAAATTTAAATCAATACCTTTGTCTGCAGGCATCGTCTCAAATAGTTGAGGGTACTTAAGCTTCATTTGATCTTCACGTTCCCACGTGAATTCCGGTCCACGTCGCGAGTTCCAACGAACTTTGACTATAGGTATCTTGCTTTGCTTAAGAATTTTCACCTCACAATCCATCACCTCAACCGGTTCTTCGATAAAGCGTAGTTGTTCATCCACTTGAACATCCTCTAGTGGTACAATTAGTGTCTCGTTAGATAGACACTTTTTCAGGTTTGAAACATGGAACACATTATGGACTCCACTCAGCGAATCAGGTAAGGCTAGTCGATAGGCCACTGGACCTATTCTTTCCAATATCTCAAATGGTCCAACATACCACGGATTTAGCTTTCCTCGCTTGTCAAACCGAACTACGTCTTTCCATGGTGAGACCTTCAGTAAAACCTTGTCACCAATCTGAAACTCTAAAGGTTTCCGTCTCTTGTCAGCATAACTTTTCTGTCTATCTCGCGCTGCAGCCATATGGTTCCGTATCTGCACAATCTTCTCAGTTCTTTCATGTATTAGCTCGGGACCCGTTAGTTGACTATCACCAATTTCAGCCTAGCAAACCGGTGATCTACATTTTCTCCCATACAAAGCCTCGAAAGGTGCTGCCTGTATGCTAGTGTGATAACTGTTATTATAGGAAAATTCCACCAATGGCAGGTGAACTTCCCAGTTGTTCCCAAAATCAATCACACAAGCACGAAACATATCCTCCAAAGTCTGTATGGTACGCTCACTCTGGCCGTCAGTTTGTGGATGATAAGCAGTACTCATATCCGATCGTGTACCCAGAGATTTTTGTAGCGATTGCTAGAAGTGTGACGTGAAACGAGCATCACGGTCAGAAATAATCGAGATCGGTAACCGTGTCTCGAAATGATTTCCTTTAGGTACAGTCGGGTTAATTCCTTTAGGTACAGTCGGGTTAAATGATTTCCTTTAGGTACAGTCGTGTCTCGAAATGATTTCCTTTAGGTACAGTCGGGTTAATTTCTCCATCTTATCCGTTTCCTTAATTGCAAGGAAGTGAGCGGACTTCATCAACCGTCCACAATAACCCATATTGTGTCACAACCAGTATTAGTCCGGGGTAAGTTAGTGATAAAATCCATGTAGATTTGTTCCCATTTCCACATTGGTATCTCGGGTTGTTGTAACAGTCCAGATGGTTTTTGGTATTCTACCTTGACTTTTGAGTAGGTCAAACACTTGCTCACATACGTGGCTACATCGGCCTTCATATTAGGCCACCAGTAGTACGCCTTTAAGTCATGATACATCTTGTCAGATCCAGGATGTATAGAGTACTTAGACTTTTGTGCCTCACTCATAACTAAATCCCTTAGATTCCATAGACAGGCACCCAAAGTCTATCCATGAAGTACCGAATTCCATCCTCTTTCACCACTAGTTGTTTATCCATTCCCCGTAATGACTCAGAACTAACATTTTCCTCTTTTAAGGCTTCTATCTGTGCTTCCTTAACTTGTTCCGGCAGATGGGTGCTGATTGTAAGTTGTAAGGCTCTCACCCGCATGGGTTTAGCTGTTTCTTTCCGGCTTAAGGCATCGGCAGCCACATTCGCCTTTCAAGTGTGGTACATAATAGCGCAATCATAATCATTCAGAAGTTCCACCCAACGTCGTTGCCTCATATTCAACTCCTTTTGCTCAAAGATATGCTGAAGACTCTTGTGATCGGTGTAGATAATGTATTTGGTACCGTACAAGTAATGTCTCCAAATCTTTTAGGCAAAAACTACTGCACCCAATTCTAAGTCATGGGTGGTATAGTTCTTCTCGTGAACCTTCAGTTGTCTTGAGACGTAGGTTATTACTTTGTCACGTTGCATCAGGACACAACCCAATCCTTGAATGGATGTGTCACAATACACCACGAAATCATCTGTTCCCTCTGGCAGTGCCAATATCGGTGCACTACAGAGTTTCTGTTTTAATAGCTGAAAAGCCGCCTCTTGACTTTCACCCCATTTGTATGTCGTTCCTTTGTGGGTCAAGGCTGTGAGAGGTTGTGCGATCTTAGAGAATCCCTCTATGAATCGTCAGTAATACCCTACTAACCCTAGAAATTGCCTTATCTCGCTCGGTGTTTTGGGTATAGCCCAATTCTTTATCGCCACAATCTTGGCAGGATCAACATGTATTCCCTTCTTATTAATAATGTGACCTAAAAATTGCACTTCTCGTATCCAAAAGTCACACTTGGAGAATTTAGCGTACAGCTGCTCATTCTTCAACAATTCCAAGATCAATCGTTAGTGCTCTTCATAGTCCTCCTTGGTCCTAGAGTATATCAGTATGTCGTCGATAAACACAATGACGAACTGATCGAGATAGGGTTTGCACACGTGATTCATGAGGTCCATGAACACCGCAGGTGCATTAGTCAACCCAAAAGGCATGACCAAGAACTCGTAATGACCATAACAAGTACGAAACGCAGTTTTAGAGATGTCTTCTTCACAGGCTCTAAGTTGATGATAACCTGATCTCAAATCAATCTTCGAGTAATAACTTGATCCCTGAAGCTGATCAAATAAGTCGTCGATACGAGGTAAAGGGTATCGGTTCTTGACTGTGACTTTGTTTAACTCCCTATAATCGATGCACATTCGAAACGTGCTATCTTTCTTCTTAACAAAGAGGACAGGGGCTACCCAAGGTGATGTGCTAGGTCGTATAAAGCCCTTATCTAAAAGCTCCTGAAGTTGTGATGAGAACTCCTATAGTTCATTCGGTGCTAATCGATAAGGTGCTCTAGCAATCAGGGCTGCGCCGGGAGTCAGTTCGATTTGGAATTCCACCTGGCGATGAGGTGGTAGTCCGGGAAGATCCTCTGGAAACACCTCTGGAAAGTCTCGTACCACAGGTATGTCCTCCATTCTCCTTTCCTCCGGTTGCTTATCGGTGACGAGTGCCAGAATAGCCAAACGACCTTTTCGCAACAACTTTTGTGCTTTCATATAAGAGATGATGCCTATCACTGCACCACTCCTATCGCCTCTGACTGTAAGGATTTCGTCACCAACAGGAATTCGTATAATTTTCTCATGACATATGACCTTCGCTTGCTTATTAGAGAGCCAATCCATGCCTATCACCACGTCGAAACTTCCCAGTGTAACAGGCATAAGATCTATAGCGAAAGTATGACCAGCGAGCTCTATCTTACAATCTCTAAGGATATGTGTTACATGGATCTGTTTACTATCGGCCAATTCTATGGTGTATTTGGATTCTAAGGCAGAGGGAATATCACTTAGAAGACTACAGAATTTTACAGATATTAAACTCCTATCGGCTCCAGTATCAAACAGTACCGTAGCGAAACATCCATTGACTGAAAACCTACCAGTAACAGTCGTAGGGTCATTTAGAGCCTCACCTGAGCCAATGACGAAGGCTCTCCCTTTGGCTCCATTATTGTTACCACCATTTCCATTGCTGTTGCCATCATTGTTGTTGTTGTTGCCTTGGTTGTTGTTATTTTGACCATTGCCATTACCATTTTTCCTTAGCTGCGGGCAGTTTCGCCTGTAGTGCCCTTCTTTCCCACATTCAAAACAACCCTTGGGGTCTCCTGGGGTTGTTGTGGCTTCTTTACCAACTCACCACGACAATCCTTGGCTAAGTGTCCTATTTTACCGCAACACTGACATTTGAAGTTGTCACATCTTCCCACATGGTGATAGTTGCACCGCGTGCACCTCGGTTGTTTACCACCATAACCGCTTGGTCCTTGATTGTTTGTAGCCGACTGGTTGATGTTACGGTTGTTGTCAAACCTTCGTTGTTGTTGCTGAACCGGCTGTTGTTGCTGAGACTGTTGTTGACCGCTGGACGATGATGATTTATTGTTGTTGTTGGAAGCATCCCATTTCCTCTTGTTATCGGGCACGCTCGCCACAACGCCCCTTTCGGTAACCGTCCTTGTTCCACGGCTTCGTTGGTCAGTTTGTGAGCTAAGCGAATAGCTTGCTGAATTGTAGCTGGGTTGGAGGAAGTCACCATGCTCCGAATCTCGGGCACCAATCCCCGAATGTAGTGCTCCACCCGCTTATACATGTCATTTACCATTCCTGGGCATAGAGTGGCCAATCCATGAGTTCTAGTAGTATAAGCCTCGATTTCCGAGCCCTGCATTTTCAGTTGCCAGAACTCCATTTCTAGCTTTTGCACTTCACTTTGAGGACGGTACTCCTCGGTCATCATCTGCTTGAATTCATCCCAGGGAAGCTCATTTTCCATAGCTTGCCCAAGCATTTTTACTTGTGCATTCCACCAAGACAACACGACACCTTCCAAAGTTCCGGTGGCGTATTTCACCTGGTCGACAGGTGGGCAGTTGCACTTGGAGAAAACGGATTCCGTCTTCTCAAACCAGCGTACTATCCCTACAGCTCCCTCGGTACCACTGTAGGTGTGTGGCTTACAGTCCATAAAGGACTTATAAGTACACACGGGTGGTCCTGTTTTAACACGATAAACATCGATCAGATATCCTATACGATTAACTATAGCATTTGGTTTAACTTTCTATTATCGTTTACCTGCTGGCTGTCCCACTTGGGCAGCAGCCGCCGCTGCCTGAACCTGTTCGTTTATCAGGGCAGCTAATTCAGCAGGGGTTATGTTGATAGTACCGCCGCCTTGATCACCGGCGCCACGTCCACGTCCGCGCCCACGCCCTTGACCACATCCACGTCCTCGGGCGTCCATTTGCTTTCACTTTACATTCACAAATACGATAATGAGTAACATCAAACATATTTATCTCATTGAAGTAGTGTAAACAATAAGAAAGTAATGAATCATCACATCCACAACATTCATAACAAAAATGATAACCAAGATAAATAAATTGTAAATAAGTCACAATGTATTCACCAATGTCAAAATTTAAGTTTCTAGTTCAGGTGGGGAAACAACCCTTCCCACATAGGTTTCAAAAGAAAGAAACGCTACATAGTCCAAGTCATTTAAAGAAAATAAAAATCAATCAACAATATCCGACCCGTTGCTGTCATCTTCCATCTCCACGGGTTCTTCAGGTTCCTCTTCAGGTTCCTCTTCGGGTTCCTCCTCCGCCTCGGGGGCCTCTACAGAAGCAGGAGCTAGGGCAATCTAAAGCGCCGCCAACTGGGCTTCTAAAGTAGCAATCCTATTGTCGGCTGCTTCGTCGCGCAGTTCTCGAGTTGTCATGCGTCCACTAAGTGTCTGATAACTGTCCCGCATGTGGTAACATCCGTCCAAGGTCTTACCATTTTGTTCCTCAAGTGTATTCAGCTGGTGTCGTAGTTTGTACACCTCGTGCTGTAGTGTACAAACGTCGCTCGTGAGTCGCCTGACTTGGTGCTGCTCCGTATCCAGTGCTGCCACTAACGCAGCAATCACTTGCTCGTTAGACTGCACCATCCGCGGGAGTGAAGGTAGTGGCTGTTCGGTGTTAGTTCTAGTTCTAGGTCTCGGTGTAGGTACACGTTCCCTATACATGATATGGTCCACGAACTCAGGATAGAAACTCCAGTCTCGCGGAGGGTCGCGCTCCATCAGGGAAAAAGGTTGATCCCAGTCAAACTCTCTGCGTGGGTAATCTAAACGAGGCCAGTCGCGTCCATTGTCAGGTACTGGTCCAGGAGGTGGGGACTCGGATCAAGTGGGTGATGCCGGTTGCTTACCAGGAGCTCTAGACAATGACGCCATGCTGCAGAGAGTGTGATGGGTATGCCAATGAGTATACAGTAGAGAAATCAGGAACAAGTAACTAACTAACTGTGTGCGGTTAAAGTCTAGTGTGTATGCAACCTAGTTCTCTATAACCAATGGCTCTGATACCAATCTGTCATACCCTCAAGATCCATGTGCAGAGTTTTACCGCGAGGCGTGTGAACAAACCAGGATCACAGTCAATAGTTACTCAGAACGACTCTATATGCCATTTAGAATATAAACCAAACCAGATTTCAAACTTTAAAACCATACGGAAGCGAATTGTAAATAAGACAAACCCAAAATATAAAAATGTATGATATGGCAAAACATGCGCCAACCAACTGTTTATAAAACCCAAAATGTAAAGACAAGCAAATGTGTTTATAATTTAAGTCTTAAATGCATGCTCGACCCGTGCTGTGCTCCTATTGGCAAGCTGAGTTATCGACCTGAGAATAGCATACTAAAAATGTCAACACAATGGTTGGTGAGTTCAAGAGTTTGCGTTTAAACATAAACAGTTTAATAATTGTGATATATATAAGCAGTGTATTGTAACAGATAGCTAGTATATTAACAATAAATATTAATTCATAGTGATTTCGCAATTGAAGCTGACTGTGATAGTTTTTGCCTCCTGTCACGACTTACCATGTCGTGACAAATGTTCATAGAACAAATTGCACCCGGTTGACCTCGAGTCACACAGGTGGGGCTCGTCAGACCCAGTAGTACTACCCAAGTTTCCCCGCTATTCAATATTAACAATTCGAAAGTGTGAGGACTTTTCCATGGTAAACATCACTATATTAATATTATACACAACTTAAATACAGTAAGCTTTTGTGAAATTACTAGTATGCGATCTCCCCCAAAAGAGATAAATAAATAGTGGGGCATGAACTCACCTGATACGCGTGATAGATATCTAAGGCTTAACTTGACAAGAACACGTGGAAAGACAACCTTCAAAGGTTACCTAAAACACACAAGTACATAAGTACATGTACATAGAAATCCTAAGAAAACCCTAAGTGCTCTACACCCAATGAACTCAAGGTTTTATAAAATAAACACGTTTGACCCAGTTGACCCGTTTGACCCGTTGCTGACATTATGTGTTGAAAACCATTTAAACAAACATAATAATACATCATACAAGATCAAATCATGCAAAATCTACTCATATGATCCATAATTATGAATTATCATAAACAGGCCAAAACAGATAATTTACCAATTAATCATCCATACAACCCAATCTACACATTCAACCACAGTAGAATTCATCCATGCACATACTAGCATGCTCCTAATGTCTCAAACATGATCAATTCATCATATGTAAGAATTTGTATAAATAAAGGTTCCTCTTTGGGAAAGTATATCCCAAATCCATAAAACACTCAATGTACTCATGATCTCATTACTAATATACTAATTCAAGCTCATAACAACACCTAGACATGATCAACAACATCTACTTATCATAATTCAAAGTTCATCAAACTAAAGTTTCCCTTTTAGGAAGTAATGCCAAAAAGTGATTTAGCACCCAATTCCATCATAATTTCATCAATATTATACCTAATCAAGTTCATAACATTCATTCTAACGTGATGATCATCACCAAAACATCTGAATTCTCAAACACATACACAAAAGTTGCTACTTTTGTCAAGATATGAACAATGACATTCATTCTAAGATTTCTAGCATTCATATCAACAATCTAGCATCTAATCATCATCATGAACACATTAACAACATTAATCCATCATTAGATCATCATGGCATGGAAATAAAGTTACTATTATTAGTAACCTATGAACACCAACTTCAATTCATCAATTTCTTGCAAGATCAATGTTTCCTAGCATTCATACAACCTACTAATCATCATACATTCATCTAACAATCATCAATTTCACATTATCATCATCAATTTCGAAATTAGGGTTCATCCTTGTCAAAAAGTATGAACAACCAATCAAAAACGTAATTTTCTTGCATAATCAACGTTAACTAACATGTATACAATCTAACTAACATGATAGCATCATCAATTGATCAAAATTCAGCACCATGAACCCCTAATTCGCAGCTAGGGTTTCGGCTATATCAAGAACACCCATAAAAACATCAAGACTAACCTTAATTGTTGCAAAGGAACAATATTTGATGTTGCTAACTTGTTGTATGGCTTGCAAACACCCAAAATCGAATGAAACTTGCTTGTTCTTGGTCGATTTCGCAAAGGGAGAGGGAGAGAGGAAGAGGTTGCGGCTGATGGGTGTGGGGGAGGGGTGGTTAGGGTTTTGTTTTAATTAAATTTTGCTAAATGCCCCTTTAATCCTTGTATTTAGTATTTTTATAAAAAGGCACTCTTTTAAATACTTTTTAAATGGTTTTTTTAACTACAATGATACACATATAAACTCATGGTAACAATTGTACATTTTATCTTTGTAAAACACAAGACATACGAATTTACACACACGTTTCCGCGTTACGCGATTAATTCCCAAATAGTCTTTAAATCGCGTAAACACATAAGCATAATGCAATAATCACATAAACAGTTAAATTATTATTAATTTATCATTATTAATTATTATTAGGTCACCAACGTTAAACGACAACTAGTGTGTGCTTACGACGCGTGTATGCAAGACTTAACGGAACTAACGGAGTTTGGTAACGGAAAATTACCGGATGTCACATTATCCCCATGTTGAAAGAATTTTCGTCCTGAAAATTGCGTTACATGGTGGGAGTGTTCCATCACTGGTCTACTGCATTGGCACACAGAAATCAAAATCTAGTGAGTTTTGGATGAGTTGTCACATCATCCCCATGTTGAAAGAAATTTCATCCCGAAATTTAAATCAATACCTTTGTCTGCAGGCATCGTCTCGAATAGTTGAGGGTACTTAAGCTTTATTTGATCTTCACATTCCCACATGAATTCTGGTTCACTTCGCGTGTTCCAACGAACTTTGACTATGGGTATCTTGCTTTGCTTAAGTGTTTTCACCTCACGATCCATCACCTCAACCGGTTCTTCGATAAAGCGTAGTTGTTCATCCACTTGAACATCCTCTAGTGGTACAATTAGTGTCTCGTCAGATAGACACATTTTCAGGTTTGAAACATGGAACATATTATGGACTCCACTCAGCGAATCAGGTAAGGCTAGTCGATAGGCCACTGGACCTATTCTTTCCAATATCACAAATGGTCCAACGTACATTGGATTTGGCTTTCCTCGCTTGCCAAACCGAACTACGCATTTCCATGGTGAGACATTCAGTAAAACCTTGTCACCAATCAGAAACTCTAAAGGTTTCCGTCTCTTGTCTGCATAACTTTTCTGTCAATCTCGCGCTGCAGCCATACGGTTTCGTATCTGCACAATCTTCTCAGTTGTTTCATGTATTAGCTCGGGACCCGTTAGTTGACTATCACCAATTTCAACCTAGCAAACCGGTGATCTACATTTTCTCCCATACAAAGCCTCGAAAGGTGCTACCTGTATGCTAGTGTGATAACTGTTATTATAGGAAAATTCCACCAATGGCAGGTGAACTTCCCAGTTGTTCCCGAAATCAATCACACAAGCACGAAGCATATCCTCCAAAGTCTGTATGGTACGCTCACTCTGGCCGTTAGTTTGTGGATGATAAGCAGTACTCATATCCAATCGTGTACCCAGAGATTTTTGTAGCGATTGCCAGAAGTGTGACGTGAAACGAGCATCGCGGTCAGAAATAATCAAGATCGGTACACCGTGTCTCGAAACGATTTCCTTCAGGTACAGTCGGGTTAATTTCTCCATCTTATCCGTTTCCTTAATTGCAAGGAAGTGAGCGGACTTCGTCAACCGATCCACAATAACCCATATTGTGTCACAACCAGTATTAGTCCGGGGTAACTTAGTGATAAAATCCATGGAGATTTGTTCCTATTTCCACATTGGTATCTAGGGTTGTTGTAACAGTCCAGATGGTTTTTGGTATTCTACCTTGACTTTTGAGCAGGTCAAACACTTGCTCACATACGTGGCTACATCTGCCTTCATATTAGGCCACCAGTAGTGCGCCTTTAAGTCATGATACATCTTGTCAGATCCAGGATGTATAGAGTACTATGACTTGTGTGCCTCACTCATAACTAAATCCTTTAGATTTACATAGACAGGCACCCAAAGTCTATGTAAGGCCCCGTCCCCGGGCACCTCACAGTTGGTCATTCATTGCACATCAAACACATAAATTACACTTACTAAGCAAAATAAAGCAGCGGAATTGATAAAAGTTCATTCTCATTTCATCATAAAAGCTTTTACAATTCATTACATCATTGATCGGAATACAAAATACATGCTTTCTTTACATTACATAACTTTACTAGGATTGTTGCGGAAGCATATGAAACCGAGGATTTCTTAAGTAACCCCGTTTATCCGAATCCTCAACAATCCAAAATGGTCATATACAGTGACCTCTAGTACAAAAATATTAAAACTATATTTAAAGAAGATTCCTTAAGTAATCCCGTTTATCGGGATCCTCAAGGAACACTTGCATGCAACATAAAATGTGGCAGCATTATCAAAAGGAGAATGCCATCCCAAAAGAGCTGAGTAGCCGCCTCGTGCCATCCTCAGCAACACTACCTGTCAACTGGAAACACATAAAAAGTCAGCGTTGCTGAGTGAGTTCTAGTTTTATAATAAAACATACCTTTCTTTCATAAAAAAAACCGTTCTTACATACATACGGTCACGCAACATACGTACACGTAGATAATATTATTATTATCTTCATGGTTCATTCTTTAGCTTTCATTCGTGTACCATTCATCATTAACATTCACATTCTTTCTTTTGTTCATACGTCTCTTACATACATTCATACATTCATTACATTCGTCCGTACGTTCGTTACGTTCGTTCATACGTTCATTACATTCATTCGTACGTTCATTACTTTCGATGACATGTACAATACCCTAAACATCATGCATTACTGCTGGTGCTGGACCTGTGATGATTAATCACGAACGTTGTGCACACATGCTGATCCAGTCACCTAGGGTAGGTACATGCACCACTTATCTTCTTTCATTCATTCTGGATCAATGCCATATGCTATACCCCGAACATTATGCACGGAGCTGATGCTGGACCTGTGGTGATCAACCACGAACATTATGCACGGAGCTGATCCAGTCACCTGGGGTAAGCGGCAAGGATCCCATACATATGGTCAATCACAAAGACTGACCCCAATGTGCATCCTTCGGGGTAGCTAACCCGCACACCGTTGAGCTAACACCTACCAGGGGTGTGCTCCTCCATACTTTTGCTTGCAAGCCTTTCTTACATTCATTCGTTCTTTCATTAATGCATGAATTCATTCATCATGTTCCTCTTTCATTATCTTTCACTTTACGTTCTTATTACTTTCGTTTCATTCATTAACATAGCACGTAAAGTCAAGAAAAGATAAGCATACATCGACATAAGGAACATCGATATTCACAAATCATGAGTCATTACCATCATATAAGACTACATCATACTTTTCATACATACATCATGCCTATACATACAATACCATCTCCCTCCTCATACGCAACAGCCCTATTTGAGCGATTGGACATACTCCAGTCGCATGACCTCCATGCGACTCGATCGTGCGATTGGGCAACCAGGCGAATAGGCATACAATCGTGCGTATGAACACTAGGCGATTGAGCATCATGCGACTAGGACTAATGCGAAGAGTCCCTATGCGACTGGACTCTTAGTCGTACGATTGGGCACTAGGCGAATGAACATCTATGCGACTAGGCGTTCAGTCGTGCGATTGAACCTCAGTCGTACGACTGAATACCAGTCGTTCCTCAATCGTGCGACTGACTCTCCAATCGTCTAGCCCTAACTAGGCAGCGACTGGAGTTCATCACGAACTGCAGCTGCGACCTACGGCATTCAAACCCTTCCAAACTCGTCTTAAGCCTAAATTAGCCCTCCAAAACCTCAGGGATTCATACTAGGACCTCATACAAGCATATACAAGTCCTAAATCATACCTTAAACACATTACACAAGATTTCACCCAAATGGGTCAAACATACACTTTTTCAAAAATGGGTTTATATGTGTTCCAGCCCCAAAATCATTGAAAACAAGTAAATGAGGGGTCCTAGAACTCATATAAGCAAGTAGGAGATGAAGAGCTCCGTTTGGACAAATGTGGGGAGGGGAGATGGCTGCCCCTCCTTTATAGCTACAGCTCAGTCGCCCTAAACACCAGCCGACTGGGCCACCAGTCGCCTGAACACCATGCGACTGGACCTCCAGTCGCATGAGTTCCATGCGGTTGAACCTTCAATTGTCCGAGCTCCATGCGATTGGTCCCCCCAGTCGCATGAGTTCCATGCGATTGAGACTCAGTCGCATGACACTCCAAAAAGTCAAACTTCCGGGTGTTACAAGTCCACCCCCTTATTTAGGTTTCGTCCCAGAAACCTGTTATTCCTCGAACAAGCGTGGGTAATGCTGCCTCATTTCATCTTCTGTCTCCCACGTCGACTCGGATCCCTTCTTGTGCCTCCACTGTACACGCACAAGAGGAACCACTTTATTTCTCAGCCGCTTCTCTTTTCTATCGATAATTGCCACTGGTTGCTCCACATAATTGAGCCCTTCATCAACTTCGATATCTTCCAGTGGAACAATCATATCATCATCGGCTAAATACTTTCTCAGATGAGGTACGTGGAAGGTTGGGTGAATTCCACTTAACTCATCTGGCAATTCCAACCTATAGGCCACCTCTCCCACACGAGCAATAATTCGGAAAGGGCCTATATACCGCGGGCTCAGTTTGCCCCGCTTTTGGAACCGAATAATTCCCTTCCAAGGTGAGACCTTCAACATAACCCAGTCACCCACCTGGAACTCAATCGGTCTGCGACGTTTATCGGCATACGACTTCTGTCTGTCTTTGGCTGCCTTCATGTAGGCCTTGATCCTTTCAATCTTTTCATTCGTAGCCTCGATCACCTCGACGCTCCCCAATTCCTTCTGACCAATATCACCCCAACATACGGGTGTCCTACATCTCGTACCGTATAGCATTTCATAAGGTGGCATGCCAATACTGGCATGATAGCTATTGTTGTATGAGAATTCAGCTAACGGTAGGTGGTCGTCCCAGCTTCCCCCAAAATCAATCACACATGCCCGGAGCATGTCCTCTAATGTCTGAATGGTCCTTTCCGACTGACCATCAGTTTGGGGATGATAAGCCGTACTAATATGTAATCTCGTCCCCATGGCAGCGTGGAATTTCTTCCAGAATTTGGTGGTAAACCAGGTGTCGCAATCAGACACAATTGACACCGGTACACCATGATGAGTCACGATCTCTTTGATGAAAAGATCGGCCAACCTCTCGGATGAGTATGTCTCACGTATCGGTAGGAAGTAAGCACTCTTCGTCAAGCGGTCCACGATCACCCATATGGCATCATACCCTTTCGGGTACGCGGCAGCTTCGTAATGAAATCCATGGTGATGTGCTCCCACTTCCATTCCGGTATATCCAAAGGTTGAATCGTTCCATACGGCTTTTGGTGCTCTGCCTTTACTTGCAAACAGTGAGGCATTTACTCACGTACTCCACCACCTCACGCTTCATTCCCGGCCACCAATAATCTTTCCACATGTCTTGGTACATCTTGGTGGCACCGGGATGAATGGAGTATCGAGTCTTGTGGGCTTCGTCCATAATCTTCCCTCGTAGATCCCCAAGACGAGGAATCCACATCCGCCTAGAACGAGTTCTAACACCAAATGTGTTTTCACCCAACTCCGCGACCAGACCTCTCATTCTTTCTGAGTTAAGATGATCTTCCTTCAGTGCCTCATCTTGAAACTCTTTGACTTGCTTCATCACATCCGAGGTCATAATCAGTTGGTAGGCCTTCACCCGTATTGGATCGGGCCTCTCCTTTTGGCTAAGGGCATCTGCCACCACATTGACTTTGCCCGGATGGTAATGGATCTCACAATCATAATCTTTTATCAGCTCCAACCATCGCCTCTGCCTCATGTTTAAATCATTCTGCTCGAAGAAGTACTTCAAGCTTTTGTGGTCTGTGAAGATGGTGCACTTTGTTCCGTAGAGATAGTGCCTCCAAATTTTTAATGCAAAGACCACAGCTGCTAGCTCCAAGTCATGAGTAGGATAATTAACCTCATAAACTTTCAGCTGTCGGGATGCATAGGCTATAACCTTTCCTCTTTGCATTAACACGCACCCCAACCCCGAGTAGGAAGCATCAGAATAAACCACCAAGTCTTCGCTTCTATCGGGTAATGCCAATACAGGAGCTTGGGTCAACCTTGCCTTCAATTCTTCAAATGCCTTTTCCTGAGCTTGACCCCATACAAATTTCACATCCTTCCGGGTCAATTTGGTTAGTGGAGAAGCGATTTTGGAAAAGTATTGGATAAACCTTCGGTAGTAGCCCGCCAAACCCAAGAAACTGCGGATCTCGAATGGCGTCTTTGGAGACTTCCATTGCATCACCGCTTCCACTTTTGCTAGATCGACCATAATACCCTCCAGATTCACCACGTGACCCAAGAACTGAACTTCGCGCAACCAGAAGGCGCATTTGGAGAATTTAGCATACAACTTCTCCCTCCTCAACGTGTCCAGAACCTCTCGAATGTGTCCTGCATGCTCGGTCTCGCTCTTCGAATAAATCAGGATATCATCGATGAACACAATCACTGACTTATCCAGCATCGGCCGGCACACCCGGTTCATTAGGTCCATAAATGCAACCGGCGCATTGGTCAACCCAAAAGACATGACAAGAAACTCGTAGTGACCGTAGCACGTACGAAAGGCTGTTTTAGGGATATCCTATTCCTTTACTTTTAGCTGATGGTAGCCCGATTGAAGATCTATTCGTGAAAACCAACTAGCGCCTTGAAGCTGATCAAAATAAATCATCGATTCTAGGCAAGGGGTATCTGTTCTTCACTGTCAACTTATTCAGCTCGTGATAGTCGATGCACATCCTCATACTACCATCTTTCTTCTTTACGAATAGGACCGGAGCACCCCAAGGTGAGATACTCGGTCTTATGAACCCCTTATCTAGCAGTTCTTGCAACTGCTCCATCAACTCTTTCATTTCCATCGGAGCCAATCGATACGGTGCCTTGGCGACAGGTTGAGCACCCGGTATCAGGTCAATCTGGAACTCGATCTCTCGGTCAGGTGGCAGTCCCGATAAGTCTTCCAGGAACACGTCTGGGAAATCACACACAATCGGAACATCAGATAGTTGTGGTGTTGGCGTATTCACATCTTTCACATAACATAAGTAGGCGCTACATCCGCGTCTCATACACTTTTCCGCCACAGCCATTGAGATCACCTTCGGAATTGTAGTAACCCGATCACCATAAACTATTACTGAACTACCATCGACCTAAGTCATCACAAAGGGTCTAACCGGAAATTTGCAGCCCTCTAATTCCACATCACAACCCTCTATCACCTCGGAAATCCTGGTAGACTTTCCTATCGTGGTTTCTACATCAAACGGTAAGTCGACACGTTTACTTCTAACAGGCAGTTTGGCACAGAAAACAACAGAAATAAAACTCCTACTTGCACCTGAATCAAATAATACAGAGGCTAAAGTTTGGTTCACCAAGAACGTACCGGACGCAACATCAGGGTCCGTTCTAGCCTCCTCTTATGTCATCGTGAACGCCCTAGCACTTGCCCTCGGGCCTTCACTTCCCGTCTTCTTCGCCCCTGAACCCTCAGCCCTCGGCTTCTTACAGTCCTTACTCATATGACCACTTTCCCCACAATTGAAGTACCTCGCGCCCTTACAATCTCTATACATATGACCAGGCTTCCCACACTTAAAACAAATATTCAATCCCCATCTGCACTCGCCACCGTGCTGCTTTCCACATTTCCCACACTTTCTCAAACCTGCACCTGACATGACCACACGGCGATCATCCACCCGTGCCTTCTTATTACTCGTCGAAGTATCATCTCGACTAAACCTCTTCCCCTGCTAATTTCTCTCACCACCTCCTTTCTTACTACCCTCAGCCTTCACCACCACAGCCCGTTCATCATATAATCTCCCTGCCAAATCCACTGCCGACCTAAAGGTACTTGGTCGAGCAGAAATTAGGTGCCAACGATTTCAGCTGGCAACCCCTAATATATCGATTAATCTTTCGAGACACCGGTGTCAACTGATCCGACACCATTCTCGCCATCTCGTTAAACTTCGTGGTGTACTGTTGGCGGGTCATCGTCCCCGCCTCCAACTGCAGGAACTCTCTCTCAACTTTATCCATTTCCCGACGAGGAATGAACTCGTCGATCACCATCCTTTTCAACTCATACCACTTCATTCTTCCAATGGCCCTGCTACCCTCGGATTGGACTATGTTGTCCCACCAGTATAAAGCCGACCCAGTGAAAGAGTGGGTAGCAAACTTCACCTTTTTGTCTTCCTGGCACCCACTAATATCAAGGACAGCCTCCATTTCTCTCACCCATTGGTGAGCAGCAGCAGCGGTGCCAGTACCGTCAAAAGTAGGGGGCTTGCACCTCATAAACGCCACGTAGTTACAACCCCGTGTTGTCTCCCGTACATGCTCCTCCCCTTCTTCCTCTTCATCATCGAAAAGAATCGTTTCTGGATCTTGTTGCTGCTGTCTCCCTGAGGACCGGTTCCTCCCTCGTCTTTCATCTTCGCGTACAGCCTTTATCACTTCGGTCACTACAGACGGTAAAATCGTCTGCATGACCTGATGCACTTCCTCGACCACTGCCTCTTTTACCGAGGCCCTTAGATCAGCGCTCTCGTCTACCCCCTCCTGATGAGTGGTTTCAGGTTCGTCAGGAACCTCCTTCTCCACTCTTGGTCTTCCTCTTGTGGCCCGCGGTTCGGCACCACGTCCACCACCTCGTGAAACTTTAGATGATCTACCACCGACCATCTTCTATCGCACTGAAAGATTCAACACCAACACGGTCATTCAAGGAAGTAGCTCAATTTATGTCAAGTATAGTAAGTCCCTAATTACAGTGGCCAGTTGTGATTAGCCACTTACTTTACTCTTCGTACCCCGAGCATTACCTGTCCTGACTACATTAGTATCTAAGTCTAACAGTACACATAAACCACATTGCACGCGCACATAATACCAGTTAATCTTTAAGAAAATACCTGATGGCACGCAGCTACTCAGATGACATTCTCCCCCTTTCTGTCCCATTTTCAGTTAAAGTTAAGGTTTATTTTGAAAATTTACCCGTTTCACTTAAACTTTGGCTCTGATACCAACTTGTAAGGCCCCGTCCCCCGGCACCTCACAGTTTGTCATTCATTGCACATCAAACACATAAATTACACTTACTAAGAAAAATAAAGCAGCGGAATTGATAAAAGTACATTCTCATTTCATCATAAAAGCTTTTACAATTCATTACATCGTTGATCCGAATACAAAATACATGCTTTCTTTACATTACATAACTTTACTAGGATTGTTGCGGAAGCATATGAAACCGAGGATTTCTTAAGTAACCCCGTTTATCCGAATCCTCAACAATCCAAAATGGTCATATACAGTGACCTATAGTACAAAAATATTGAAGCTATATTTAAAGAAGATTCCTTAAGTAATCCCGTTTATCGGGATCCTCAAGGAACACTTGCATGCAACATAAAATATGGCAGCATTATCAAAAGGGGAATGCCATCCGAAAAGAGCTGAGTAGCCGCCTCATGCCATCCTCAGCAACACTACCTGTCAACTGGAAACATATAAAAAGTCAGCGTTGCTGAGTGAGTTCTAGTTTTATAATAAAACATACCTTTCTTTCATAAAAACCGTTCTTACATACATACGGTCACGCAACATACGTACACGTAGATAATATTATTATTATCTTCATGGTTCATTCTTTAGCTTTCATTCGTGTACCATTCATCATTAACATACACATTCTTTCTTTTGTTCATACGTCTCTTACATACATTCATACATTTATTACATTCGTCCGTACATTCGTTACGTTCGTTCATATGTTCATTACATTCATTCGTACGTTCATTACTTTCGATGACATGTACAATACCCTAAACATCATGCATTACTGCTGGTGCTGGACCTATGATGATTAATCACGAACGTTGTGCACACATGCTGATCCAGTCACCTAGGGTAGGTACATGCACCACTTATCTTCTTTCATTCATTCTGGATCAATGCCATATGCTATACCCCGAACATTGTGCACGGAGCTGATCCAGTCACCTGGGTAAGCGGCAAGGATCCCATACATATGGTCAATCACAAAGACTGACCCCAATGTGCATCCTTCGGGTAGCTAACCCGCACACCGTTTAGCTAACACCTGCCAGGGGTGTGCTCCTCCATACATTTGCTTGCAAGCCTTTCTTACATTCATTCGTTCTTTCACTAGTGCATGCATTCATTCATCATGTTCCTCTTTCATTATCTTTCACTTTACGTTCTTATTACTTTCGTTTCATTATTAACATAGCACGTAAAGTCAAGAAAAGATAAGCATAAATCGACATAAGGAACATCGATATTCACAAATCATGAGTCATTACCATCAAATAAGACTACATCATACTTATCATACATACATCATGCCTATACATACAATACCATCTCTCTCCTCATACGCAACAGCCCTATTTGAGCGATTGGACATACTCCAGTCGCATGACCTCCATGCGACTAGATCGTGCGATTGGGCAACCAGGCGAATAGGCATACAATCGTGCGTATGAACACTAGGCGATTGAGCATCATGCGACTAGGAATAATACGAATGAGTCCCTATGCGACTGGACTCTTAGTTGTATGATTCCATCATAATTTCATCAATATTATACCAAATCAAGTTCATAACATTCATTCTAACATGATGATCATCACCAAAACATCCAAATTCTCAAACATCATACACAAAAGTTGCTACTTTTGTCAAGATATGAACAACGACATTCATTCTAAGATTTCTAGCATTCATATCAACAATCTAGCATCTAATCATCATCATGAACACATTAACAACATTAATCCATCATTAGATCATCATGGCATGGAAATAAAAGTACTATTATTAGTAACCTATGAACACCAACTTCAATTCATCAATTTCTTGCAAGATCAATGTTTCCTAGCATTCATACAACCTACTAATCATCATACATTCATCTAACAATCATCAATTTCACATTATCATCATCAATTTCGAATTAGGGTTCATCCTTATCAAAAAGTATGAACAACCAATCAAAAACGTAATTTTCTTGCATAATCAACGTTAACTAACATGTATACAATCTAACTAACATGATAGCATCATCAATTGATCAAAATTCAGCACCATGAACCCCTAATTCGCAGCTGGGTTTCGGCTATATCAAGAACACCCATAAAAACATCAAGACTAACCTTAATTGTTGCAAAGGAACAATATTTGATGTTGCTAACTTGTTGTATGGCTTGCAAACACCCAAAATCGAATGAAACTTGCTTGTTCTTGGTCGATTTCGCAAAGGGAGAGGGAGAGTGGAAGAGGTTGCGGCCGATGGGTGTGGGGGAGGGGTGGTTAGGGTTTTGTTTTAATTAAATTTTGCTAAATACCCCTTTAGTCCTTGTATTTAGTATTTTTATAAAAAGGCACTCTTTTAAATACTTTTTAAATGGTTTTTTTAACTACAATGATACACATATAAACTCATGGTAACAATTGTACATTTTATCTTTGTAAAACACAAGACATTCGAATTTACACACACGTTTCCGCGTTACACGATTAATTCCCAAATAGTCTTTAAATCGCGTAAACACATAAGCATAATGCAATAATCACATAAACAGTTAAATTATTATTAATTTAACATTATTAATTATTATTAGGTCACCAACGTTAAACGACAACTAGTGTGTGCTTACGACGCGTGTATGCAAGACTTAATGGAACTAACGGAGTTTGGTAACGGAAAATTACCGGATGTCACATTATCCCCATGTTGAAAGAATTTTCGTCCCGAAAATTGCGTTACATGGTGGGAGTGTTCCATCACTGGTCTACTGCATTGGCACACAGAAATCAAAATCTAGTGAGTTTTGGATGAGTTGTCACATCATCCCCATGTTGAAAGAAATTTCGTCCCGAAATTTAAATCAATACCTTTGTCTGCAGGCATCGTCTCGAATAGTTGAGGGTACTTAAGCTTCATTTGATCTTCACGTTCCCACGTGAATTCCGGTCCACGACACGAGTTCCAACGAACTTTGACTATGGGTATCTTGCTTTGCTTAAGTGTTTTCACCTCACCATCCATCACCTCAACCGGTTCTTCGATAAAGCGTAGTTGTTCATCCACTTGAACATCCTCTAGTGGTACAATTAGTGTCTCGTCAGATAGACACATTTTCAGGTTTGAAACATGGAACATATTATGGACTCCACTCAGCGAATCAGGTAAGGCTAGTCGATAGGCCACTGGACCTATTCTTTCCAATATCTCAAATGGTCCAACATACCTTGGATTTAGCTTTCCTCGCTTGCCAAACCGAACTACACCTTTCCATCGTGAGACCTTCAGTAAAACCTTGTCACCAATAGAAACTCTAAAGGTTTCCGTCTCTTGTCAGCATAACTTTTCTGTCTATCTCGCGCTGCAGCCATACGGTTTCGTATCTGCACAATCTTCTCAGTTGTTTCATGTATTAGCTCGGGACCCGTTAGTTGACTATCACCAATTTCAGCCTAGCAAACCGGTGATCTACATTTTCTCCCATACAAAGCCTCGAAAGGTGCTACCTGTATCCTATGCGATAACTGTTATTATAAGAAAATTCCACCAATGGCAGGTGAACTTCCCAGTTGTTCCCGAAATCAATCACACAAGCACGAAGCATATCCTCCAAAGTCTGTATGGTACGCTCACTCTGGCCGTCAGTTTGTGGATGATAAGCAGTACTCATATCCAATCGTGTACCCAGAGATTTTTGTAGCGAGTGCCAGAAGTGTGACGTCGGGTACACCGTGTCTCAAAACGATTTCCCTCAGGTATAGTCGGGTTAATTTCTCCATCTTATCCGTTTCCTTAATTCCAAGGAAGTGAGCGGACTTCGGCAACCGATCCACAATAACTCATATTGTGTCACAACCAGTATTAGTCCGGGGTAACTTAGTGATAAAATCCATGGAGATTTGTTCCCATTTCCACATTGGTATCTCGGGTTGTTCTAACAGTCCAGATGGTTTTTGGTATTCTACCTTGACTTTTGAGCAGGTCAAACACTTGCTCACATACGTGGCTACATCCGGTGTAGCCACCTTCATATTAGGCCACCAGTAGTGCGCCTTTAAGTCATGATACATCTTGTCAGATCCAGGATGTATAGAGTACTTAGACTTGTGTGCCTCACTCATAAATAAATCCCTTAGATTTCCATAGACAGGCACCCAAAGTCTATGTAAGGCCCCGTCCCCGGCCACCTCACAGTTGGTCATTCATTGCACATCAAACACATAAATTACACCTACTAAGCAAAATAAAACAGCGGAATTGATAAAAGTACATTCTCATTTCATCATAAAAGCTTTTACAATTCATTACATCGTTGATCCAAATACAAAATACATGCTTTCTTTACATTACATAACTTTACTAGGATTGTTGCGGAAGCATATGAAACCGAAGATTACTTAAGTAACCCCGTTTATCCGAATCCTCAACAATCCAAAATGGTCATATACAGTGACCTCTAGTACAAAAATATTAAAACTACATTTAAAGAAGATTCCTTAAGTAATCACGTTTATCGGGATCCTCAAGGAACACTTGCATGCAACATAAAATGTGGCAGCATTATCAAAAGGAGAATGCCAATCCCAAAAGAGCTGAGTAGCCGCCTCGTGCCATCCTCAGCAACACTACCTGTCAACTGGAAACACATAAAAAGTCAGCGTTGCTGAGTGAGTTCTAGTTTTATAATAAAACATACCTTTCTTTCATAAAAAAACCGTTCTTACATACATACGGTCACGCCACATACGTACACGTAGATAATATTATTATTATCTTCATGGTTCATTCTTTAGCTTTCATTCGTGTACCATTCATCATTAACATTCACATTCTTTCTTTTGTTCATACGTCTCTTACATACATTCATACATTCATTACATTCGTTCATACGTTCGTTACGTTTGTTCATACGTTCATTACATTCATTCGTACGTTCATTACTTTTGATGACATGTATAAAACCCTAAACATCATGCATTACTGCTGGTGCTGGACCTGTGATGATTAATCACAAACGTTGTGCACACATGCGGATCCAGTCACCTAGGGTAGGTACATGCACCACTTATCTTCTTTCATTCATTCTGGATCAATGCCATATGCTATACCCCGAACATTATGCACGGAGCTGATGCTGGACCTGTGGTGATCAACCACGAACATTGTGCACGGAGCTGATCCAGTCACCTGGGGTAAGCGGCAAGGATCCCATACATATGGTCAATCACAAAGACTGACCCCAATGTGCATCCTTCGGGGTAGCTAACCCGCACATCGTTGAGCTAACACCTGCCAGGGGTGTGCTCCTCCATACATTTGCTTGCAAGCCTTTCTTACATTCATTCGTTCTTTCATTAGTGCATGCATTCATTCATCATGTTCCTCTTTCATTATCTTTCACTTTACGTTCTTATTACTTTCGTTTCATTCATTAACATAGCACGTAAAGTCAAGAAAAGATAAGCATAAATCGACATAAGGAACATCGATATTCACAAATCATGAGTCATTACCATCAAATAAGACTACATCATACTTATCATACATACATCATGCCTATACATACAATACCATCTCTCTCCTCATACGCAACAGCCCTATTTGAGCGATTGGACATACTCCAGTCGCATGACCTCCATGCGACTGGATCGTGCGATTAGGCAACCAGGCGAATAGGCATACAATCGTGCGTATGAACACTAGGCGATTGAGCATCATGCGACTAGGACTAATGCGAATGAGTCCCTATGCAACTAGACTCTTAGTCGTACGATTGGGCACTAGGCGAATGAACATCTATGCGACTGGGCGTTCAGTCATGCGATTGAACCTCAGTCGTACGACTGAATACCAGTCGTTCTTCAATCGTGCGACTGACTCTCCAATCGTCTAGCCCTAACTGGGCAGCGACTGGAGTTCATCACGAACTGCAGCCGTGACCTACGGCATTCAAACCCTTCCAAACTCTTCTTAAGCTTAAATTAGCCCTCCCAAACCTCAGGGATTCTTACTATCACCTCATACAAGCATATACAAGTCCTAAATCGTACCTTAAACACATTACACAAGACTTCACCCAAATGGGTCAAACATACACTTTTTCAAAAATGGGTTTATATGTGTTCCAGCCCCAAAATCATTGAAAACAAGTAAATGAGGGGTCCTAGAACTCACATAAGCAAGTAGGAGATGAAGAGCTCCGTTTGGGCTAGTTGCTCGACAAGTTTCACGCCCGAATCACGCCTTTCTCTCTTTCGCCTCTTCTGTCGCTCTTTTCTCTCTCTCTGCTCTTCTTCCCGACTGAAGTGTGCAAATGTGGGGAGGGGAGATGGTTGCCCTCCTTTATAGCTACAGCTCACTCGCCCCAAACACCAGCCGACTGGGCCTCCAGTCGCCTGAACACCATGCGACTGGACCTCCAGTCGCATGAGTTCCATGCGGTTGAACCTTCAATTTTCTGAGCTCCATGCGATTGGTCCCCCCAGTCGCATGAGTTCCATGCGATTGAGACAGTCGCATGACACTGCAAAAGTCAAACTTCCGGGTGTTACAAGTCCACCCCCCTTATTTAGGTTTCGTCCCCGAAACCTGTTATTCCTCGAACAAGCGTGGGTAATGCTGCCTCATTTCATCTTCTGTCTCCCACGTCGACTCGGATCCCTTCTTGTGCCTCCATTGTACACGCACAAAAGGAACCACTTTATTTCTCAGTCGCTTCTCTTTTCTATCGATAATTGCCACTGGTTGCTTCACATAATTGAGCCGTTCATCAACTTCGATATCTTCCAGTGGAACAATCATATCTTCATCGGCTAAACACTTTCTCAGATGAGATACGTGGAAGGTTGGGTGAATTCCACTTAACTCATCTGGTAATTCCAACCTATAGGCCACCTCTCCCACACGAGCAATAATTCGGAAAGGGCCTATATACCGCGGGCTCAGTTTGCCCCGCTTTCGGAACCGAATAATTCCCTTCCAAGGTGAGACCTTCAACATAACCCAGTCACCCACCTGGAACTCAACCGGTCTGCGTCGTTTATCGGCATACGACTTCTGTCTGTCTTTGGCTGCCTTCATGTAGGCCTTAATCCTTTCAAGCTTTTCATTCGTAGGCTTGATCACCTCGACGCTCCCCAATTCCTTCTGACCAATATCACCCCAACATACGGGTGTCCTATATCTCCTACCGTATAGCATTTCATAAGGTGGCATGCCAATACTGGCATGATAGCTATTGTTGTACCAGAATTCAGCTAACGGCAGGTGGTCGTCCCAGCTTCCCCCAAAATCAATCACACATGCCCGGAGCATGTCCTCTAATGTCTGAATGGTCCTTTCCGACTGACCATCAGTTTGGGGATGATAAGCCGTACTAATATGTAATCTCGTCCCCATGGCAGCGTGGAATTTCTTCCAGAATTTGGATGTAAACCGGGTGTCGCGATCAGACACAATTGACACCGGTACACCATGACGAGTCACGATCTCTTTGATGAAAAGATCGGCCAACCTCTCGGATGAGTATGTTTCACGTATCGGTAGGAAGTGAGCACTCTTCGTCAAGCGGTCCACGATCACCCATATGGCATCATACCCTTTCAGGGTACGCGGCAGCTTCGTAATGAAATCTATGGTGATGTGCTCCCACTTCCATTCCGGTATATCCAAAGGTTGAATCTTTCCATACGGATTTTGGTGCTTTGCCTTTACTTGCAAACAAGTGAGGCATTTACTCACGTACTCCACCACCTCACGCTTCATTCCCGGCCACCAATAATCTTTCTTCATGTCTTGGTACATCTTGGTGGCACCGGGATGAATGGAGTATCGAGTCTTGTGGGCTTCGTCCATAATCTTCCCTCGTAGATCCCTAAGACGAGGAATCCACATCCGCCCAGAACGAGTTCTAACACCAAATGTGTTTTCACCCAACTCCGCGACCAGACCTCTCATTCTTTCTGAGTTAAATGATCTTCCTTCAATGCCTCATCTTGAAACTCTTTGACTTGCTTCATCACATCCGAGGTCATAATCAGTTGGTAGGCCTTCACCCGTATTGGATCGGGCCTCTCCTTTCGGCTAAGGGCATCTGCCACCATGGCTTTGCCAGGATGGTAATGGATCTGATAATCATAATCTTTTATCAGCTCCAACCATCGCCTCTGCCTCATGTTTAAATCTTTCTGCTCGAAGAAGTACTTTAAGCTTTTGTGGTCTGTGAAGATGGTGCACTTCGTTCCGTAGAGATAGTGCCTCCAAATTTTAATGCAAAGACCACAGCTGCTAGCTCCAAGACATGAGTAGGATAATTAACCTCATGAACTTTCAGCTGTCGGGATGCATAGGCTATAACCTTTCCTCTTTGCATTAACACGCACCCCAACCCCGAGTAGGAAGCATCAAAATAAACCACCAAGTCTTCGCTTCTATCGGGTAATGCCAATACAGGAGCTTGGGTCAACCTTGCCTTCAATTCTTCAAATGCCTTTTCCTGAGCTTGACCCCATACAAATTTCACATCCTCCCGGGTCAATTTGGTTAGTGGAGAAGCAATTTTGGAAAAGTCTTGGATAAACCTTCGGTAGTAGCCCGCCAAACCCAAGAAACTGCGGATCTCGGATCGCGTCTTTGGAGACTTCCATTGCATCACCGCTTCCACTTTTGCCAGATCGACCATAATACCCTCCGGATTCACCACGTGACCCAAGAACTGAACTTCGCGCAACCAGAAGGCGTATTTGGAGAATTTAGCATACAGCTTCTCCCTCCTCAACGTCTCCAGAACCTCTCAAATGTGTCCGGCATGCTCGGTCTCGCTCTTCGAATAAATCAGGATATCATCGATGAACACAATCACTGACTTATCCAGCATCGGCCGGCACACCCGGTTCATTAGGTCCATAAAAGCAACCGGCACATTGGTCAACCCAAAAGACATGAAAAGAAAATCATAGTGACCGTAGCGCGTACGAAAGGCTGTTTTAGGGATATCCTATTCCTTTACTTTGAGCTGATGGTAGCCCGATCGAAGATCTATTCCTGAAAACCAACTGGCCCCTTGAAGCTGATCAAATAAATCATCGATTCTCGGTAAGGGGTATCTATTCTTCACCATCAACTTATTCAGTTCGCGATAGTCGATGCACATCCTCATACTACCATCTTTCTTCTTTACGGACAGGACCGGAGCACCCCAAGGTGAGATACTCGGTCTTATGAACCCCTTATCTAGCAGTTCTTGCAACTGCTCCATCAACTCTTTCATTTCCTTCGGAGCCAATCGATACGGTGCCTTGGCGACAGGTTGAGCACCCGGTACCAGGTCAATCTGGAACTCGATCTCTCGGTCAGGTGGCAGTCCCGATAAGTCTTCCGGGAACACGTCTGGGAAATCACACACAACCGGAACATCAGATAGTTTTGGTGTTGGTGTTTCCACATCTTTCACATAACATAAGTAGGCGCTACATCCGCGTCTCATACACTTTCCCGCCACAGCCATTGAGATCACCTTCGGAATTGTAGTAACCCGATCACCATAAACTGTTACTGAACTACCGTCGGGCGCTGTCAAGTGAATCATCTTCTTGCGACACACAATGTTCGCCTCAAAGTCCGCCAACCAATCCACCCCAAGCACCAAATCGAAACCACCTAAAGTCATCGCAAAGGGTCTAACCGGAAATTTGAGCCCCTCTAATTCCACATCACAACCCTCTATCACCTCGAAAATCCTGGTAGACTTTCCTATCACGGTTTCTACATCAAATGGTACGTCGACACGTCTACTTCTAACAGGCAGTTTGGCACAGAAAACAGCAGAAATAAAACTCCTACTTGCACCTGAACCAAATAATACAGAGGCTAAAGTTTGGTTCACCAAGAACGTACCGAACACAACATCAGGGTCCGTTCTAGCCTCCTCTTGTGTCATCGTGAACGCCCTAGCACTTGCCCTCAGCCCTTCACTTCCCGTCTTCTTTGCCCCTGAACCCTCAGCCCTCGGCTTCTTACAGTCCTTACTCATATGACCACTTTCCCCACAATTGAAGTGCCTCGCGCCCTTACAATCTCTATACATATGACCAGGCTTCCCACGCTTAAAACAAACATTCAATCCCCATCTGCACTCGCCACCGTGCTCCTTTCCACATTTCCCACACTTTCTCGAACCTGCACCTGACATGACCACACGTCGATCATCCACCCGTGCCTTCTTATTACTCGTCGAAGTATCATCTCGACTAAACCTCTTCCCCTGCCAATTTCTCTCACCACCTCCCTTCTTACTACCCTCAGCCTTCACCACCACAGCCCGTTCATTGTATAATCTCCCTGCCAAATCCACTGCCGACCTAAAGGTACTTGGTCGAGCAGAAATTAGGTGCGCAGCCCCTGAATATATCGATTAATCTTTTGAGACACCGGCGTCACCTGATCCGGCACCATTCTCGCCATCTCGTTAAACTTCGTGGTGTACTGTTGGTGGGTCATCGTCCCCGCCTCCAACTGCAGGAACTCTCTCTCAACTTTATCCATTTCCCGACGAGGACTGAACTCGTCAATCACCATCCTTTTCAACTCAGACCACTTCATTCTTCTAATGGCCCTGCTACCCTCGTCTTGGACTATGTTGTCCCACCAGCATAAAGCCGACCCAGTGAAAGAGTGGGTAGCAAACTTCACCTTTTTGTCTTCCTGGCACCCACTAATATCAAGGACAGCCTCCATTTCTCTCACCCATTGGTGAGCAGCAGCAGCGGTGCCAGTACCGTCAAAAGTAGGGGGCTTGCACCTCATAAACGCCACGTAGTTACAACCCCGTGTTGTCTCCCGTACATGCTCCTCCCCTTCTTCCTCTTCATCATCGGAAAGTATCGTTTCCAGATCTTGTTGCTGCTGTCTCCCTGAGGACCGGTTCCTCCCTCGATCTTCGCGTACAGCCTTTATCACTTCGGTCACTACAGATCTTCGCGTACAGCCTTTATCACTTCGGTCACTACAGACGGTAAAATCGTGCATGACCTGATGCACTTCCTCGACCACTGCCTCTTTTACCGAGGCCCTTAGATCAGCACTCTCGTCTACTCCCTCCTGATGAGTGGTTTCAGGTTCGTCAGGAACCTCCTTCTCTACTCTCGGTCTTCCTCTTGTGGCCCGCGGTTCAGCACCACGTCCACCACCTCGTGAAACTTTAGATGATCTACCACCGACCATCTTCTATCACACTAAAAGATTCAACACCAACACGGTCATTCAAGGAAGTAGCTCAGTTTATGTCAAGTATAGTAAGTCCCTAATTACAGTGGCCAGTTGTGATTAGCCACTTACTTTACTCTTCGTACCCGAGCATTACCTGTCCTGACTACATTAGTATCTAAGTCTAACAGTACACATAAACCACATTGCACGCGCATATAATACCAGTTAATCTTTAAGAAAATACCTGATGGCACGCAGCTACTCAGATGGCATTCTTCCCCTTTTCTGTCCCATTTTCAGTTTAAGTTAAGGTTTATTTTGAAAATTTACCCGTTTCACTTAACTTTGGCTCTGATACCAACTTGTAAGGCCCCGTCCCCGGGCACCTCACAGTTGGTCATTCATTGCACATCAAACACATAAATTACACTTACTAAGCAAAATAAAGCAGCGGAATTGATAAAAGTACATTCTCATTTCATCATAAAAGCTTTACAATTCATTACATCGTTGATCCGAATACAAAATACATGCTTTCTTTACATTACATAACTTTACTAGGATTGTTGCGGAAGCATATGAAGCCGATGATTTCTTAAGTAACCCCGTTTATCCGAATCCTCAACAATCCAAAATGGGCATATACAGTGACCTCTAGTACAAAAATATTGAAACTATATTTAAAGAAGATTCCTTAAGTAATCCAGTTTATCGGGATCCTCAAGGAACACTTGCATGCAACATAAAATATGGCAGCATTATCAAAAGGAGAATGCCATCCCAAAAGAGCTAAGTAGCCGCCTCGTGCCATCCTCAGCAACACTACCTGTCAACTGGAAACACATAAAAAGTCAGCGTTGCTGAGTGAGTTCTAGTTTTATAATAAAACATACCTTTCTTTCATAAAAAAAACCGTTCTTACATACATACGGTCACGCAACATACGTACACGTAGATAATATTATTATTATCTTCATGGTTCATTCTTAGCTTTCATTCGTGTACCATTCATCATTAACATTCACATTCTTTCTGTTGTTCTTACGTCTCTTACATACATTCATACATTCATTACATTCGTCCGTATGTTCGTTACGTTCGTTCATACGTTCATTACATTCATTCGTACGTTCATTACTTTTGATGACATGTACAATACCCTAAACATCATGCATTACTGCTGGTGCTGGACCTGTGATGATTAATCACGAACGTTGTGCACACATGCTGATCCAGTCACCTAGGGTAGGTACATGCACCACTTATCTTCTTTCATTCATTCTGGATCAATGCCACTTATCTTCTTTCATTCACCTAGGGTAGGTACATGCACCACTTATCGAAATAAGGAACATCGATATTCACAAATCATTAGTCATTACCATCATATAAGACTACATCATACTTATCATACATACATCATGCCTATACATACAATACCATCTCTCTCCTCATACGCAACAGCACCTATTTGAGTGATTGGACATACTCCAGTCGCATGACCTCCATGCGACTGGATCATGCGATTGGGCAACCAGGCGAATAGGCATACAATCGTGCGTATGAACACTAGGCGATTGAGCATCATGCGACTAGGACTAATGCAAATGAGTCCCTATGCGACTGGACTCTTAGTCGTACGATTGGGCACTAGGAGAATGAACATCTATGCGACTGGGCGTTCAGTCGTGCGATTGAACCTCAATCGTACGACTGAATACCAGTCATTCCTCAATCGTGCGACTGACTCTCCAATCGTCTAGCCCTAACTGGGCGGCGACTGGAGTTCATCACGAACTGCAGCCGCGACCTACGGCATTCAAACCCTTCCAAACTCGTCTTAAGCCTAAATTAGCCCTCCCAAACCTCAGGGATTCATACTAGGACTTCATACAAACATATACAAGTCCTAAATCGTACCTTAAACACATTACACAAGATTTCACCCAAATGGGTCAAACATACACTTTTTCAAAAATGGGTTTATATGTGTTCCAGCCCCAAAATCATTGAAAACAAATAAATGAGGGGTCCTAGAACTCATATAAGCAAGTAGGAGATGAAGAGCTCCATTTAGGCTAGTTGCTCGACAAGTTTCATGCCCGAATCACGCCTTTCTCTCTTACGCCTCTTCTGTCGCTCTTTTCTCTCTCTCTACTCTTCTTCCCGACTGAAGTGTGCAAATGTGGGGAGGGGAGATGGCTGCCCCTCCTTTATAGCTACAGCTCACTCGCCCCAAACACCAGCTGACTGGGCCTCCAGTCGCCTGAACACCATGCGACTGGACCTCCAGTCGCATGAGTTCCATGCGATTGAACCTTCAATTGTCCGAGCTCCATCCGATTGGTCCCCCCAGTCGCATGAGTTCTATGCGATTGAGACTCAGTCGCATGACACTCCAAAAAGTCACACTTCCGGGTGTTACAGTCTATCCATGAAGTACCGAATTCCTTCCTCTTTCACCACTAGTTGTTTATCCATTCCCCGTAATGACTTAGAACAAACATTTTCCTCTTTTAAGGCTTCTATCTGTGCTTCCTTAACTTGTTCTGGCAGATGGGTGCTGATTGTAAGTTGTAAGGCTCTCACCCGCTTGGGTTTAGCTGTTTCTTTCTGGCTTAAGGCATCGGCAACCACATTCGTCTTTCCAGGATGGTACTTGATAGCGCAATCATAATCATTCAGAAGTTCCACGCAACGTCGTTGCCTTATATTCAACTCCTTTTGCTCAAAGATATGCTGAATACTCTTGTGATCGGTGTAGATAGTGCATTTGGTACCGTATAAGTAATGTCTCCAAATCTTTAAGGCAAAAACTACTACACCCAATTCTAAGTCATGGGTGTTATAGTTCTTCTCGTGAACCTTCAGTTGTCTCGAGGCGTAGGCTAATACTTTGTTATGTTGCATCATTACACAACCCAATCCTTGAATGCCGTTCCTGTTTTAATAGCTGAAAAGCCGCCTCTTGACTTTCACCCCATTTGTATGCCGTTCCTTTGTGGGTCAAGGCTGTGAGAGGTTGTGCGATCTTAGAGAATCCCTCTATAAATCGTCGGTAATACCCTGCTAACCCAGAAATTGCCTTATCTCGCTCGGTGTTTTGGGTATAGCCCAATTCTTTATCGCCACAATCTTGGCAGGATCAATATGTATTCCCTTCTCATTAACAATGTGACCTAAAAATTGCACTTCTCGTATCCAAAAGTCACACTTGGAGAATTTAGCGTACAGATGCTCATTCTTCAACAATTCCAAGATCAATCGTAAGTGCTCTTCATGGTCCTCCTTGGTCCTAGAGTATATCAGTATGTCGTCGATAAACACAATGACGAACTGGTCGAGATAGGGTTTGCACACGCGATTCATGAGGTCCATGAACACCGCAGGTGCATTAGTCAACCCAAAAGGCATGACCAAGAACTCGTAATGACCATAACGAGTACGAAACGCAGTTTTAGAGATGTCTTCTTCATGGACTCTAAGTTGATGATAACCTGATCTCAAATCAATCTTCGAGTAATAACTTGATCCCTGAAGCTGATCAAATAAGTCGTCGATACGAGGTAAAGGGTATCGGTTCTTGACTGTGACTTTGTTTAACTCCCTATAATCGATGCACATTCGAAACATGCCATCTTTCTTCTTAACAAAGAGGACAGGGGCTCCCCAAGGTGATGTGCTAGGTCGTATAAAGCCCTTATCTAAAAGCTCCTGAAGTTGTGATGACAACTCCTGTAGTTTATTCGGTGCTAATCGATAAGGTGCTCTAGCAATCGGGCCTGCGCCGGGAGTCAGTTCGATTTGGAATTCCACCTGGCGATGAGGTGGTAGTCCAGGAAGATCCTCTGGAAACACCTCTGGAAAGTCTCATACCACAGGTATGTCCTCCATTCTCCTTTCCTCCGGTTGCTTATCGGTGACGAGTGCCAGAATAGCCAAACGACCTTTTCGCAACAACTTTTGTGCTTTCATCTAAGAGATGACGAAGAGATGATGCCTATCACTGCACCACTCCTATCGCCTCTGACTGTAAGGATTTCACCACCAACAGGAATTCGTATAATTTTCTCGTGACATATGACCTCCGCTTGCTTATTAGAGAGCCAATCCATGCCTCTCACCACGTCGAAACTTCCCAGTGTAACAGGCATAAGATCTATAGCGAAATTATGACCAGCGAGCTCTATCTTACAATCTCTAAGGATATGTGTATATATACATATATATATACACGTATATATATGCATATATATACGTATATATATACACGTATATATATATGTATATATATACGCCTATATATACGTATATATATATGTATATATACACACATATATATACGTATATATACACGTATATATACACGTATATGTACACGTATATATGTACACGTGTATATACACGTATATATATACGTGTATATACACGTGTACATATACGTGTACATATACGTGTATATATACGTGTATATATACGTACATATATACGTATATATATAGACGTATATATATACACGTATATATATATAGATATATATATACGTATATATATAGGCGTATATATATATATGTATATATATATGCCTATATATATATTAATATATATATATATATATGTATGTATGTATGTATGTATGTATATACACGTATATATCTATATATATATATACGTATATATATACAAGTATATATATATACGTGTATATATATATGTATATACACGTATATATATATATATACGTATATATATACGTATATACACGCGTGTATATATATATACGTATATATATATATACATATATATACGTATATATGTACATATAAATATACGTATATATATACGTTATATATACGTATATATATATTCGTATATATATATACGTATATATATATACGTATATATATACGTATATATATACGTATATATATATATATATATATATAGACGTATATATATATACGTACGTATATATATATATATATATATATTATATATATATGTACGTATATATATATATATATATATATATTATTATATATATATATACGTACGTATATATATATACGTATATATATACGATATATATACGTATATATATATATATATATATATATACGTATATATATATATATATATATACGTATATATATATATACGTATATATACTATATATATATACACGTATATATATATATACGTATATATATATAAATATACGTATATATATATATACACGTATATATATATATATAGATATACGTATAAATATACGTATATATATACGTATATATATATACGTATATATATACGTATATAAATATATATAATATAAATTAGAGGGTCAGGATCACTCAGACTTGTGAAGTATCTTCTCATGTCAAAAAGATCATGCTGAGGTAAATTAAAAAGGTCTTCCCAAGAGTAGACATTTACTTCACCTTGATCTCTGACTACATGCCATCTCTCTGGATTAGTTGAGTAAGTCCAGGATAAGATGGGTCTTCCTGATGCAAGAGGAGCCATTTGAATTGGAGATGATTTGGCTTTCTCTTCTTGCTCTTCCTTAGGATGTTCTGATTCATCCTGAGGATCAGATGAGGTTGATTTTGACTTCTTCTTCTTTGCATTAGATTTAGAAGCCATCCTCTTCTTCCTCTTTGCAGTCTTTAACTGAGAAGACTGGCCTTGTTGTGGGTCAGATGTTGAGGCTGGCCTTTGACCTTGTTGTTGGTCAATAGTTGAAGAGGCTGGCCTTTGACCCTGTTGTGGATCAGAAGATGAAGCTGGAGGTTTAGTTTGAGTTGTCTCTTGTTGTTCAAACTTAACCTCTACTTGAGGTAGAGCTTGACTTAGAGGAGTGTGCAATTCAGCAAGCTCTCCACTCTTGATCTTCTGCTTGATCACCCTGATATGCTCATCTATAGTAGATAGAGACATACGGCCAAGTCTCCTTCCAGAGAATCCATACAGCTTCAAGAAGCTCATCATTCTTTGTTTGTCATCAGACTTCTTCAAGTTCTTCTGAATGAGAGTTCTTGACTTAGCAGCTTCTTCCCTTATTTTCTTCTTTGTTGACTTCTGCTCTTTGAGTACTTGAAGTTCAAGTTGTTTGAGATACTCAAACTCAATGTACTCAAAGCACAAGGGAAGAAGTGCTTCTGCCTGGTAGAAGCCTGTGGCACTCAGGTAGTCCATCATTCATTGTTTGTCTGTTTCTTTATCTACCTGAGGTTCTTGTGTAGCAGCCACAGCCTCTTGCACAGGACTTTCTTGAACTGGCGAGAGAGTAGGAACATGCTTGTATAACCTTTGTTGTCTTTTCTTCTCTTTGATCTCAAGAAGAATTCTTGCATCTTCAGCTTCCTTCCTTTCTCTTGACATTTCCACATCAGCCAGATCATTTACTTCCTCTAAGGGGAGAGATATAATCTCATCTATGTCATAGTTGCTGGTCTGTAAGTAAGTAATCCTGATTGCCCTCAACTCATCATCTTGAGTGTTTGGTCTATGGGCAGCCCTGATTGCAGCTTGCATGAAGCTTGAAGACCCGATGGAACATACTCCCCTTAGCTTCCTCTTCCTCTCTCTTTCCTCCTCCTCAATCTCCTCAGGGGTTAGAACCCTTTTCCCCTTGTCACCCACAGACCTTTGTGACACAGGGTGGAGAGAGCTTTGACCTTCATTGCTTGGTGTAGCATCCAAGCTTTGGCCAGAGAGAGACTGTGATACACCTTCACCAGCAGGTGTTTCACTGAGGGGTTGAGTTGCTGAAGTAGTTGTTGTGGTGAGAGATGTTTCAATTTCTGTCACTTCATCAGTGGACTGTAAGACAGGACTTTCAGGCTCTATCACTGGGCCTTCAGTCAAGGTTTTCCCTTTGAAGCTAATCTCAGGGTCTGCCTCAACATCCAGTTGACCAGTGACATTACCTGATTGCCTTGGTCTATCTTCTTCAGCTTCTTGCCTTGATACACCCTCCCCAAGAGACTTTGAAACAAGCAGTCTAGGATGTTCACATCAATGTGAACTTGAGGAGGTTGCTGAGTAGGTACAGTTACAAGAGAGGATGGTGAGTCCTCGATGTCCATACTCCTTGAAGAACTCCCAGGTTCTGTGATTGTAGTGACTTTCTCCCCCTTTTTGGTAGCATCACCTTCTTGTATAGGTGAGCTAGGAGCTAGGTCAGCAACATCCTTAGGTTCTTGTGTTCCTGGTTGAGCTCTTCTTAAAGGTCTCCTAGCTAGTTTTTCCTTAAGATAAGATATCTCAAGTTGCTGATTATTGACCCTATTTTATAAGGTAGTCACTTGAAATTCAAGATGACTAACCTTTAGACTAAGTAAGTGCATGTTTGTGTCAGTTGTTGCACTTTTAGTCTCAGATTCCTCTCATCTTCATCAGAAGAATCATGGGGGGATGAGAGAATTGGACCTAAGTCCTCACTCTCATCACCAGCGTGGGGTTCTTGGCTGCTGGATTTCCTCTGCTCATTGACATCCTTAGATGAAGTGTCAATGGGCTGAGTTATCATGGTTGAGGTCTTAATGATGTAATCACTTGCAAAAGTGAGAGCCTCTTCCATATGGATCCCTTGAACAGGTTCAGAAGGACCCACCCCAGTAATGGGTGACTGATATGGGATAGACATAGGGAATTCAGAAGCACTCCTCTTTCTTTGAGTAGGTGAGGGATAGAGAGATTCATGGTGCTCACTGAAGCCTAAGTCCTCATCAGTATAGAATTCAAGGTTGGGAATTTGGGTATTTAAGTCCAAAGGCTGGGGATGGTAACTGTCCCCTGAAGGTTTTTCACTTGAGTGTTGAGACTCAGAGTGAAGGCTTAAGGCAGTTGGGCTTATGAGCTCATCAGGCTGATCATGAGGAACATCAGCACTGATTCTTGAAGAGATGGGAATGGTTTGCTCCTTAGGAGAAGTAGGAGCTCTAGTATCCACTTCTTCCTGTATGGGTGAGTATATGGGGACCTGCACAGACTTAATAGCTTGAGCAGGGGTTCGTTTGGATTTTCTTTGGTAGGTAAGGATGATTTGAGGTTGTTTTGGTGGTTGAGATGTAAAGGTGTGGGTTCAACACTAGCTTGTGTTGCTAGGTTGTCACCTTGAGTAATGAGCTCTAACATTTTGGGGACCAGGGCTATTTCTACCCCTGAGAAGCCTACAGTTGGCTTCTCATAATCTTAAAGATGCCTCGCTTCATCTGTCCCAATTTAAGAATAGTATTTGTTTCCCTCAGCTGTGATCCAAGTTCACAGTTGAGAATATGTTGAACATATCTAGGAAACATATAGTATTCTAAGGAGTCCAAGTTAGCAAGCAAGTTTGTGTAAACAAATTGTGAGTACCTGAACTTGACCCCTTGTACCATTCCATGAACTATAAAGGAGAGATCCTCAGGAATCTGGTCCCACCCACCATGCTTGTTGGACAAGCTGTGAATCACTACATGGAGTAGGTATTTCCACTGGAATGAGACCTTCCCTTTCCTGAAGGTCTTTACAGAGAAATCTCCCTCATAGCCCATCTGCTCAAAGGAATAGTTGACAGCTTCCTTTGGGAAAGACAGTTCACCTTCTTCATCATCCAGCTGAAGATGGGTGTTGATGATGGCTGGAGTGATAAAGACTGTCCTCCCCTGCACTGTGGCAGACAGTGCCTTCTCCCCATCCATAATAACCTCTTGACATGTCCTCCAAAAGTCAAGCAGGTGATCCTTATGAAGAATAGGATCAATGGTGAGTGAGGTGTAGTAGTTGGATAGAGCAAGAAAACGGCAAACCTCTGAGAAACTATCATCTTTCTCAGAGTGCAACAAGGCAACTTGATTGTGCTGCCTATGGAGTTGCATGGAGAAATTTGGGTTGTTTCTGTTTGGAATGTTGGCCATTTTTGAAAAGCTTAAGGATGAAGAAAGGTGAAGAACAAAAGTGATTTCAGAGAGATTTGGTTTGAGGTATGGGTGAATTTTGGAGCAGGTAGAGGAAAGAGGTGTAACCGTTGGATATTTGTATGAATTTGGATTTGAGACAAAGTTAATGAAAAAGGATAAACTTTGAAATCCATTGTGTTGGTCCCACCTCTGAAAAGTAGTTTGCTTTTGCCCAAAAAGTAGTTTTCTTGGAATTCTAAGAAATCTTCCAAAGATAATTCAACTTCAGAAGTTTTGACCATGAAGGGTATTTTGCTTCGGAAGTTTTAACCAGAAAGCTTCCGAAGGCAAATTTTGCCTCCAAAAATATTTTAAAGATTTTGAAGAATTTTGCAACTTGTGTAAAATTGTAAAAAATCTAAGGAATATCCTAAATAATTTTCTTCCAAAGAGAAACTGGGGCTTATTATAGTGATAGAATAGACAACATAGAACACACATAGTTTTAGAAATAATATGATTAAGTTTTTTAAGAAAAGCTATTCAAAGTTGATCATCCCAATAGCTGATATAAGATATTTAAATCTCTGTTCATCAATAGCTTTTGTGAACAGATCAGCATATTTTTCATCTGTATGAACTTTGATTAGTTTGATTAATCCTTTTTCAAAATTATCTCTAATCAGATGATACCTGATGTTGATGTGCTTAGTTCTTGAGTGCTGCACTGGATTTTCTGTGATTGAGATAGCATGTTGTTGTCTATGTGAATGGGAGTCTCTTTGAAGTTGAATCCATAGTCTAGCATCTGATTTTGAATCCAAAGCACTTGAGCACAGCAGCTTGCAGCAACAATGTATTCAGCCTCAGCAGTTGATGCAGATACACAGGATTGTTTCTTGCATTGCCAAGAGACTATCCTTCCACCAAGAAATTGACATCCCCCTGATGTAGACTTTGCAGTCATATTGCATCCACCATAATCACTATCTGGATATGCATACAGATTGAAGTCAGAATTTTTAGGATACCAAAGGCCAAGAGATGGGGCTCCCTTAAGGTATCTTAAATTCTTTTGACAGTGATTAGGTGTGACATCTTAGGGTTGGCCTGATATCTTGCACAGATGCAAGTGGCAAACATAATATCTGACCTGTTAGCTGTCAGATACATAAGAGACCCAATCATAGCCCTGTAGAGATGTTCATCAACACACTCCCCCTCAAGATCAGGTCCAAGGGAGTGGTTTCTAGCTATGGGTGTCTTAGCAACCTTACATTCAGTCATGTTGAACCTTTTAAGTATGTCTTGTACATACTTTGACTGATTTATAAAGATACCATTTTCAACTTGCTTCACTTGAATCCCTAGAAAGAAATTGAGTTCCCCCATGGCACTCATTTCAAATCTATCCTTCATCAGCTTCTCAAAGTCTTTGCAGAGCTTTGGATTAGTTAACTCAAAGATGATATCATCTACATATACTTGAACTAGCATTATGTCATTTCTTGTTCCTTTAATGAAGAGAGTTCCATCAATAGCACCTCTTTTGAACCCATGTTGACAGAGATACTGGGATAGAGTCTCATACCACTTTCTTAGTGCCTGATGTAGCCCATAGAGAGCTTTGTCAAGCTTGCAGACATAATCAGGATGATCAGGATCTGCAAAGCCAAGTGGTTGTTTGACATACACCTCTTCATCAATCACTCCAAAGAAAAGCACACTTGACATCAAGTTGATAGACTTTGAAGTTCTTGGATACAACAAAAGCTAGGAATATCCTAACAGCTTCAAGTCTTGCTACAGGAGCAAAGACATCAGTGCAGTCAATTCCTTCTTCTTGAGTATATCCTTGAACAACTAGTCTAGCTTTGTTCTTGATGACAAGTCCTCTATCATCCTTCTTATTACTGAAAACCCATTTTGTACCTATGGTAGTCTTCCCATGAGGAAGAGGACATAGGTTCCAAACCTTTTGCCTCTTGAATTGAAGCAACTCCTCTTGCATAGCTTCAACCCAACTTCCATCCTTTAGAGCTTCATCAATCTTCTTAGGCTCTATTTGGGATAAGAAACAAGAGTGGAGAAAGATATTTGCATTATGAGACTGTCCTCTTGTTCTTACACCAGTATCAACATCTCCAATGATGTTTGTAGAGGGGTGAGACTTGTGGATCCTTAGTTGAAGGATCACAGCAAGTTGTTTAGACAGATCCAAATTGGAGAAATTTTGATCTGGCAAGGAGGATTCACCCTCTACAGCAGCACACTTATCAAGATTAACTTGATCCAATGAGTGTGTGACATCATTGAAATTTTCTTTAATGGGATGGTTCTCAGCATTATGGAATTCCTGATCAATGTCACCACCACCATGTTCTCCAACATTTGAAGTTCCTACATTTGAGTTTTGTGCCTCAAAACTGGAAGATGAAGGCAACTCAGATGTATCAGCAGGATTTGTCATTGATGTGCTGGTAGAAGCTTCATCTGCAGGATTAGTTACCACTGGAGCTGGAGATATGTTGCTTGAAGATCTTCTCAGCTCAATTCTTGGATCAGGATCACCTGTAGGTAATATATCTGTGGTTCCTGAAACATGCTCACAAGATTTGTTAAAACAGTTGGTAACTAAATCAAGATCAAACAGCCAATCCGGACCAGAACCTTTCACACTGGGAGTGTGTTCATTGAAAGTCACATTGCTGACTCCTCAACTACTCTAGTTCTGAGATTGTATACTCTATAATCTTTAGCTTGAGAAGAGTATCCAATGAAGTGTCCATCATCTGATTTCTCAGCAAACTTGGCTATATGATCTTTGGTATTCAAGATGGTGCAAGGACATCCAAAAGACCTGAGAAAACCAATGAAAGGTTTCCTCTTGTGCTAAAGTTCATAAGGAGTCTTACCATGTGTCTTAACTACTAAAACTCTATTTTGCACATAGCAGGCAGTGTTGACTGCCTCTGCCCAGAAGGTGATGGGCAGTTTAGAGTCAGACAACATAGTTCTTGCAGCTTCAGTTAGTGTCCTGTTTCTCCTCTCAGCAACTCCATTTTGCTGAGGAGTCCTGGGAGCACTATATTGTCTTGTAATACCCTTTTCATCACAAAATGTATCAAGTATTTGATTTTTGAACTCAGTTCCTTGATCATATCTTATGGTTTTGACCTTGTGATCACATTGATTCTCAATCTTTAAGATGAAATTTTTTAGAATCTCAGGGGTCTCATCCTTAGTTCCAAGGAAGAATACCCATGTGAATCTTGTAAAGTTATCTGTGATCACTAAACAGTAAGAGGTCCTTCCTAAACTCATTACATTGGTGGGGCCAAAGAGATCCATATGTAACAAGTGTAGGGTGTAGTGATGGAATTTCTTTCCTTAGGCTTGTGAGATACCTTGTGTTGCTTCCCTTTCAGGCATGCAACACAATGATCATCACTTGTAAACTCTCTTTTTGGTATTCCAGTTGCCAAATCATTCTTAATCAATTTATTCATGTTCTTAAAGTTTACATGGCACATTCTTTTATGCCAAAGAAAAGATTCATCACTATTTGCTTTAGATAGAAAGCATGAAACTTTCCCTGATGGAGATGTTTCTTGCAAATCCATCTTGTACATGTTCCCTTCCTGGGGGCTCTGAGTAGGATGTGCTCATGAGGAATGATCACCCTGGGCTTGAGAACAATGCACTCATGCTCAGTAAACAGCATGTAATGACTCTGATCACAAAACTGAGATACACTCAAAAGATTGTATCCAAGCTCTTTAACAAAGTTTACCTTGTCAATGCTGAGCTTACCATTTGTGACCTTGCCCCTTCCAGTAATGTAACCACCTGCATCTCCTCCAAAAGCAACTGGTCCTCCATCAATTCTTTCAAACTTCTGAAGTAGTGACCTATTGCCTGTCATGTGCCTGGAACAACCACCGTCAATGATCCACACATTTTTGTTTGTCTGTAGTTGTTCCTGCACAAAGAGATAGCTAGTTACATTTGGAAACCCAAGCCTCATTGGTCTTGGGCTCATTTAAAACAATTGAAGACAATGCAACAGTTATAGATCCAATGGTTGTGCTTTGAGGATCTTGAGCTGTTGTTGATGAAGAACCTTCAGTCTTTTGGTCTTTCTTTGACTTCCACACCACCTTTGGAAGTTTAGACTTGACCTTCAATACTTCAGAAGCTTTTGAAACTCAGAAGTTTTGATGATTGGTCCCTCGGAAGATCTTGCCTTTACTGTAGCAAGCTTCAGTACTTCAGAAGCATTCCTTTCTTCTGAGACCAAATTTTCTTTCGAAGGCAGTTTTCCACTTGCCTTCTTCTTCATCTTGGAATTCTTTGAAGTTTCTTTGTTTATCATGTGAAGAGTGACAGGATCTCAGCCTCTAGTTTGATCAATTAGATTATGTTCGCAGCGGATTTAGCATGATAATGAGCAATTAATGCAAGAACATAAAGAATATTGCATGTAAAGTAATTGTAGAGAGAATAATTCTGCATAAAAGGAATAATATTCTGTTTGTTTCACATGTTTCGGCGTGGAATACAATCAGGTCACTGCCCTTTTATAGGCAAATGACCCATACTGTTGTCAGATTCTACTGACATTTAACAGTTATTTAACTAACTACTGATAGAACACAACTACTGAAGATGTCACAACAGCTGACATCTTCTTACAAAATTTGTAAGTGTTCTACCTATTACAAGTACTGAAAAGGAAACTACTGAAAAGCTACAACGACTGAAGAACAAACTCTTCAGTCGTTTACAACTACTGAGCTATAACAGCTGAAGAACAAACTCTTCAGCTATTGTACAAACTACTGAAAGGAAAAATATAAAACTACTGAAAAGAAAAACCATCACAACAACTGAAGAAGATTTCTTCAGCTGTTGTGACAAACTCTGAAGCTTCAGCACTTTGGTCTTCAGACTTTGATCTTCAGATGATTCATCAGCTGATGACTTCAGTAGTTGTCATCAGCTGATGTCTTCAGTCGTTGTCTTCAGACTTTGTGCATCAGCAGTTGATCTTCAGTTCTTCAGTTCTTCAAACTTTGATCTTCAGCACTTGTCTTCAGTAGTTGAAGTCTTCAGTACTTGTGTTTATCAGTACTTTAGACTTCAGTACTTATCTTCAGTACTTTGGGATCTTCAGCTGTTGTACTTCAGATCTTTGAACTTTAGCTGTTGATTCTTCAGACTTTGTCAAACTGCTGATGAAGGTCTTCAGCAGTTGTTGTGATGTCATGTGGGACTTAGAGGTTTTCCTGATCTTGGCTCATTGGTTCTTTTGGTCCAACAAACTCCCCTGAACCAATGCAGCCAAAACCTCTAATTATTTGTTGTCCAACTTATTGTTGGCATAAAGATTGGTCTATTTCCTTCTGGATCAGATCAGAAGTTGACCCTGATAAGCACTGGCCTGGGAGGAGGTTTCTGATATTTGTTTGGCTAAGTATGGATGGGAGCTCTGTTTTGGGGAATTGGACACAGAGCTGTTGTCCCATTCATGAAACTTACCTCCCTCGTACAAGCCTGTAGGATTCTCTGGTGTAGGCTTGAAGGAATATCATTTGTTCTTCTTTAGTCAGGTCTTCAGCCACACCATCGAATAACCCCTCACGGCCGTACAGCTCTGAGACAAACTTGGCCTGTTTGCCATTCTTGAGCTCAACTGTTGTGATTTGCCTATATGCAAATTCATCTGGATGTCTTCCCTCTAACAACAAGTTGAGCTCATCCCTATGGAAGTTCTCAAGCCTCTTATAGACTAAGCCCTTCCTCACCACCCTATTGTCTAACATTTTTGGGGTGGCTGCTTAGCTCTATAGGCTGTCTCGAACTCCTCTACAATTTCCCAGGGTGTTATTACAAGAGCCACAGAGATCACTTCATCTACGATTCTCTTAAATTGGCTCTTGTATCTCACAAGCATATCTTTCTTGATTATCCTTTGAGCCACCCTAGGATCAGGCCAAGTCCTCACTCTCTCCTTATCATATTGAAAGGTTTGCTTGAGAGTGAAGAGTCTCAGAGCTTCCTTCTTCATGTTCATAATGGAAGTAGAAGCAGCATAGGATTTGTCAATGCTTTTCAGCATCTCCTCATCGTGTAGTCTTTGCTGCTCCTCTTCCTCTAATTTTACCCTCACAGTGTCCATCTGTGAGGTGGGAGTGATGGGTTTGGATTTGGCTTTGGGTAAAGGAATAACTGCAGACAGGGCAGTCTATCCTCCTCATCCTCCTCTTCTTCTTCTTCTTGCAGCCTCAACACTCTTCTCTTCTTCTTCAAGGGTGGATCATTGGCTGCGGGTTTTGATGGTGAAGGGGTTGGTTTTGTGGGTTGTGTTTGGGTGGTTGGTGTGGGAATGTTGCCAGGCACTACTAGTAACCTAGAAATAAGAGCAGGTTTGGTTTGTTTTACTAGCAGGGTCCTGTTCCCAGCACCAGCTTCAGAGAGGGCCTCAGCGACCAGTCCTTTGGTGAAATCACCAGCTGAACAGTTCTTGGTGGTTATAGCCAAGATTCTGTCCCTGGTCCATGCTTTGACATCAAGGACTGGCCTGCCCAAATACTTCGAAATGAATCTACTCATAGCCTCGAGTCTCTTTTTGTCCTCTTGGCTATAAGTAGACCATCGGTACTCAATCTCCCTTCTCTCCATATTTTTGATCTCCTAATCTAGCATGGCAGTGTCCTTGTCAAAGCCTTGCCTGAACAGCTGATCAATGACAGAGTCCATTGATCGGGTATGCTTAGCATCAGCCTCCTTGACAACGGCTGCTAGATCAGAGTCAGTCTCTACTACTTCCTCCCTCCTCTCCTCTCTTCTCTCCTCTCTTCTTATGATAAGTGACACTGAAATCCTTTTGGATTTCAGCCACTTCTTTTTCAGCTCTTTCCTCCTTCTCCCTCCCCTTCCTCTTTGTCTCCTCAACCTTCTTCCTCTCAATCACCTCCTTTCTTCTACTTCTATCTCCTCCTCTCCCCTCTTCCTCTTAGCTTGCACTGATGTCTCCCCCTTTTTGGGTGCATTGGTTGGGGTTTGACTATCAGCAAGCACCTTGGCTACAGCAACCTCCACCAGGGGTTGTATGTGTGGGAAGCCTCTCATCAATGGTTTTTATCATAAGTTCTGTGATTATAGGTGTGATGAGAGGCAGGGATTTTTGGAGGATAGCATCAAGTTGCTCAGGAGGGTTTTGTTCCTGAGAACTAGTGCAGAAGCAGAGGCAGGTGGCCGAGTTTGTAGGAGTGGTTGAGTGTTTTGGAGACCTTCGGGTGAAGGTGCCATCTGTGGGTCAATGGTGGCAGATGGACTTCTATCTTGAGTCATTTGAGCAAGCAGCTCTTTGAGTCTGCTTATCTCATCTTCTAAGATAGTGTTGTGAGCAACTACGTCAAAGAAGAAGCTCAGGTCATTATCAGTGTGAACTGAATCACCTGACCTCCTGACAATGTCAGGATGTACATGCACTGAGTGTGGCTCAGTAGTTGCATGTGCCCCTTGTTCTTGGTACTGGGGACTTCCAGCCTCCGGATTGGATCCATCATCGGCAGTTGCCTCTGGTAAGGTCTTATTGCTTGTACCAGCTTCTCCCTGCTCATGTGCTGATGCAGGGGAAGTGGCAGCCTCACCAGAATATCCTATCTCCCTAGCCACACTGGGAGATTGGACATGTGATTCTCTGTGCTGTGGGCTCCAACCGGCACTTGTGTCCACCCTCTCTTCGGTTGGAGTCTCCCCAGTTGTAATTGGTTTCTGGGGAGAGGGTGGAGTGCTCAGGTGAGTCAACACTTTGGCTATTATTAGTGTAGGGATTTGTGGGGTGGTCTCAGTAGGAGATGGGCTTGAAGCAGTGTGCACATGGGGAGGACTGTGCATTTCAATGGTAGTCTCCTCAAGTGAGAAGGACCCCAGATGTGTGGGTGCCCCTGAAGTGGTCGCATCAGGTTCCTGTTGAGAGGAAGCCTGTGCGGTTGTGGTGGGTGGAGTCGTGGTAGCTGCTGGGAGAATCGAACCAGCAGCCACATCCTGCCTTTGTGTTGCAGGGGCATCCTCAGGGGACTCATTTCCCTGAGTAGCCTTTGTGGGCTTCTTTTTGGCTTTTAGCTTGGTGGGGACTTTGGATTTGGAGGTGGAAGCTGTGGGTTCCTGCTGCGTGGGTTTTCGCAGCCGGGCAGCCTGTTTGAGTGTGTGGTCTGAGTTGTGCCTGGAGTATACCTCGGCTAAAACAGCCATGGCAGGGACCCCAGTGCCAACAAGTCCCTCAGCTTGAAGCTGGTCCTCGATTATGGCCATTATAAACCGAGGATACAAGATCCACTGGTTAGAAACTGGTTTTGTGGCCATATCCTTGAGTTCTAAAAAGATAATATCTGTTAAGTTTAAAGATTGTTTTTCAAGGATAGAAAATAATACCTGTTGCCACCTTGTTGACATCTGGTCCCATGAAGATGTTTTGGGGGCCAGACACACATTCACCATGTGGAAGATGAGTTGTTGGGGATCTGGGAAGTGTTTCTTCAACAAGGTGGTGGCAGAGAGGTCGTCCTGATAGTCGTTGGCTGTGAAGCATAGATCGAGGGCGCCTTGGGGTAAGAGGTTGGGTAGGTGGCATCCTCCAGCTTTAGGGTTTGGCGCAAAGTAGCTGGAGTGATAACCACTGGGTGGTTGTTGACGGACGACCGGAGAGAGACCTCGCCATCATTCTCTCCGGTTTGGACGGTGATGTTCGTCCAGAACTCCGCCAAGGAATCGGTGTATATGGTGGGGTTGAGAAGGAATGCCGTTTGGTATGGTGAATCGGTCATCAGATCGACGGCATTGTGAAACTTAGGCCATAATGGCGATTTGGTGAGATGAGCGACACAGTTGTGTCGAGGTTTGAGTTGCATGCCCGCCATTAATGGTGTATGGGAATTTCAGAGGTTTCAGAAAAGTTAGGTCAAGTGAGAATGAAAGCTCTGAAGGTTGGGTATTTATAGGGTATGGCAAAGGCTGAAAGAAAACTACTGAAGGTTTTGGTGTTAGTCATCAGTTGTTGAAACTACTGATGACGTGGTTTTAACCTTCAGTGGTTGTAACATCTGAGGACTTGGTGTTAGTCTTCAGTAGATGAAACTACTGAAACCTTGGTTTTGTCCTTCAGATGTTGTAAAACGGCTGAAGACTTGTTCTCAGTCTTCAGTAGTTATAAACTACTGAAGACCTAGTTTTCATCTTCAGACGTTGTAACAACTGAAGACTTGGTGTTAGCCTTCATTAGTTGTAAACTACTGATACCAGTAGTTGTGAACTACTGAAGACATGGTATTGCTTCAGTTGTTGTAAACAACTGAGGACTTGGTGTTAGTCATCAGTAGTTGTGAAACTACTGAAGACATGGTTTTGTCCTTCAGTTGTTTGGGTATGAAACAGCAGCTGTTGGCATCAGCTGAAGAGTAAAATTACTCATCAGCTGTTTCCGTCAAATCAGTTGTTTCATGCTGACCTCCACATTTACTCATCAGCTCTTTGGCTGACTTTCAGATGTTTCATTGACCCTTCAGCTCTTGTGAATATTTATGCCTTCAGCTCTTGTGATCAGATGTTCACAAGTGCTGATGAAATACTCCAGAGCTGTGAACAAATTTTGTCTTCAGTACTTGTGTAAGATTACACATCAGTACTTGTGAACAAAATTTGTTCTTCAGTACTTATTTGTTTGAAAATATACATCAGTAGTTGTAATCCACCTCACTACATCAGTTGTTTTCAACAAATAATGTACATCAGTACTTTGAAGCATTTTAGTCTTCAGTAGTTGTGAAAATGCTGAAGACTAAATTACTCATCAGTACTTATATTTGACCTTTGCATACTAATGCTCATCAGTACTTGTGAACTGAGAGCATTAGTATTGGTCAAATTATTCTAGCTGCAGCATACCAAGCCTTAGTACCAGTTTTGAAATGTGGCACTATCTAAAGGCTTAGTAAATATGTCTGCAAGCTCATCAGCACTAGGCACAAACTTTGGATCAATCAGACCTTTTTCATAGCAATCCCTAATAAAATGATGTCTGATCTCTATATGTTTGGTCCTAGAGTGTTGGACTGGATTTTTAATAATGCAAAGAGCTGAAGCACTATCCATTAATAATGGAGTCTTAGTCTCTGTAATGCCATAATCCAAGAGTTGGTTCTAAAGCCAGGGTATCTGAGATGTACAACTTGTAGCAGCAATGTACTCAGCTTCAGCAGTGGATGTAGCAATTGATGTTTGTTTCTTACTCTGCCAAGAAACTAAACAATTGCCTAGGAATTGGCAACCACCAGAAGTGGATTTTCTGGTGACTTTGCATCCTGCATAGTCACTATCAGAGAAAGCAACTAATTTGCAAGAATGCCCAGTTGAATACCAAAGACCTAGTGATTGGGTACCTTGCAGATATCTAAAGATCCTTTTGACTGCAATCAAATGGGATTCTTTAGGTGTAGCCTGAAATCTAGCACAGGCACATGTTGCAAACATGATGTCTGGTCTAGAAGCTGTGAGGTACATCAAGGACCCAATCATACATCTGTAAAGGGTTTCATCAACCGCTTTACCTTTCTGATCTACATCTAGTTGTGTGATGCTGCTCATGGGAGTAGAACAGGGCTTGCAGGTTTGTAAATCAAACTTATTCAACAACTCCTTTGTGTATTTGGACTGATGGATGAAAATTCCATCATCCCTTTGTTTTATTTGCAAACCTAGAAAGAACTGTAATTCCCCCATAGCACTCATTTCAAACTTTTGCTTCATGAGCATTGTAAATTCATCACACAACTTTGGATCAGAGGATGCAAAGATGATGTCATCTACATAAATTTGAACAAGAAGCTTATGTTGTCCCACAGTCTTGATGAATAAGGTTTTATCAATGGTGCCTCTAGTGAACTTATTTTGGAGAAGAAAAGTTGATAGTGTCTCATACCAAGCTCTAGGAGCTTGCTTCAGCCCATAAAGAGCCTTATCAAGCTTGTACACCCAATCAGGATGTTTGTTGTCCTTAAAGCCTGGTGGTTGACACACATAAACCTCTTCTTTTATTTTCCATATAAGAAGGCACTTTTGACATCCATTTGATAAACCTTAAGACTGTGAAAGGCAGCATAGGCTAGGAACAGTCTGATTGCTTCCAGTCTTGCCACAGGGGCAAAGGTCTCATCATAATCGATGCCTTCCTCTTGTGCAAACCCTTGAACAACCAGCCTGGCCTTTTCTTGACAATTTGGCCCTTATCATCTGTTTGTTCCTGAATACCCATTTGGTGCCTATTGCACACTTCCCTTGGGTAAAGGAACAAGCTCCCACACTTGCTGTTTCTTGAACTGAAGAAGCTCAAGCTGCATAGCTTCAACCCATCCATTGTCTCTTAAAGCAACATGATAGTTCTTTGGCTCTTGCTAGACTGATGAAGAGAGCATAGAAGCAGAAATAGACAATTGACTCCTGTTGAAACTCCAGCATTGATATCACCAATGATTTGAGATGTGGGGTGATTCTTCAGCTCTTGATAGACTATAATGTCAGTGCAAGTGTTTGTAGGACTTTCAGCAGCAACAAATGGTGATGGAGATTCTTGAAACCATGTAGGAGATGGCAGCTCAAATGAAGTAGAGCATGCAGAAATCTCATCAGCATTTGTTGTGGATGGGGCTGCTGAAGCTACAGGAGCATCAGGTTTAGTGGACTCAGGCAGGTTGTCACTAAACCTGAAGAGGTGAGTACTGACTACATCATCATCAGTACCACCAGGTGGAGAACTGTTAACAGGCTCAACAGCTGGAGGTTGATAAGGAACATATTGCAGTATGTCCAGATCAAACAACTCCACAGGGTTTTGTGGAATCTTGTCCTTTGGAGATTCATTGAACTTAACATGCAGAGTTTCTTCAACCACCTTTGTCCTACAGTTGAAGACTCTGTATGCCTTGCAAGTTGATGAATAACCAACAAAATACCCTGCATCCACCTTACTAGCAAATTTCTGGAGTGGGTTGCTAGTGTTGAGAATAAAACATGGACACCTAAAGGCTCTAAAGAATGAAATCAGAGGAGCCAAATGATGAAGTACTTCATAAGGAGTCTTCATCAACCTCTTATTCACTGAAGCTCTATTTTGTACATAGCAAGCTGTATTGACAGCTTCAGCCCAAAGGTCAGTGGCGAACCTGAGTCAGCCAACATGGACCTTGCTGCTTCAATGAGAGTCCGGTTCTTTCTCTCCACCACTCCATTCTGCTCAGGAGTTCTAGGAATACTAAACTGCCTTTTAATTCCCTTGGACAGGTAGAAGTCATCAAGTGTGTGGTTTCTAAATTCTGTTCCATTGTCACTCCTCACACACTTGACCTGTAGGGAATACTGCTTTTCTACAAATAACACAAAGTTCATGATTGTCTTGGCTGCTTCATCCTTGGAGTACAAGAAGAAAGTCCATACAAACCTGGAATGATCATCCACAATTACCAGGCAGTATTTCTTCTTTGCCATGCTCATCACTCTGACAGGACCAAAAAGATCCATGTGCAGGAGCTGCAAGCAGGCAGTGGACTTTGGTTCTTCTATTGAAGGGAATGAAACTTTGTGTTGTTTTCCTTTTAAGCAAGCAGTGCAGTTGTCTTCACACTTGAACTCCTTCAAAGGCAATCCTCTTACTAAACCATGGCTTATCAGCTGATTCATGTTCTTGAAATTAACATGCCCCAGCCTTCTATGCCATAGAGTAGACTCTTGAGGAGATGCCTTGGAGAATAGGCAAGGATGGCCTTTTAGATCTATCTTTTTGGAAAGATCTAAGGCATACACTCTTCCTGTCCTGTTGGCCTTCAGGAGAGTGTATTCATCCAACACCTTGTCAATCAAATTTAGAACTTTGGATGACAGAATCCGACAGTTCTGGCTTGTGAAAACGGCAACATGGCCTTTATCACACATTTGACTGACACTCAAGAGGTTGTACTTGAGATTCTCCACATGGTTGACATCATCAAACCTTATTTCCCCATTGGAAACAAAGCCTTTTCTGATGATGTAACCCTTTGCATCATTGCCAAAGGAAACAAATCCCTTCTTTCCTTGAGAGTAGTCATTAAGAAGGGAGCTGCTTCCTGTCATGTGCATAGATCCTCCACTGTCTACATACCAGATGCTTCTTTGGCATCTTGAAGAACCCTGCAATCATAACCACATGTTAGTTAGTTTTAGAGACCCAAACCTGTTTGGTTTTGGGTCTGTTCTCAACTACAGGTGCAGTACTAATAGGTGTGTTATGTGTAACAGCCTGAGGTGAAGAAGATGGTGTAGAAGAGGAACCCTTTGGCTTGGACTTCCTTTTCTATGGTTTCAACATAGGAGCATCTAAATGGTTGACTCTTCCCATTAGATGCTGAACCATCATCACCAGTTGTGTCTGACTTTGTGATAAAGCTTTCAGCTCTTCAGACACATTGAGACTTGGTGATGATGGATTCCTATGTTGCACCATCTTCTTTTGAGCAACCTCAGCTGTTGCCTGAGTAACCCCTACTTTCTTTTTAGATTTAGCTTTGGGCTTAGGGATTTCAGGCTTTGATGTTGCTAGTAAAACTTGGTTTCAAACTCATTTTTCATTTTATTTATTAGCTCTTTAATTTCCTCCTTTTGTTTGAGTTTGGAACCCCTTTTGTACCAGCAATCATCAGTAAGATGATTAAACAAGCCACATATCTCACATGGCTTCTTCTTCATCTTGTGTTGATCATCAACCAAAGAAGATGAATCTGCTGAAGACTTGTTCTTCAGCTGTTTGTTATCAGTACTAGCAGTTTTCTTCCCTTTAGTACCTGCTTTCCTGACCTCTTCTTTAGTTGTCTTCAAACCTTTTCTACTGTCAGTTTTCTTCTCTTCAGTGCTGACAGTAGTTGAGGTTTGAACTTCAGGTGTTATCACTTGCTCTCCAGTACTTTCAGTACTTCTAGAGACAACACCTGAGTTGATCAACCTTTTGATCATGTAACAGTCAGCATTTGAACCAACAGCTGTTGTAGCATCAGCTGATTGGTTTTGGCATGAATCAGAGGATAGTAGGTCACATGATGAGAAGGATTGGTTATTGCTCTCTCCATCAGATTCAACTTCTGCTCTTAAAGTAAAATCTGTAGGAGGAGCAGTGTGATTATAACCAATCCCAAACTTCACATTGGAAGCTGATTGCTTCTTAAGTAGCATTTCAAAACCCTTGCATGATTGCACCCATCGATCACACTCTACTTGGGTGTTTGCAAGAGTTTCCTTGAGGTCTCTGTACTTCTCTAGAAGTACATCTTCCCTAGCTTTACCATCTTTTATTTGGCATTTAAGCTTGTAAATCTCATCATTTTTCTCTTTTAGTGCAGCCTCAAAATCAGCTTTTCTTTTGGAAATAGTGTGCTCTAGCTCAAGATTTTTATCTATTAAAGCTACATTTGCTTCTCTAATAGAAGCAAATGCTGCTATGCATGATTCAGAACAAAGCTTGGCTTTGGCCTCAGATGATACCTATGATGAGGCATTGGATGATGACCCCTCAGCAGACTCAAGGGCCATCAGAGCAAGATATCCAAAAGGACTACCACCACCATGTTGACCAGCACCTTGGAGTAGTTGTTCCTGACCAGATAGATCATCTGGCAGACTACTCCAGTCAACAACTCCTGGGGTGAAGAAGCTATGTTGTTGAGGTTGTGTTTGATGATGAGATGGGGAAGACTGAGGCTCAGGAAGAGCCTGTGGTGGTTGAGCAGAAAGTGCTTGAGTTTGACTGGGCTGAGGCACGTAGTAGCAGGGGTATGAGTATGGCATATACCCCTGAGGCACAAAATAAGCAGGTGATGCCTGTGCTTGTGATGGATGACCAGAACTGGAGGAAGGTTGCCCTTTGTGCTGTGAGCTATTGCTCGGAAAAGTCACAAAGGGTGCAGAGGAGTTAGATCCAGATTATCTACACTCTCTAGCAAAGTGTCCAAGCCTTTGGCACTTGTGACACCTCAACTTGCTCTTGTCAAAACCAACTTTGGTTTTGCCAGAGAGACCAGGGAATTTCCTACCAGTTCTTCTGTAGAACTTTTGAGACCTGATATTGATCATTGCCATTTGGCTCAAAATATCCATCTTTTCTAGATCATCATCTGGAATTCCCTTCAAATCATCCATCAAAAAGCACCAGTTATCACTGCTGCCTCCTGAACTACTACCTACACCAACAAAAGCTTGTTCGGAGTTGGTAGAGAAATCAATATGCTCATCATAAGAACTCTCTGATGAAGCATATTCAGACTCCTGACTTATCAAGGTAGCATTGCCATGGACAAAGTCATCAGCGAGCTTGCCAGAGGTGGACAACTTCCTCTTTTGCTCTATCTCTCTCTCAAAAGTGAGCAGTTTCCCATGAAGTTGGGTGAGAGATAGAGTTTCCAGATTTGCACTGGAGCGTAGGACAATGGTATAAGTGTCCCATCTCTCAGGCAGTGATCTGAGGAACATGCTGTTCATCTGGCTGTTGGAGTACTCTTGTTTGACCATCTTCAGCTCAGAAATCAAACAAGAGAACCGCTCAAACTGCTGGGTCCGAGTCTCACCCTTTCTATATGAGAATGTCTCATATTGTTGGGCGAGGATTTCTCTATTGTTTGCTAAGACCGAATCAGTTCCTCCAAATTGTTCCTTTAGAGCAACCTATAGGTCATGAGCAGTTTCATGATGCAAGAGCCCTGAGTAAATCTCATTTGGAATAGCCATGGCTAAAATTCCATGGGCTCTAGCATCAATCTCGAACAGCTTTAGATCTTCGTCCGAATATTGTTCAGGTTTCTTCGGAACCTGTTCATTAGATTCAGGGACGCTCACCATAGGCTTGTATGGTCCATGCACCACTGACTTCCAATAACCAGCATTGTTGACAGACAAGTGGTGAAGCATACGTCGTTCCCATATGTTATACTCATTCCTCACAAGCATCGGAGGCTTGGTTGAGGAACCAGTATTGTGAGGATCGTTTGTTGGTGTAGTCATCTCAGTTTTTAGTCAAACTCAAGTTTAAACAAATCAAATATAGCTCAAAACCACCAGAGAACCTCAAGTTTACGGCCAGAAACAGCAGAATCTCTCTCTCTACAGCTAATTCTTGCAAATTGCTAATTCGATCAAACTTAGAGATCAAAAGAGCAGTTTCAAATGATCAATAGTGAAATCGATCAATGATTACCCCGCTCTGATACCATTTGACAAGATCTCAGCCTCTAGTTTGATCAATTAGATTATGTTCGCAGCGGATTTAGCATGATAATTAGAAATTAATGCAAGAACATAAAGAATATTGCATGTAAAGTAAATTGTAGAGAGAATAATTCTGCATAAAAGGAATAATATTCTGTTTGTTTCACATGTTTCGGCGTAGAATACAATTAGGTCACTGCCCTTTTATAGGCAAATGACCCATACTGTTGTCAGATTCTACTGACATTTAACAGTTATTTAACTAACTACTGATAGAACACAACTACTGAAGATGTCACAACAGCTGACATCTTCTTACAAAATTCCTAAGTGTTCTACCTATTACAAGTACTGAAAAGGAAAATACTGAAAAGCTACAACGACTGAAGAACAAACTCTTCAGTCGTTTACAACTACTGAACTATAACAGCTGAAGAACAAACTCTTCAGCTGTTGTACAAACTACTGAAAGGAAAAATATAAAACTACTGAAAAGAAAAACCATCACAACAACTGAAGAAGATTTCTTCAGCTGTTGTGACAAACTCTGAAGCTTCAGCACTTTGGTCTTCAGACTTTGATCTTCAGATGATTCGTCGGCTGATGACTTCAGTAGTTGTCATCAGCTGATGTCTTCAGTCGTTGTCTTCAGACTTTGTGCATCAGCAGTTGATCTTCAGTTCTTCAGTTCTTCAGACTTTGATCTTCAGCACTTGTCTTCAGTACTTGAAGTCTTCAGTACTTGTGTTTATCAGTACTTTAGACTTCAGTACTTATCTTCAGTACTTTGGGATCTTCAGCTGTTGTACTTCAGATCTTTGAACTTCAGCTATTGATTCTTCAGACTTTGTCAAACTGCTGATGAAGGTCTTCAGCAGTTGTTGTGATGTCATGTGGGACTTAGAGGTTTTTCTGATCTTGGCTCATTGATTCTTTTGGTCCAACAAAGAGTACCCTTAGGATTGTATGGACAATCCTTAGCCAAATGAGAGGTACTCTCACAAATGACACACTTCAGATTCTTCTTTCCAAGAGTCTTCTTCATGGAAGAGCACTGACTTTGGTCACATCCTTTCTCCATCTTCACCTTTGCAGGAGCTGAGACAGTTCTTTTGGGTTGAGAACTGTTCTTGAAGTTGGATGGTCCAGGTTGTGTAGCAGTAACACACAACAGATCAGTCTTCTTCTTGTTGCTGAGATGAGTTGCACATGAACCAGAATTCATGTCATCAGTCTTAGCTACTTCAAACCCTGCAGAGATGAAAACTTGTTTCTGCTTAGAGTCAAAAGTAGCATTAATCTCTTAAGCCTTCCTTTTTCTTTTGGCTTTCCTGATCAAGTTCTTTCTCCTTGACTTGGTCATCTCAACAGCTTTACTCTCCTTAGAGAAATGGTGACCCTTCTCAGAATGCTTTTCTTCACTCAAACCGAAGTCATTCTTCACCATCTCCTCTTCATCCTCTTCAGTCAAAGGATCTATGAGGGAAAGCTCATCTTCACAAGTTCCACACCTAGGAGATCTTACAGACAAGATGGTGTGTGGAGGAGCTATCTCACTAGATCCCAGTCCCTGCTTGTTCTGATAATACACTTTTGCATGCAAGGATGAGGATATTATGTTCTTGAAGGTATCTTCTTCAAGAACACAATTTTCTGCCTTAGCTTTGCTGATCACAAGCTCAGCTTGGCATTCAGTTAACTTAGTTATGAGATCTTTGATCTGAGTCCTGTAATTTGTTAGCTCATGTTTAAGAGTTGAAATGGTTTTCTCTAAATCTTCTATTTTAAGTTTATAGTCATTTTCAGCTCTTTTAAAATCAGCTTTCAAGATGTTTAAGGACTCAAGGTCAGATCTCAGCTCTAAGTTATATGACCTGTATCTATTAACTTTAGCAATGCATTCAGAAGAGCAAAGAATTTCCAATACCTTGGTTTTATCATGATCTGCCATGAGAGCTTGGTTTGGAGATGCATCTTCTATCTGAAAGCTCCAGTCAAAGCCTCCCTCTTCAACAGCAACTGCAGCCTGTTGCTTTGGGTTCTCCTTATGGTGAACTTTCTCAGTGTAGTTTGGTCTGGTTTGTGTCTGGTCACCATTTGTTCTTGGTGCCTTACATTCTCTTGCAAAGTGCCCCATCTGGTTACAGTTGTAGCACTTTACCTTGCTTTTGTCCAGCCCAAACTTTCCACTGGATGTATTGCTTGGAAATCTTCTCCGAGTCCTCTTGTAGAACTTCTTGGCCCTGTGAGTGAGAAGAGACATTTGCTGAACTATCTCCATATACTCCAGATCATCTGGATGGATACAGTCCAAGTCTTCAAGAGTGAAGAGAAGGTTGCCAGAGGTTTCATCAGCTGAGACAAAGGCATGAGAAGAACTTGTCTCTTGGAAGGGACTTCCTTGAGTGTAGCTTTCTCTTGGTGTCTTTGGAAGAGTGATGAAAGGCCCCTTTTGTGAGTTGTCAGGGTAGCATAACAACTGATGTTGTGGTTCAATGCATTCCCTTTCATTCACATGAAGAGCTTAACTTAGTTGGTTATTGGAGTTACCAGAGGAATTTTGCATGTTCATCTCCATCTAGAATGCACTCAGGATACCATACAACTCTGTAAGAGTAAGAGTTTTAAGATCCGAAGTTCTCTTGATCATAACACAATAATGTGTCCATAGTTTAGGAAGAGAAGACATGAACTTCCTTACTATGTCCCTGTCCTCAAGAGTTACTCCAATATCCACTAAAGTGTCCACTATCTCAACATACCTGAAGTATTGTTGAGTCAGTGTCTCACCAGCCTTGAAGGTGAAGTTTTCAAACTGCTGCTTCAAAGGATCCTTCTTGTTTTCTTTAGTTTCTTTGGATCCTTCATACATGAGCTTCAGTGCTTTCCATAGATCTTTAGCTGTCTTGCACTTCTTGAAGCCTCTGTAGATGGAGTTTGGAAGAGCAGTTTGAAGACAAGTCACGGCCCTTTGATCAAGCTCCATTCTCTTCCCGTCTTCTTCTGAGTAATCATCTACATCTTTTGGGATGATACGATTACTAGTAGCAGAAGTAGTGCTTGGTATGAAGGGACCATTGATAACTGAGTCCCACATCCTTGAATCTTGACACTTGATGAAACCTTCCATTTTTGTGCACCATGTGTCAAAATCTTGAGGAGTGATCAATGGGGACTTGGTCATAGTACCAGTTTCCATATCAGCTTTAGAAAGAGCTGCCATTTGAGTTGTTAAGTATTTTGTGTGTGTGAGGGATCTTAAGATGGTGAGATCTTATATCAAGAGCCTGGAAGCTCTGATGCCAAATGCAGGACCGGGTGAAGGGGTTAGCACTTACAATACAACAACACAATGAGGAGAGTGTATTAGAACACTTAACAGATCAAATGGGGAACTAGTTATGATGATGCTAAGAACACAAAAGTAAACTCAGAAGGAAAGAACAAGATAACAACACAAGTGGTTGGTTTTCAAGGATGTTGTATATTGCTTCTCAAATTCAAAGTTACAAGTATTCAGCATGCATACATTACAAGACTTTGAGATACTATATACTACCACCTACAGGCGGCCATACTTTGAAGGCCAGCTAGATACATGAACTAGACAACACAATCCATGTAGAGTCAAAAGGCAGATTGCCTTTTGGCTAGTGACTATGACATGCCATAGCTCACATCCTAATATATTACAAAAAGGATAAAAGTACATAAAGTAGAAAGGTTTGACCCAAGACCTCAATGTACAGTTTTCCTAAAGCATGGACCTTTTCACCAACTCATATAAGTTGGTGACCAACCAGAGTGGGCAGCGGCAAAGTTGTTCAGCTTTCCAGAAATAGTACATCAGATAAAAGCATGTATGTTAAAAGTCTTCGGAAGAATCTGTCTTGGTTTCTTGGCTTCAGAAGACTTTGTCTTGAAGCTAAGAAAGACTTCATTTCTGGCTTCAGAAGATATTGGTCTTGGCTATGGATGATTTTACACTTGGAATGTTTTTGAAGTGGTGTGTAAAACTTCCTTAGCAATACTACTTCATGTTCTGTGCAGCATGCAGGAAGACTTGATTATTTCATAGAACTACTGAAAGAAGACTGTCACAACTACTGAAGATTACTTCTTCAGCTGTTGTGATAACTACTGAAAGAGGATCATCATAACTACTGAAGAGTACTTCTTCAGTTATTGTGACAACTACTGAAAACTGTATTCAGACTTTGTCTTCAGCTGATATCCTCAGCTGTTGTCTTCAGCTGTTGTCTTCAGCTGTTGCCTTCAGTTGTTGTCTTCAGCTGTTGACTTCAGTTGTTGTCTTCAACTGTTGACTTCAGTTGTTACCTTCAGCTGTTATCTTCAGCTGTTGTCTTCAGCTGTTGACTTCAGTTGTTGTCTTCACTGTCACACCCCGACCGACGGCGGAATCATCGGAGCGGACGAGGGAATGATTGATTGTTCATAAAACATGGTTGTCTAATAGTGGAAATAATATTAAAATCAGATTACAGGATAGCATGAATTTAGCAGATACAAATACAACAGTTAAAATCACAAATAGTAATTGTCTTTTGTTTTGACTAAGTCCGGGTCTTATATGAGCATGTAGAAGTCCACTAACTTGCTTAACCTGAAATCATGTGAGAAAATAAAGTCAGCTAACGAGTTAGCTGGTGAGTAGTCACAGTTTTGAATATACATATAGATTGATTGATTGATTGAGAATAATCCAATTCACAAGGTAATATTACGACTTATATGGCAATAGCGAAGCATGTAGATAAACTGACACAATAACAACCCCTTGACTTGACACTTGCATATAATAGACTCCACACATACACCATAGATTGACTCCTGTCTCTGGCACAATCACCACTCATAAGCCATATGAGGTGGGTTATCCAAACCAGTAGATCTACCATTGATACCAGGATTGATTGATTGAATTAGGGTTTTACTGTCATCCAGTTTATCACAGTATGTTCACATAATTGCAACTAATAACATAACCTGTCTTGAATTGAATTTAGAATGAAATAACAATAGAATATCATGATTGAATATATTGTATCACATGATTTCCCCCAAATAGGAAATGATATAAAAAGGGGATATGAATACTCACTTGATTGATGAGATTAGAATCTGGTTGTGATAGATTAGACACCAACGATTTCCTTATGATTATCCTAAGGAACGGTGTCTCGAATTAGAATAATAATGATTTAGGAATTTGGGAATGTATTAGGATTTCCATTGGGTTTTGAATGGTAGTTTAAATAAACTAATTTTATTTAGTTTGAATGTCTTAAAATAAATGAATTTATTGAATGATTATGTTTAGAATTTTAAAATAAACGTATCAATACGCGTAACCATTTGTTTTATTGTGAAAGTGTGGAAAAATAAACAAATAATTAATTTTATTAATTAATTATATCAATTAATTAAAGTATTTAATTATTTAAATGGCTAAAAGAAATGAAAATGTTTTTGGAATGATTTAGGTATAAAACTTTTGTATTTAATTATGATTTAAGCAATAATAAATATTACTTAAATAAATTAAAAGTAATTTAGTGTCGAATAATAATTTAAATAAATTAAATTATTAAAAGTCCACTTTCGTATAAATATTTTTTGTATTATTTGTAATTTTATTTATTAAAACATTTAATAAAAATGGATAAAATGTTAAAATAAATTTCAGAAAAATAATTAAGTTGATTTAAAACTTTTAGAGATTGTAAAAACATTTTTATAATTTTTAGATATTTTCCTGGATTTTTATAAAGCTTAAAAAAATAGTTAAAAAAATTTGAGGTGGCCCGGGGTCGAACCCGGGACCTCATGGATTGCAAGGGGCGCAGTAACTGGTGAACCAAGGCCTCAGCCGCGGTTAGGATCCGGTTTCAATGCTTTTAAACCAAATTAACAACTTGCCCCCTTTTCTCAAGAACCCTAGAAATCGATTTGGGTCAAATTGGTCATGAATTCGATTCCGATGGTGTCTGCAATCATGGGGCTTTTGTTCCCCATGATTAATCGAGTGTGTGTGTGTTGAATTTCATGTATGGTATCGATTCGAGTATAAACCTGATGAAGAACAATCGCGGTTGTTGCTCTCAATCGAATTTTAGGTAAATGTTGATGATAATCAAATTAAATTGGTAGGAAGCTTCAGTTGTTGATCGAGATCAAATGCCCCTTATAAATTTTAATTTAAATTGGTTGGAGATGGGGTTTCACAAGAGTTGCAGGTCGCAGCTTTGGAAGGAATCAAACGATGTGTTTGTGTTCGTTTTAGGTGCAATTGGAAATGTGGATCGATTAGTGGTAGTTATACAATTGTTCATGCTGATTCAATTGAATTAATTTAAGTGTTTAGTGCGATTTGTAGGGTGTAAAGTTGCCGACCAAACGTGGTGCGATCGGTGAGTGGTTTGGTGAGCTGTAATTCGATTATTAAAGTATGTAGGGGTTCGAATTTTGTATGCAAACGGTTTGGTATGTGTTTCCGGGTTTAAAATGGATTTGTTTTGGGATTTCCGGCCTCGCCGGAGGATGGCCGGAGATGTGGCCGGACGGGAGAAGGGTCGACGGGGATGGTTTGGGATTTAAAAAAAAATTACACATTGGCCCCCTGAGGTTTGAAAGGTTTATTATTTTATGTTTTAAGTTTCTAATTTGAGTTCAGAAATGACATTTAGGCCTCTGGACTTTATTATTTATTATTGATATATATATATATATATATATATATATATTTTATTATTATTATTATATTATTATTATTATTATTATTATTATGATTATTATTATTATTATAATTATTATTATAATTGTTGTAATTATCAACATTCTAACAAAAATTAATATATATATACATATATATATATATATATATTACTGAAATACGTGATGTTACAGTCTCCCCTGCTTTAGAAAATTTCGTCCCGAAATTTGTTCACGAGGAGGCTGAAACGAAAAGATGAGGATACTGGGACTTCATTTGGTCTTCACGTTCCCAGGTGAATTCTGGACCATGCTAGATTCCCAGCGGACTTTGACAATAGGTATCCGGCTACGTTTGAGTTGTTTGACTTCCCGATCCATAATTTCCACAGGTTTCTCAATAAAGTGCATAGATTCATCAATTTTGACTTCGTCGAGTGGAATGTGGAGATTTTCGTCGGCAAGACATTTCTTGAGATTTGAAACATGAAACGTCGGATGCATATTGCTGAGCTCTTGGGGTAGTGCAAGCTTGTAGGCCACTTTCCTAATTCGTTCGTGTACTTTGAATGAAATCACATAACGAGGTGCTAGTTTCCCTTTCTTTCCAAAGCGAATCACTCCCTTCCAAGGTGATACCTTAAGAAGAACGAGATCTCCGATCTTGTATTCCATGGGCTTACGTCTTTTATCAGCATAACGCTTTTGACGATTTCTAGCAGCGATCAAGTTATCACGGATCTTATGAATTTTGTCGGTTGTTTCTTGTATCAATTCCGGACCAATAATTATGATTTACCAACTTCAGACCATACAAGGCCTCAAATCGTGCCATCTAGATGCTGGTAACTGTTATTGTAAGAGTATTCGATCAACGAAAGATGAGAATCCCACGATCCACTGAAATCAATGACACAAGCCGGAGCATATCCTCGAGGGTTTGTATCGTTCTTTCAGTCTGACCGTCGATTTGTGGGTGATAGGCTGTGCTAAGATTCAGTTGAGTTTCGAGAGCTGATTGAAGACTTTTCCAGAAACGAGAGATGAAGCGACCATCACGATCAGAGATAATATCTTTATTTGACAAAAGATTGTTTAGGAAGACTACCATCACGTAATCAGGTTTTGATGATAACTCACAATGAAAGTTGATAGATAAGGAATAAATGGTTTAATGTAGCTAGATCGAGTCAAAACATGAAGATAAAAGAAATCGATTTAAGAATTTAAATGTTCCAAGTTAGGATTCAAAATCAACCTAAAGCGATCGGGTCTCTTTTCAAGTTCAGAGATCATGCTTTGGCTTGATAGGTCGAAACACTAACATTACTTCACCCTTCAAGTTACTACATGCGTCTCGTCACTTGATTACAACCATGGTAAGTTGATGATCAAGGAATGAGAATAGTCATCAAGGTATGGTTTTCACCCCTAACTTGATGGTGTACTCTCAAGGTATGGCCACTAACTTACCAATTAAAAGTTTGATCTGAGGATCTACAGAAATAAGACGAGATAACTCACCATTAAGGTAAGGGAAATCACTCCTATCTTAACGATGAATTTTTACAAAAACAAAATATAATAAGATAGACTTCCTCGTCAAAATCCAGAATTCACTCCTACTTTGACGAGGTCGTTTCATTTGAGAAAATACAATCCATAAAATGAAATTATCATCAAGGTATGAATTTCACGCGTATCTTGATGATTGGGCTTCAATAAAACAATCGAAAATTGACATTTGTCACCAAAGTACGGGTTTCAATCCTATTTTGGTGAGATCATGTCATTTGTGAAATGTAAATTCCAAAGAGAATAATTGAAGTTAGTCCTCGAGATAAGGAAATCACCCTAATCCAGATGATAAAATTTCATAAAATACATCATTGGAAACCATTTATTGAAATGAATAAAGATCATCACCAAAGTAAGGGAATCACCCCTGGTTTGATGAGTTAGAATCATTTAGGAGATTCGAGTGTCCTTAGTCATAGGTTGACTTGCAAACTCTTGCATCTCCCACGGTGCAAACGGTTCAAAGTTTGACTTAACAACGAAAGGAAAAATATCTCAATTAGAAATTTAGAAATTTTCAAATTACATCAATGTAACAAAAAGGAAATCACGATTACAAATCTTGAATTACATCATGAAGACGAAATCAAGGACTAGAATTATTCAACACCACATCATTGGTGGCTTGAGCTTGTTGAGCATTAATGTTGAAAGCACGTCCTTGAGCCGTAGGAACTAGGCTGACAAGTTGAGGGCATCGATTGCGAAAATGGTTCGGATCACCACATTGATAGCATGCACGACCTTGGGTAATTGCAGGAGGATGTTGGTGAACTGGTGCATTGGTCGGAGCTTTAGCAGCACGCCTGCACACGTTGAATGTATGACCCAAACGACCACAGTTTGTGCATTGACGACACTGAATGTTAGCGGGATGGTGATAATTGCAGTTGTTACACTGCGGATAGGGTCCAGCGTATGACTTTTTCATTAGTGATTGGTTGTTTACTGCTGGTTGACGAGTTGGAGGGACTTGATTAATTGGTACAGCAGGGGTAATTACCGCAAAGTTTTGAGAATTAGCCTTCCTCTTTTTGTTCTTGGAAAGCTCGGGTTGGTCGGTTTTGACGGTTTCGTTAGGAAGTTTATCGGTATTTTTCTTCGATCCTTTCCTGGTAAAGAACCAGCTTTCACATGATTATCGGTTAACTGTGCAGCCAGCCTAATAGCATCTTCTAGTGTCGAAGGATTCCTTCCTAGCACCGTATCCTGAATCTGCATGGGTAGTCCACCAATGTATTTCTCGATGGCTCGGGAGGTAGGGGTAGCAAGATGCGGTACCAAAAGGCTCAGTTCGTGGAATCAGTTAGTGTATGCTAGGTTCTCGCCACTGTCTTGGGTTAATTCCCAGAACTCAGCTTCCAGTTTCCGGACTTCGTTTCTTGGGCAGAACTCTTTAGTCATGAGCTCCTTAACTTCAGTCCATGTTAAGGCTAGAGCAGTTTCAGTTCCACGGGATCGTTTCTCTCCGTTCCACCAAGTAAGTGCACGTTTCTGGAGAACACTTGTGGCATATCGGACTTTTAGATTTTCAGGGCATTCGCTGTTTAGGAAAGTGTTCTCGATGCTTTCGAACCACTGTAGTAATCCAGTAGCTCCTTCAGTTCCACCGAACTTAGTGGGGTTGCAAGAACTGAAATGTTTGTAAGTACAAGTTCGGGGAGGGTTTGGTGCAGTTGGGTTTTGAACAGTATTGTTGCCTTGGTTCAAATGGGTAAGTAGAGTTGGGATGACCGCAGTAACTTCACGTGCTACAATAGCAGAATCTTACGGCCAGAGTTTCTAGACCGTGAACGGATTTGACGAGAAGACATTCTGGAATATCATTGAGATATTTTATGAGAATTGGATAATATGAGCTATAAAACATGAAAACGATAATCGGGAATTTGGAATAATAACAATGATATGTTCCGAGTGTAATCGTTTGATTCGTAAATCAAAGCGAATACGTTGAATAATCAAAGTGTTATGTCTAACACAACCTCATTGAAGACATGCGTACCTATAAGCAGATACTCATCCCGAGGGTTCTCAGGTAAGGTAGACAGATCCATCGGTTGGTTTGGATTTATACGAATACCTTGCCTAGACAGAACACCCCGAGATACAGGCATCCCACTCTTCCAGCATAGCATGTTTCAAGTTGTAAGACACAGACTTTGACGAATTTAAAAACCATGAATAACAATCGAGTTTTGGAGTTTAAAATCACTTGAATTAGGCACACAATGCCTTAGAATATGGTTTAAGATTTGTGTGGGCATTGATAAGAATCAAAGTATAAGAAGAATCACATAAGGCATATAATCATATAATCAAGTATAAACATATAAGGCACACAAAATCCTATCTAAGCATGTAAAATACATGAGGGGGCTCATGTGTAAAGGTACTTAGTTATAGTCTAGGTCATTCCATTTCTAATAACCTAATTCCCTATAACCATGGCTCTGATACCAATCTGTCACACCCTGACCGACGGCGGAATCATCGGAGCGGACGAGGGAATGATTGATTGTTCATAACACATGGTTGTCTAATAGTGGAAATAATATTAAAATCAGATTACAGGATAGCATGAATTTAGCAGATACAAATACAACAGTTAAAGTCACAAATAGTAATGGCCTTTTGTTTTGACTAAGTCCGGGTCTTATATGAGCATGTAGAAGTCCACTAACTTGCTTAACCTGAAATCATGTGAGAAAATAAAGTCAGCTAACGAGTTAGCTAGTGAGTAGTCATAGTTTTGAATATACATTTAGATTGATTGATTGATTGAGAATAATCCAATTCACAAGGTAATATTAAGACTTATATGGCAATAGCGAAGCATATAGATAAACTGACACAATAACAACCCCTTGACTTGACACTTGCATATAATAGACTCCACACATACACCATAGATTGACTCCTGCCTCTGGCACAATCACCACTCGTAAGCCATATGGGGTGGGTTATCCAAACCAGTAGATCTACCATTGATACCAGGATTGATTGATTGAATTAGGGTTTTACTGTCGTCCAGTTTATCACAGTATGTTTACATAATTGCAAGTAATAACATAACCTGTCTTGAATTGAATTTAGAATGAAATAACAATAGAATATCATGATTGAATATATTGTATCACATGATTTCCCCCAAATAGGAAATGATATAAAAAGGGGATATGAATACTCACTTGATTGATGAGATTAGAAGCTGCTTGTGATAGATTAGACACCAACGATTTCTTTATGATTATCCTAAGGAACGGTGTCTCGAATTAGAATAATAATGATTTGGGAATTTGGGAATGTATTTGTAACGCCCGGAAAATTTTCTGATCGAGTCGGATGTTAGCGATGGGCTCGGATGAAAACCATTTAATGAATATAGAGTGGTTGCGGGTATTACACCAAGTTAACCCTCCGGGTCACGAGTTTAACGAGTTTGGGGTCCCGGGGACGCCTGGCATATAAATAGATGGATCAGCTGAGCAACTCTCATTTTCACTCAAAACGCCATTCTAGAGAGAGAAAGTGTAGAGAGAGAAAGTGCCGGATCGAAGCTCGGGTGGTCAAGAATCGAAGGCTAGTGTTTGTGGACTCCAAAACTACGAGAATCAGGGTAAGAAACGCATCTAAATTACCACATTTGGTGAAAAACCCGAGTTTGGGGTTTTTGGGGTTTTAGTGGCAAAAATCGCCCAAAACACACGTTTTAGGATAATACAACGTGTAAGAAGCTTAGATATAGCTTCCTGGATGATAATGCAAGGGTTTGGGTGGAAAGGATTGGATTTTTGGGCTAAAACGAGCTGATTCGTAAATTTCAGCTCGTTCTGCGAAATTAAGGTCTCGTCCAGCGAAACTGTAAGTTCGTCCAGCGAAACTGGAGGAACCTACAGCGAAGTTACAGTTTCGCTGCAGCGAAACTACATATTCGCCTGAGCGAAACTAAGGTTTCGCTGATGACTATGCCAATGTCCAAGTTGACCTTAGATATTGCGAAACTAGGGAATTCCAACGAAAGTTGGGCGCTTGAGGTAGCGAATCTGTCCAGCGAAACTGGCGGATTGCTGCCCAGCGAAATTAGCAGCGAAACTGCTGATTCGCCCGGCGAAATTACCGGCGAAACTACCTGCGAAATTAGTGGCGAAATTAGGCAGAAATTAACTCTTTTGAGTGTTAACTTATCTGCAGGCAGTGTAGTGTTACCCGCGTCTTAAAGGCTTGATTGAGAGGCTGCTTGTCAAGCACAGGTGAGTTCTAGGACCCCTCATTTACTTGTTTTAAATGGTTTTGGGGCTGGAACACATATAAACTGGTTTAATGATGTATGTATGTATGACCCATATGGGAATAATGTTGTGTTAGACGTTAAGGTATGATTGGGGACTAGGTATGTTATATAGGGTCCTGGTATGAGTCCCTAACGTCTTGATGGGACAGTTAGTGCTTTTGCACACAAGATGACGCTTAGTAAGTCCCGGATTTAGGAAGGATACGGGGGTAAGTGCCTAGTAATGATCGAGGATGTAGACGATGATTATACGAGGTAATGTAAGATGATGAATGTATGATGATGAACGTATGACGATGTATGTACGATGATGTATGACGATGTATGTACGATGAATGTATGACGATGTATGAACGATGAATGTATGACGATGTATGTATGATGCTACGTATGATGATGTATGTATGGTGTGTGTGTGTTCCTATAATAATGATGTATGAATATCTTTCCATGACTTTACGTATTAACGAACGAACGAAGTATTATGTAACGTAAAGTGAAAGATAACGAAAGAGGAACACGATGATGAATGCATGTATTAATGAATGAACGAATGAATGAATGATGATGAATACATGCATTAATGAACGAACGAATTATGTCTTGCAAGCATTGAATAACGCGATTGGTCCTTCTATGTGATTGACCATGGTCATGGTACCTCTACCGCTTACCTCTAGTACCGGGCATACGCTCCCGTCATATGTTGATTACGGCCCGGTAGCTAAGACTGATTGGGGTGTAGCATATGGTATTGGTACAATTAACCTTTCAATGCGTGCAAGTAAGTACGAACGGGGTTCTTGTCATTCGACCACAGTAATCATAGCCGAGTGCTATGAAGTGGGTAAAGCCTGACAGAATCCATACGAGAAGTTAAAGATAACGAATGATGAAGATAATAACGAATATTATCTCTGTGTACGTATGATGTATGAACGCATGCACGAAAGGATACTTTTAAATAAGTAAAAGTATTTTATTATAAAACTAGAACTCACTCAGCAACGCTGACTTTTTATGTGTTTCCAGTTGGCAGGTAGCGTTGCTGGGGATGGCACGAGGCGGCTACTCAGCTCTTTTGGGATGGCATTCTCCATTTAATAATGATGCAACGTCATGCGTTGTGGGTCTATAACGCACGCAACTCATCACGTTGCATGCCATTATGAGATTTCTTGAGTATTCCCCCGGAAGGGATTATTTAAGAAATCTTCTTTAGATTTTGATAAGTTCGCCACGCATTGGATGCGTGCGCGTAGCACATGCAACGAAATATGTTGCATGTGAATGTCAAGAGTATTCGTCAGAGTTCCGATGTACGGAACTACTTAAGGAATATTCTTTAGTATAAAATTATAAACTTTAAATGTTTGAACTTGATATCTCCTCTAGAGGTCGCTGTATGATCTTATGAGGAGAGACAAAGTAGAGAAAGCTTCATTTTGTAATCGAGTCAATGATGTAATGACTATTATTAATGAATGAGAATGTATATATATTTTATCATTTCCGCTGCGTTATTTTATGATTATATACATTATGTATGTTTTATGTGCGATGAACCACCAACAGTAGGGCGCCGGGAGCGGGGCCTTACAAGTTGGTATCAGAGCAAAAGTTTAAGTAAACTGGGTAAAATTTTCATAATAAACCTAAACTTAAACTGAGAATGGGACAGGGAGAATGAGAATGCCATCTGAGTAGCTGCGTGCCATCAGGTATTTTCTTAAAGTTAATTAAAGTATGTGCATGTGAAATGTGGTTATGTGTGCTGTTAGATTTAGATACCGGTGTAGTCAGGAAGGGTAATGCTTGGGGTACGAAAAGTGGAGTAAGTGACTAATCACAACTGGCCACTGTAATTAGTAACTTACTGTACTTAACATAAACTGAGCCATTTCCTCGAATGACCGTGTTGGTATTTGAACCTTTCAGTGTGTGATAGAAGATGGTCGGTGGTAGATCATCTAAAGCCCCACTTGGTGGAGGCGGTGGCGGTAGTGGTGTGGAACCACGAGCCACAAGAGGAAGACCTAGACAAGAGAAGAAGGTTCCTGAAGGACCTAATACTACTCCCTCGGGGGGAATGGATGAGAGTGATGATTTTAGGGCCTCGGTGAAAGAGGCAGTTGTCGAGGAGGTGCACCAGGTTATGCAGACGATCTTACCGTCTGTAATGACAGAAGTGTTAAAGGCAGTACGTGAGGATGAGAGACGGGGGAGAAATCAGTCCTCCGGTGGACAACAATAGGCAGGGGCAGAAACGGTATTGTCCGATGATGAGGAGGAAGAACAGGTACGGGAGACAGCCCGGGGCTGTGATTACGGGAAATTCATGAGGTGTAAGCCCCCAACTTTCGATGGGTCTGGTACTGCTACTGATGCTCACCAATGGGTGATGGAAATGGAAGCTGTCCTCGATATTAGTGATTGCCAGGAGGACAAGAAGGTGAAGTTTGCCACCCACTCTTTTACAGGGTCGGCTTTATGCTGGTGGAAAAATATAGTCCAAGCCGAGGGTAGCAGGGCTATAGGGAAGATGAAGTGGGCCGAGTTGAAAAGGCTGGTGATCGAGGAATTCAGTCCTCGACGGGAAATGGATAGGATAGAGAGAGAGTTCCTGCAGTTGGAGGCGGGGACGATGACCCACCAACAATATACCACTAAGTTTAACGAGTTGGCGCTGTTGGTGCCAGAGCAGGTGACGCCGGTGTCCCAAAGATCAACCGGTATATTCAAGGGTTGCCAGCCGAAATTCGTTGGCATTTGATTTCCGCTCGACCGAGTACTTTTAGGTCGGCGGTGGATTTGGCGGGAAGGTTGTACGATGAGAGAGCTGCGTTGGTGAAAGCTGAGGGTGGAAAGAAGGCAGGTGGAGAGAAGGGTTGGCAGGGAAAGAGGTTTGGTCGAGGTGATACCTCGACAAGTAACAAGAAGGCAAGGGTAGATGACCGCCGAGTGGTCGTGTCTGGAGCTGGGGTGAGTAAGTGTGGTAAGTGTGGAAAAGAGCACTCGGGGGAGTGTAAGTGGGGATCCAACCTCTGCTTTAAGTGTGGGAAGACGGGACATATATCAAGGGATTGCCGGATGGGCAAGTGTTTTAACTGTGGGGAAAGTGGTCATATGAGCAGAGATTGTAAGAAGCCGAGGGCTGAGGGCTCAGGGAGAAGAAGACGGGAGGAGAAGCACCGAGGGCAAAGGCTAGGGCGTTCACCATGACGCAGGAGGAGGCTAGAACGGACCCTGATGTTGTGTCCGGTACGTTCCTAATAAATCAAATTTTAGCCTCTGTGTTATTTGATTCGGGTGCCAGTAGAAGTTTTATTTCTACTACCTTCTGTGCTAAACTGCCTGTTAGGAGTAAATGCCTTGATAAGTCCTTTGACGTAGAAACCGCTATTGGTAAATCCACTAGGGTTACGGATGTGATAGAGGACTGTACCATAGAATTAGAGGGTCATAGGTTTGCAGCCATGTTACATGTGATGCCTCTAGGAGGATTCGATGTAGTGTTAGGGATGGACTGGTTAGCAACCTACGAAGCGAATATCGTGTGCCGAAAGAAGATGATTAGATTGACGGCGACCGACGGAAGTCCGGTGACAATTTATGGCGATCGAGTTACGACGATTCCGAAGGTGATCTCGATGGCGGTGGCGGGAAAGTGTATGCGGCGCGGATGTAGCGCCTACTTATGTTATGTAAAGAACGTAGAGACGCCAACACCACAGCTATGCGATGTGCCAGTGGTGTGTGACTTTCCAGATGTGTTTCCCGAAGACTTATCGGGTTTGCCACCAGACCGAGAGATCGAGTTTCAGATCGACCTGATACCGGGTGCCCAACCTGTCGCAAAAGCACCGTATCGCTTGGCTCCGACGGAAATGAAAGAGTTGATGGAGCAGTTGCAGGAGCTGCTGGATAAGGGGTTTATCAGACCGAGTATCTCACCTTGGGGTGCTCCGGTCCTGTTCGTAAAGAAGAAGGATGGTAGTATGAGAATGTGCATTGACTACCGCGAGCTGAATAAGCTGACGGTGAAGAACAGATACCCCTTACCAAGGATCGATGACTTGTTTGATCAACTTCAGGGTGCCAGTTGGTTTTCCAGGATAGACCTTCGATCGGGCTACCATCAACTGAAGGTGAGGGAGCAGGATATCCCTAAAACAGCCTTTCGTACGCGCTACGGTCACTATGAGTTTCTTGTCATGTCTTTTGGGTTGACCAATGCGCCGGCTGCTTTTATGGATTTGATGAACCGAGTGTGCCGGCCAATGTTAGATAAATCAGTGATTGTGTTCATCGATGATATCCTGATTTATTCGAAAAGCGAGACAGAGCATGCCGACCACATTCGGGAGGTATTGGAAACATTAAGAAGGGAGAAATTGTATGCCAAGTTCTCCAAGTGCGCCTTTTGGTTACGCGAGGTGCAATTTCTGGGTCACGTAGTGAATGCAGAAGGAATAATGGTGGACCCAGCAAAGGTTGAGGCCGTGATGCAATGGAAGTCACCGAAGACGCCAACCGAGATTCGCAGCTTCTTGGGGCTGGCGGGCTACTATAGGAGATTTATTCAGGACTTCTCCAAGATAGCCTCACCTTTGACAAAATTGACTCGCAAGGACGTAAAGTTCGTGTGGGGCCGGGAACAGGAGAAGGCGTTTGAGGAATTGAAGATGAGACTGACCCAAGCTCCTGTCTTGACATTGCCCGAAGGAAATGAAGACTTAGTGGTCTATTCGGATGCATCCTATTCTGGGCTAGGTTGCGTATTGATGCAACGCGGAAAGGTCATAGCCTATGCGTCTCGACAACTGAAGACCCACGAAGTCAATTATCCCACACACGATCTAGAACTAGCTGCGGTGGTTTTCGCGTTGAAGATTTGGCGACACTATCTATACGGGACAAAGTGCACCATCTTCACGGACCACAAGAGCTTGAAGTACTTCTTCGAGCAGAAGGATCTAAACATGAGGCAGAGGCGGTGGTTGGAGCTGATAAAGGATTATGATTGTGAGATCCATTACCACCCGGGTAAGGCCAACGTGGTGGCTGATGCCCTTAGCCGGAAGGAAAGGCCCGAACCGATTCGGGTGAAGGCTTGCCAGCTGATTATGACCTCAGACGTGATGACGCAGGTTAAGGAGTTCCAAGACGAGGCCTTGAAGGAAGATCGTCTAAACTCCGAAAGGATGAGAGGTCTAGTTACAGAATTGGGTGAGAACACTCTAGATGTTAAGACCCGATTTGGGCGAGTGTGGATTCCTCGGTATGGGGATCTACGTGGAAAAATCATGGATGAGGCCCATAAGACTCGATATTCCATTCACCCAGGTGCTACCAAGATGTACCAAGACATGAAGAAAGACTATTGGTGGCCAGACATGAAGCGTGATGTGGTGGAATATGTGAGTAAGTGCCTGACTTGTTCACAGGTAAAGGCCGAGCACCAGAAACCGTACGGGAAGATCCAACCATTGGATATACCCGAGTGGAAGTGGGAGCACATCACCATGGACTTTATTACGAAGCTACCACGTACCCCAAAGGGGTATGATGCTATATGGGTGATAGTTGACCGATTGACGAAGAGTGCCCACTTTCTACCGATCCGCGAGACGTATTCATCTGAAAGATTGGCGGATCTATTCATCAAAGAAATTGTAGCTCGTCATGGCGTACCGGTGTCTATTGTGTCTGACCGTGACACCCGGTTTACCTCCAAGTTTTGGAAGAGATTCCATGATGCGATGGGAACGAGGCTACATATTAGCACGGCATATCATCCTCAGACAGACGGTCAGTCTGAGAGGACGATCCAAACACTCGAAGACATGCTTCGGGCGTGCGTGATCGATTTTGGAGGAAGTTGGGACGATCACCTGCCGTTAGCAGAATTCTCGTACAATAACAGTTACCATGCCAGTATTGGCATGCCACCCTACGAGATGTTATACGGTAGGAAATGTAGGACGCCCGTATGTTGGGGAGACATTGGACAGAAGGAACTGGGAGGCGTCGATGTAGTGGAAGCAACGACTGAAAAGTTAGAAAAGATCAAAGCCTTCATGAAGGCGGCGAAAGACAGACAAAAGTCGTATGCTGACAAGAGGCGAAGACCGATAGAGTTCAAGGTCGGTGATCGGGTCATGTTGAAGGTCTCGCCTTGGAAAGGAATTATTAGATTCCGAAAGCGGGGTAAACTGAGCCCGCGGTATATAGGCCCTTTCCGAATTATCGCCCGTGTGGGAGAGGTGGCCTATAGGTTGGAGCTACCAGATGAGCTGAGTGGAATTCACCCGACCTTCCACGTATCTCATCTGAGAAAATGTTTGGCCGATGAAGATATGGTCGTTCCGCTGGAGGATATCGAAGTAGACGAACGGCTCAACTATGTGGAGCAACCAGTGGCGATCATTGATAGAAAAGAGAAACGGCTAAGAAACAAAGTGGTTCCTCTCGTGCGCGTACAGTGGAAGCACAGGAAGGGATCGGAGTCTACGTGGGAGACTGAAGAAGAGATGAGACAGCATTACCCACATTTGTTCGAAGAGTGACAGGTTTCGGGGACGAAACCTAAATAAGGGGGGTGGACTTGTAACGCCCGGAAAATTTTCTGATCGAGTCGGATGTTAGCGATGGGCTCGGATGAAAACCATTTAATGAATATAGAGTGGTTGCGGGTATTACACCAAGTTAACCCTCCGGGTCACGAGTTTAACGAGTTTGGGGTCCCGGGGACGCCTGGCATATAAATAGATGGATCAGCTGAGCAACTCTCATTTTCACTCAAAACGCCATTCTAGAGAGAGAAAGTGTAGAGAGAGAAAGTGCCGGATCGAAGCTCGGGTGGTCAAGAATCGAAGGCTAGTGTTTGTGGACTCCAAAACTACGAGAATCAGGGTAAGAAACGCATCTAAATTACCACATTTGGTGAAAAACCCGAGTTTGGGGTTTTTGGGGTTTTTAGTGGCAAAAATCGCCCAAAACACACGTTTTAGGATAATACAACGTGTAAGAAGCTTAGATATAGCTTCCTGGATGATAATGCAAGGGTTTGGGTGGAAAGGATTGGATTTTTGGGCTAAAACGAGCTGATTCGTAAATTTCAGCTCGTTCTGCGAAATTAAGGTCTCGTCCAGCGAAACTGTAAGTTCGTCCAGCGAAACTGGAGGAACCTACAGCGAAGTTACAGTTTCGCTGCAGCGAAACTACATATTCGCCTGAGCGAAACTAAGGTTTCGCTGATGACTATGCCAATGTCCAAGTTGACCTTAGATATTGCGAAACTAGGGAATTCCAACGAAAGTTGGGCGCTTGAGGTAGCGAATCTGTCCAGCGAAACTGGCGGATTGCTGCCCAGCGAAATTAGCAGCGAAACTGCTGATTCGCCCGGCGAAATTACCGGCGAAACTACCTGCGAAATTAGTGGCGAAATTAGGCAGAAATTAACTCTTTTGAGTGTTAACTTATCTGCAGGCAGTGTAGTGTTACCCGCGTCTTAAAGGCTTGATTGAGAGGCTGCTTGTCAAGCACAGGTGAGTTCTAGGACCCCTCATTTACTTGTTTTAAATGGTTTTGGGGCTGGAACACATATAAACTGGTTTAATGATGTATGTATGTATGACCCATATGGGAATAATGTTGTGTTAGACGTTTAAGGTATGATTGGGGACTAGGTATGTTATATAGGGTCCTGGTATGAGTCCCTAACGTCTTGATGGGACAGTTAGTGCTTTTGCACACAAGATGACGCTTAGTAAGTCCCGGATTTGGGAAGGATACGGGGGTAAGTGCCTAGTAATGATCGAGGATGTAGACGATGATTATACGAGGTAATGTAAGATGATGAATGTATGATGATGAACGTATGACGATGTATGTACGATGAATGTATGACGATGTATGTACGATGAATGTATGACGATGTATGAACGATGAATGTATGACGATGATGCTGTATGATGATGTATGTATGGTGTGTGTGTGTTCCTATAATAATGATGTATGAATATCTTTCCATGACTTTACGTATTAACGAACGAACGAAGTATTATGTAACGTAAAGTGAAAGATAACGAAAGAGGAACACGATGATGAATGCATGTATTAATGAATGAACGAATGAATGAATGATGATGAATACATGCATTAATGAACGAACGAATTATGTCTTGCAAGCATTGAATAACGCGATTGGTCCTTCTATGTGATTGACCATGGTCATGGTACCTCTACCGCTTACCTCTAGTACCGGGCATACGCTCCCGTCATATGTTGATTACGGCCCGGTAGCTAAGACTGATTGGGGTGTAGCATATGGTATTGGTACAATTAACCTTTCAATGCGTGCAAGTAAGTACGAACGGGGTTCTTGTCATTCGACCACAGTAATCATAGCCGAGTGCTATGAAGTGGGTAAAGCCTGACAGAATCCATACGAGAAGTTAAAGATAACGAATGATGAAGATAATAACGAATATTATCTCTGTGTACGTATGATGTATGAACGCATGCACGAAAGGATACTTTTAAATAAGTAAAAGTATATTTTATTATAAAACTAGAACTCACTCAGCAACGCTGACTTTTTATGTGTTTCCAGTTGGCAGGTAGCGTTGCTGGGGATGGCACGAGGCGGCTACTCAGCTCTTTTGGGATGGCATTCTCCATTTAATAATGATGCAACGTCATGCGTTGTGGGTCTATAACGCACGCAACTCATCACGTTGCATGCCATTATGAGATTTCTTGAGTATTCCCCCGGAAGGGATTATTTAAGAAATCTTCTTTAGATTTTGATAAGTTCGCCACGCATTGGATGCGTGCGCGTAGCACATGCAACGAAATATGTTGCATGTGAATGTCAAGAGTATTCCGTCAGAGTTCCGATGTACGGAACTACTTAAGGAATATTCTTTAGTATAAAAATTATAAACTTTAAATGTTTGAACTTGATATCTCCTCTAGAGGTCGCTGTATGATCTTATGAGGAGAGACAAAGTAGAGAAAGCTTCATTTTGTAATCGAGTCAATGATGTAATGACTATTATTAATGAATGAGAATGTATATATTTTTATCATTTCCGCTGCGTTATTTTATGATTATATACATTATGTATGTTTTATGTGCGATGAACCACCAACAGTAGGGCGCAGGGAGCGGGGCCTTACAGTATTAGGATTTCCATTGGGTTTTGAATGGTAGTTTAAATAAACTAATTTTATTTAGTTTGAATGTCTTGAAATAAAATGAATTTATTGAATGATTATGTTTAGAATTTTAAAATAAACGTATCAATACGCGTAACCATTTGTTTTATTGTGAAAGTGTGGAAAAATAAACAAATAATTAATTTTATTAATTAATTATATCAATTAATTAAAGTATTTAATTATTTAAATGGCTAAAAGAAATGAAAATGTTTTTAGAATGATTTAGGTATAAAACTTTTGTATTTAATTATGATTTAAGAAATAATAAATATTACTTAAATAAATTAAAAGTAATTTAGTGTCGAATAATAATTTAAATAAATTAAATTATTAAAAGTCCACTTTCGTATAAATATTTTTTGTATTATTTGTAATTTTATTTATTAAAACATTTAATAAAAATGGATAAAATGTTAAAATAAATTTCAAAAAAATAATTAAGTTGATTTAAAACTTTTAATGATTGTAAAAACATTTTTATAATTTTTAGATATTTTCCTGGATTTTTATAAAGCTTAAAAAAAATAGTTAAAAAAATTTGAGGTGGCCCGGGGTCGAACCCGGGACCTCATGGATTGCAAGGGGCGCAGTAACCGGTGAACCAAGGCCTCAGCCGCGGTTAGGATCCGGTTTCAATGCTTTTAAACCAAATTAACAACTTGCCCCCTTTTCTCAAGAACCCTAGAAATCGATTTGGGTCAAATTGGACACGAATTCGATTTCGATGGTGTCTGCAATCATGGGGCTTTTGTTCCCCATGATTAATCGAGTGTGTGTGTGTTGAATTTCATGTATGGTATCGATTCGAGTATAAACCTGATGAAGAACAATCGCGGTTGTTGCACTCAATCGAATTCTGGGTAAATGTTGATGATAATCAAATTAAATTGGTAGGAAGCTTCAGTTGTTGATCGAGATCAAATGCCCCTTATAAATTTAATATAAATTGGTTGGAGATGGGGTTTCACAAGAGTTGCAGGTCGCTGCTTTGGAAGGAATCAAACGATGTGTTTGTGTTCGTTTTAGGTGCAATTGGAAATGGGGATCGATTAGTGGTAGTTATACAATTGTTCATGCTAATTCAATTGAATAAATTTAAGTGTTTAGTGCGATTTGTAGGGTGTAAAGTTGCCGACCAAACGTGGTGCGATCGGTGAGTGGTTTGGTGAGCTGTAATTCGATTATTAAAGTATGTAGGGGTTCGAATTTTGTATGCAAACGGTTTGGTATGTGTTTCCGGGTTTAAAATGGATTTGTTTTGGGATTTCCGGCCTCGCCAGAGGATGGCCGGAGATATGGCCGGACGGGAGAAGGGTCGACGGGGATGGTTTGGGATTTAAAAAAAAATTACACATTGGCCCCCTGAGGTTTGAAAGGTTTATTATTTTATGTTTTAAGTTTCTAATTTGAGTTTCAGAAATGACATTTAGGCCCCTGGACTTTATTATTTATTATTGATATATATATATATATAATTATATATATATATATATATATATATATATGTATATATATATATATATATATATTATTATTATTATTATTATGATGATTATTATTATTATAATTATTATTATAATTGTTGTAATTATCAACATTCTAACAAAAATTAATATATATATATATATATATATATATATATATATATATATATATTACTGAAATACGCGATGTTACAGTCTCCCCTGCTTTAGAAAATTTCGTCCCGAAATTTGTTCACGAGGAGGCTGAAACGAAAAGATGAGGATACTGGGACTTCATTTGGTCTTCACGTTCCCAGGTGAATTCTGGACCACGCTAGATTCCCAGCGGACTTTGACAATAGGTATCCGGCTACGTTTGAGTTGTTTGACTTCCCGATCCATAATTTCCACAGGTTTCTCAATAAAGTGCATAGATTCATCAATTTGGACTTCGTCGAGTGGAATGTGGAGATTTTCGTCGGCAAGACATTTCTTGAGATTTGAAACATGAAACGTCGGATGCATATTGCTGAGCTCTTGGGGTAGTGCAAGCTTGTAGGCCACTTTCGTAATTCGCTCGTGTACTTTGAATGAAATCACATAACGAGGTGCTAGTTTCCCTTTCTTTCCAAAGCGAATCACTCCCTTCCAAGGTGATACCTTAAGAAGAACGAGATCTCCGATCTTGTATTCCATGGGCTTACGTCTTTTATCAGCATAACGCTTTTGATGATTTCTAGCAGCGATCAAGTTATCACGGATCTTATGAATTTTGTCGGTTGTTTCTTGTATCAATTCCGGACCAATAATTTATGATTTACCAACTTCAGACCATACAAGGCCTCAAATGGTGCCATCTGGATGCTGGTAACTGTTATTGTAAGAGTATTCGATCAACGGAAGATGAGAATCCCACGATCCACTGAAATCAATGACACAAGCCCGGAGCATATCCTCGAGGGTTTGTATCGTTCTTTCAGTCTGACCGTCGATTTGTGGGTGATAGGCTATGCTAAGATTCAGTTGAGTTCCGAGAGCTGATTGAAGACTTTTCCAGAAACGAGAGATGAAGCGACCATCATGATCAGAGATAATATCTTTATTTGACAAAAGATTTTTTAGAAAGACTACCATCACGTAATCAGGTTTTGATGATAACTCACAATGAAAGTCGATAGATAAGGAATAAATGGTTTAATGTAGCTAGATCGAGTCAAAACATGAAGATAAAAGAAATCGATTTAAGAATTTAAATGTTCCAAGTTAGGATTCAAAATCAACCTAAAGCGATCGGGTCTCTTTTCAAGTTCAGAGATCATGCTTTGGCTTGATAGGTCGAAACACTAACATTACTTCACCCTTCAAGTTACTACATGCGTCTCGTCACTTGATTACAACCATGGTAAGTTGATGATCAAGGAATGAGAATAGTCATCAAGGTATGGTTTTCACCCCTAACTTGATGGTGTACTCTCAAGGTATGGCCACTAACTTACCAATTAAAAGTTCGATCTGAGGATCTACAGAAATAAGACGAGATAACTCACCATTAAGATAAGGGAAATCACTCCTATCTTAACGATGAATTTTTACAAAAACAAAATATAATAAGATAGACTTCCTCGTAAAATCCAGAATTCACTCCTACTTTGACGAGGTCGTTTCATTTGAGAAAATACAATCCATAAAATGAAATTATCATCAAGGTATGAATTTCACGCGTATCTTGATGATTGGGCTTCAATAAAACAATCGAAGATTGACATTTGTCACCAAAGTACGGGTTTCAATCCTATTTTGGTGAGATCATGTCATTGTGAAATGTAAATTCCAAAGAGAATAATTGAAGTTAGTCCTCGAGATAAGGAAATCACCCTAATCCAGAGGATAAAATTTCATAAAATACATCAATGGAAACCATTTATTGAAATGAATAAAGATTCATCACCAAAGTAAGGGAATCACCCCTGGTTTGATGAGTTAGAATCATTTAGGAGATTCGAGTGTCCTTAGTCATAGGTTGACTTGCAAACTCTTGCATCTCCCACGGTGCAAAAGGTTCAAAGTTCGACTTAGCAATGAAAGGAAAAATATCTCAATTAGAAATTTAGAAATTTTCAAATTACATCAATGTAACAAAAAGGAAATCACGATTACAAATCTTGAATTACATCATGAAGACGAAATCAAGGACAAGAATTTTTCAACACCACATCATTGGTGGCTTGAGCTTGTTGAGCATTAATGTTGAAAGCACGTCCTTGAGCCGTAGGAACTAGGCTGACAAGTTGAGGGCATCGATTGCGAAAATGGTTCAGATCACCACATTGATAGCATGCACGGCCCTGGGTAATTGCAGGAGGATGTTGGTGAACTGGTGCATTGGTCGGAGCTTTAGCAGCACGCCTGCACACGTTGAATGTATGACCCAAACGACCACAGTTTGTGCATTGACGACACTGAATGTTAGCGGGATGGTGATAATTGCAGTTGTTACACTGCGGATAGGGTCCAGCGTATGACTTTTTCATTAGTGATTGGTTGTTTACTGCTGGTTGACGAGTTGGAGGGACTTGATTAATTGGTACAGCAGGGGTAATTACCGCAAAGTTTTGAGAATTAGCCTTCCTCTTTTTGTTCTTTGAAAGCTCGGGTTGGTCGGTTTTGACGGTTTCGTTAGGAAGTTTATCGGTATTTTTCTTCGATCCTTTCCTGGTTAAAGAACCAGCTTTCACATGATTATCGGTTAACTGTGCAGCCAGCCTAATAGCATCTTCTAGTGTCGAAGGATTCCTTCCTAGCACCGTATCCTGAATCTGCATGGGTAGTCCACCAATGTATTTCTCGATGGCTCGGGAGGTAGGGGTAGCAAGATGCGGTACCAAAAGGCTCAGTTCGTGGAATCGGTTAGTGTATGCTAGGTTCTCGCCACTGTCTTGGGTTAATTCCCAGAACTCAGCTTCCAGTTTCTGGACTTCGTTTCTTGGGCAGAACTCTTTAGTCATGAGCTCCTTAACTTCAGTCCATGTTAAGGCTAGAGCAGTTTCAGTTCCACGGGTTCGTTTCTCTCCGTTCCACCAAGTAAGTGCACGTTTCTGGAGAACACTTGTGGCATATCGGACTTTTAGATTTTCAGGGCATTCGCTGTTTAGGAAAGTGTTCTCGATGCTTTCGAACCACTGTAGTAATCCAGTAGCTCCTTCAGTTCCACCAAACTTAGTGGGGTTGCAAGAACTGAAATGTTTGTAAGTACAAGTTCGGGGAGGGTTTGGTGCAGTTGGGTTTTGAACAGTATTGTTGCCTTGGTTCAAATGGGTAAGTAGAGTTGGGATGACCGCAGTAACTTCACGTGCTACAATAGAAGAATCTTACGGCCAGAGTTTCTAGACCGTGAACGGATTTGACGAGAAGACATTTTGGAATATCATTGAGATATTTTATGAGAATTGGATAATATGAGCTATACAACATGAAAACGATAATCGGGAATTTGGAATAATAACAATGATATGTTCCGAGTGTAATCGTTTGATTCGTAAATCAAAGCGAATACGTTGACTAATCAAAGTGTTATGTCTAACACAACCTCATTGAAGACATGCGTACCTATAAGCAGATACTCATCCCGAGGGTTCCCAGGTAAGGTAGACAGATCCATCGGTTGGTTTGGATTTATACGAATACCTTGCCTAGACAGAACACCCCGAGATACAGGCATCCCACTCTTCCAGCATAGCATGTTTCAAGTTGTAAGACACAGACTTTGACGAATTTAAAAACCATGAATAACAATCGAGTTTTGGAGTTTAAAATCACTTGAATTAGGCACACAATGCCTTAGAATATGGTTTAAGATTTGTGTGGGCATTGATAAGAATCAAAGTATAAGAAGAATCACATAAGGCATATAAGCATATAATCAAGTATAAACAGATAAGGCACACAAAATCCTATCTAAGCATGTAAAATACATGAGGGGACTCGTGTGTAAAGGTACTTAGTTATAGTCTAGGTCATTCCATTTCTAATAACCTAATTCCCTATAACCATGGCTCTGATACCAATCTGTCACACCCCGACCGACGGCGGAATTATCGGAGCGGACGAGGGAATGATTGATTGTTCATAACACATGGTTGTCTAATAGTGGAAATAATATTAAAATCAGATTACAGGATAGCATGAATTTAGCAGATACAAATACAACAGTTAAAGTCGCAAATAGTAATTGTCTTTTGTTTTGACTAAGTCCGGGTCTTATATGAGCATGTAGAAGTCCACTAACTTGCTTAACCTGAAATCATGTGATAAAATAAAGTCAGCTAACGAGTTAGCTGGTGAGTAGTCACAGTTTTGAATATACATATAGATTGATTGATTGATTGAGAATAATCCAATTCACAAGGTAATATTAAGACTTATATGGCAATAGCGAAGCATATAGATAAACTGACACAATAACAACCCCTTGACTTGACACTTGAATATAATAGACTCCACACATACACCATAGATTGACTCCTGCCTCTGGCACAATCACCACTCGTAAGCCATATGGGGTGGGTTATCCAAACCAGTAGATCTACCATTGATACCAGGATTGATTGATTGAATTAGGGTTTTACTGTCGTCCAGTTTATCACAGTATGTTCACATAATTGTAAGTAATAACATAACCTGTCTTGAATTGAATTTAGAATGAAATAACAATAGAATATCATGATTGAATATATTGTATCACATGATTTCCCCCAAATAGGAAATGATATAAGAAGGGGATATGAATACTCACTTGATTGATGAGATTAGAATCTGGTTGTGATAGATTAGACACCAACGATTTCCTTATGATTATCCTAAGGAACGGTGTCTCGAATTAGAATAATAATGATTTGGGAATTTGGGAATGTATTAGGATTTCCATTGGGTTTTGAATGGTAGTTTAAATAAACTAATTTTATTTAGTTTGAATGTCTTGAAATAAAATGAATTTATTGAATGATTATGTTTAGAATTTTAAAATAAACGTATCAATACGCGTAACCATTTGTTTTATTGTGAAAGTGTGGAAAAATAAACAAATAATTAATTTTATTAATTAATTATATCAATTAATTAAAGTATTTAATTATTTAAATGGCTAAAAGAAATGAAAATGTTTTTGGAATGATTTAGGTATAAAACTTTTGTATTTAATTATGATTTAAACAATAATAAATTTTACTTAAATAAATTAAAAGTAATTTAGTGTCGAATAATAATTTAAATAAATTAAATTATTAAAAGTCCACTTTCGTATAAATAATTTTTGTATTATTTGTAATTTTATTTATTAAAACATTTAATAAAAATGGATAAAATGTTAAAATAAATTTCAGAAAAATAATTAAGTTGATTTAAAACTTTTAATGATTGTAAAAACATTTTTATAATTTTTAGATATTTTCCTGGATTTTTATAAAGCTTAAAAAAAATAGTTAAAAAATTTTGAGGTGGCCCGGGGTCGAACCCGGGACCTCATGGATTGCAAGGGGCGCAGTAACCGGTGAACCAAGGCCTCAGCCGCGGTTAGGATCCGGTTTCAATGCTTTTAAACCAAATTAACAACTTGCCCCCTTTTCTCAAGAACCCTAGAAATCGATTTGGGTCAAATTGGACACGAATTCGATTTCGATGGTGTCTGCAATCATGGGGCTTTTGTTCCCCATGATTAATCGAGTGTGTGTGTGTTGAATTTCATGTATGGTATCGATTCGAGTATAAACCTGATGAAGAACAATCGCGGTTGTTGCTCTCAATCGAATTCTAGGTAAATGTTGATGATAATCAAATTAAATTGGTAGGAAGCTTCGGTTGTTGATCGAGATCAAATGCCCCTTATAAATTTTAATTTAAATTGGTTGGAGATGGGGTTTCACAAGAGTTGCAGGTCGCGGCTTTGGAAGGAATCAAACGATGTGTTTGTGTTCGTTTTAGGTGCAATTGGAAATGGGGATCGATTAGTGGTAGTTATACAATTGTTCATGCTGATTCAATTGAATTAATTTAAGTGTTTAGTGCGATTTGTAGGGTGTAAAGTTGCCGACCAAACGTGGTGCGATCGGTGAGTGGTTTGGTGAGCTGTAATTCGATTATTAAAGTATGTAGGGGTTCGAATTTTGTATGCAAACGGTTTGGTATGTGTTTCCGGGTTTAAAATGGATTTGTTTTGGGATTTCCGGCCTCGCCGGAGGATGGCCGGAGATGTGGCCGGACGGGAGAAGGGTCGACGGGGATGGTTTGGGATTTAAAAAAAATTATACATTGGCCCCCTGAGGTTTGAAAGGTTTATTATTTTATGTTTTAAGTTTCTAATTTGAGTTTTAGAAATGACATTTAGGCCCCTGGACTTTATTATTTATTATTGATATATATATATATATATATATATATATATATATATATATATATATATATATTTTATTATTATTATTATTATTATTATTATTATTATTATTATTATTATTATTATAATTATTATTATAATTGGTGTAATTATTAACATTCTAACAAAAAATAATATATATATATATATATATATATATTACTGAAATACGCGATGTTACATTCAGCTGTTGACTTCAGTTGTTACCTTCAGCTGTTATCTTCAGCTGATGTCTTCAGCTGTTGATTTCAATTGTTACCTTCAGCTGTTATCTTCAGCTGATGTCTTCAGCTGTTGACTTCAGTTGTCTTCAGCTGTTACCTTCAGCTGTTGTCTTCAGCTGATGTCTTCAGCTGAAGTCTTCTTCAGTTGTTATGATCAGTAGATAGTTATAAGAGTGTTTTGGCTGCATCAGACTTCTTGAAATTCTTACATATATGTATATATATATATATATATGTATATATGTATGTATAGGGTGAGGATCTTTTCAGTACTCATAAAGATCGCGAAAACTGCAAGAACTCATCCTATCTGATTTGTTATTAATCAATTTGTATTAGAATTAATTCAGTTAGGGTAATATAGTATTTTTAAGTTTGCAATTAATGTGATTCTTTATTAATTTAGATTTAATATTGGTAAGTTACATAATAGTCAAAAACATTAAAAATTTTTTAGTTTCTATTTTTTATTTCTAATTCAAGACCATTACTTTTCTGCAAATTTCCTGAAACATTTATCTGAAGATATTAATCAATTCTTCAAAGGATTCACAAGATCAAGAATTCTTTTTTAACGTTTAAGCATTTTCAAGTAAGATCACCCGCATATATTTTTATTCTTTTATTAAAATTCGATTGAATCACTATAATTATTGTTTTTTTAATTCCGTTTGAAGCTAGTCATTTAATTATAAGTGATTCTCAAAATCATCTTGGTTTTTTTAATTGATTCTTGGTTTTAGGTAAGATTTGCTTATATATTTTTTACCATTAGATTAGTGTTTCATTTAATTATAACACACTTTAAAACCAGCATTTAGACATTCAAATACAGATACACATGTTCTTAATAATTTCTCTGCACTTTAAATTGTTACTTGAATCTCTATAGCTAAAAATATCAGTTGGGGTCTTTTAGATGTCTACAACAATGGCTATCTGTCATACGCCAATTTATTCTCCCCTTTTTTGTCTCACACATTCAGTGTTACAGATGATATTTTTTACATTTGGGTTCCCTCTAATACCAGCATGATGCTTGAATATGGTTAACTACATCTAATGGATGTAATAGAAACATACAGTACATGCTCATTTTCATCAATACAACACATAAGCCCAAACATACTTCTTTTTCACTATCTACATAACCCGTGCATAATAATACACATATGCTACTGCACATGTGCATTAGTACCAAACATAATGATATATGATCAGTTATCAATTATCAAGCTGTGATTACTCATACGTATATGTAACACTCGGATATTTTCCTTGAAGCCGACGAAAGAAGAAAAAGAAATAAAGTCCAAAGTCGGGGGGACCAAACTCGCCAACGCGAGAAAGTTGCGTAAATGGGGATATTTGAAGGGAGAGGGCAGCCTTTACCCTCTCCCCACACCTACATTTCAGCCAAGAAGAGAGAAAGAAGAGAGAAAAGGAAGAAAAGAGAGAAGAAAGCTAGGTTCGAGTGGATTCAAGTGTGCAAAATCGTCGTGTAGCGGGTCTAATCGAAGCTCTTCTTCTTGATGTCGTTTATGTGAGTTCTAGGACCCCTATTTTACTCGTTTTTAACTTATTTAGGGCTGGAACACATAGTAAACCCGATTTTGTATGTGTATGTGTTTGACCCATTTGGATGTGTTTACGTGTGATGCGTTTGGAGTTTGTTTCCGGGCTTGTGTGTGCTTGAATGGTGTTGTGGTATGCATTCCTAAGGTTTAGGATGGTTGATTTGGGCTTAGAATGGGTTTGGATGAGCTTGGAGGTCGAAAATGGCAGATTGGGTTCGGGATGAACTACATTCTGCATCAGTTAGGGCTAGGCGACCGACTGGAGGCCATACGGCCGAATAGGGTGCGATTGAGGTTCAGTCACACGATTGAGGTTCAGTCGCACGATTGAGGTTCAATCGCACGACTGGAGGGCCAGTCGCATGGGGAGTCATGCGACTGAGAGCCCATTCGCATAGTATCCATCCGTATGAGGTCTATTCACACGACTGGGGTGTTCATCAGCATTAATGTTCATCCGCAAAAGGTCCATTCGCATAGAGTCCATCCACATGAGGTCCATTTGCATTATTGGGTGTTCATCCGCATTGGTGTTCATCCGTATTGGTCCATTCGCATGATGTTCAGTCGCATGGAGGCCATGTGACTGAAGGGTGCCCATATGCCCAAATAGGGTTGTGGTACCGGGGAGGAGTATAGTTTAATTACTGACTTTCGGGGGAAAGTGCAGATGTAAGTTTTGACGTGGAAATTCCCTTAAATACATGTAAGATGGTTGTTGAGGCTTTAGAAGTTATGTGATGATGATGTTGCATGTTTATGCATGATGTATGTTATGTATGATGTTGCCCTGTATGATGATGATAACTGTGTATGTTAATGTTCCTTATTATGACGTATGTTTATCCTTCCTGTGGCTTTACGTGTTGTGTTAATGAATAAAACGAAAGTATTATGTAACGTAAAGTGGAAGATAATAAAAGAGGAACATGATGAATGAATGCACGCAATAATGAATGAATGAATGAATGTAAGAAAGGCTTGCAAGAGAATGTATGGAGGTGCACGCCCAATGAAGGTTTAGCTCAACGGTGTGCGGGTTAGCTACCCCGAAGGATGCACACTGGGGTCCAATCTTTGTGATTGACCATATGTATGGGATCCTTGCCGCTTGCCCTAGGTGACTGGATCAGCTTCGTGCACAATGCTCGTGGTTTAATTACCACAGGTCCAGCATCAGCTTCGTGCACAATGTTCGCGGTACAGCATATGGCATAGATCCAAAATGAAAGAGAAAAGATAAGTAGTGGATGTATACCCTAGGTACTAGAGCCAGCTCCGTGCCCAATGTTCGAGGTCTAAGAAAGACCTCAGGCTCAGTTACCCGCTTCGTGCACAATGTTCGGGGTAATGTACATGTCATCGAAAGTAATGAACGTACGAATGAAAGTAAGAATTTATGAACGAATGTGAATGAAAGTAACGAATGTGAATGGTAATGACGTACGTTGAATGAACGAAAGTTAACGAACGAACGATGAAGATAATAATGATATTATTTATGTGTACGTATGATGTATGATTGCATGAAAGTAAAGAACGGTTTTAACGAAAGAAAGTATGTTTTATTATAAAACTAGAACTCACTCAGCAACCCTGACTTTTTATATGTTTCCAGTTGTCAGGTAACGTTGCTGAGAATGGCACGGGGCGGCTACTCAGCTCTTTTTGGATGGCATTCTTTTGTATAATGTTTTTGCATTGTAATACGAACAAACGATGTTTTGTAATGAATGTTGTATTAACTTGCAAAAGCATTTATATAGAAATGAAAGTTATTTAAATGTTCCGCTGCGATGTTTCATGAAATACAAATGTAATTATACGATTTATGTGTGATGATTGGCCAGCTGTAGGCGTCCCGGGAACGGGGCCTTACAAGTTGGTATCAGTGCCAAAGTTTAAGTGAAATGGATAAATTTTCAAAATAAACCTAAACTTAAACTGAAAATGGGACGGAAAGGGAAGGGATGCCAATCTGAGTAGCCGCGTGCCATCATGTATTTTCTTAATGATAACCGGTATTATGTGCGCATGGCATGTGGTTATGTGTTGTATGTAGATTTAAATACTGATGTAGTCAGGACAGATAATGCTTGGGGTATGAAGAGTAAAGTAAGTGGCTAATTACAACTGGCCACTGTAATTAGGGACTTACTATACTTGACATAAACTGAGTTGTTCCCTTGAATGATCGTGTTGGTGTTTGAAGCTTTCAGTGTGTGATAGAGGATGGTCG
>CM044009.1:25641439-25721439 GCA_024085815.1 Flaveria linearis | reverse complement strand
ACTGATGGTTTCTAAGGGAGAGGGGGTGAAAAGTGGATCCTTGATTCGAGGTACTCATATCATATGACCCTAAATCTTGAAGCATTTAGTGAATTGAAGATGGAGGATCTTGGGCTTGTTCAGTTGGGTGATGATAGACTGCCAAATTAAGGGACATGGAACCATAAGGATACGATTGGAAAGTGGGATGGAACTTGTCTTGGAGAAGGTGAGATACATTCCAAAGTTAACAAGACACCTGATTTCTTTGGGTATCTTTGAAAAGGAAAGATATCATGTGAGCCTTAGAAATAGTAAAGCCAATATGATCAAAGGCTCATTGGTGATATTAACTGGCTCGAGAAAGAACAACAACATCTACACATTGGATGGGAAGGTTGATCTAGGCACTGCCTTAATGACAAAAGAGAGTGAGGATGATCAAGCTAGACTCTGGCATAACCGAATGGGCCACATCAGTGATAAGGGTTTTGCGGAGTTGAAGAAACAACATGCATTTGGAAATATCCAAGCAAGTGGAATTGGATTCTATGATCAATGCACTTTAGGTAAATCCCACAAGGTACGGTTTGGTAGTGGGAAGCATAACTCTCAAGGCATTTTAGACTATGTCCATTCAGATTTGTGATGGCCTACATAAGTAAATTCTTTAGGTGGGGAAAAGTACTTCATCTCCTTGATAGATGATTACTCGAGAAGAGTATGGGTAGTCATCTTAAGGGCTAAGTCCGAGGCCTTTGAGACCTTTAAGAATTGGAGAGTTATGGTTGAAAATCAAACTGGGAGAAAGGTCAAGAAGCTCAGGACCGACAATGGGTTAGAGTTTTGTAGTGGAGAGTTTAATGAGTATTGTCAGGTGAATGGCATCTCCAGGCATCTTTCAATTCATGATACTCCATAACAAAACGAATTAGCTGAACGCATGAATAGGACACTCATGGCTAAAAGTAAGATGCATGTTGGTTAGCTCTGGGTTGCCAAAGACTTTATGGGCTGAAGCTGTGTGTACAACCTATTATCTGGTTAATAGAAGTCCCTCATCTGCAATTAATATGAGTACATCCATGGAGAAGTGGTCTGGGGTTCGATCTGAGTATAAGGATCTCAGAGTATTTGGCTGCTTAAGCTATGCTCATGTAGATCAGCGAAAACTGGACCCAAGGGCAGTAAAATGTGTGTTTTTGAGATATGCAGATGGTGTAAAGGGGTATAGACTATGGAAGATAGATGGTGGCAGCTCCAGGATTATGATAAGCCGGAATGTGGTGTTTAGAGAAAATGTGATGTATAAAGATGTGATAAGTTGTAGTAAAGTAGTACACCCTGTAGACACAGATGTCTAGATTGAGGTGGAGCACAATGATCAACTAGAAGACGGTACAGTTGGAGAGCCTGGTAGTTCAACTCAGATAGATGGTGCTTCAATGGGAGAACCGAGGTATAGTATAGCTAAAGACAGACCAAGAAGGCAAGTATACCACCTGCAAGGTTTAGGTCTGATGAAGAAATTTCTGCTTTTGTATTCATGAGTGCAGAAGAAGAAAGTGTCCAAGAGCCTCTTACGTATGAGGAAGTTATGAGGTCACCAGATAAGGAGAAATGGGTTGGTGCAATGAAGGAGGAGATGGCTTCTTTGCATAAGAATAAAACTTGGGTTTTGGTAGACCCTCGTAATGGTCATAAGTTAGTAGGATGTAAGTGGTTTTACAAGCTTAAAGAAGGTATAACTGGAGTTGAAGGTCCCAGATATAAGGCGAGGCTCGTGGCTATAGGTTACACTCAGAAATGTGGCCTTGATTATACAGAAATTTCCTCGCCGGTGGTAAAGCATTCCTCTATAAGGATCATGCTATCACTGACTGCGGCTAAGGATTATGAGCTAGAACAAATAGATGTTAAAACTGCCTTCTTGCATGGAAATATTAAAGAACGTATATACATGCAGCAACCTAAAGGTTTTGAGGTATTAGGGCAGGAAGAGAAGGTGTGCTTACTAAAGAAAACCTTGTATGGATTGAACTAGTCACGTCGACAGTGGTACAAAAGGTTTGATGATCATATGCTTATGAATGGGTTTAAGAGAAGTTCGTATGATAGCTGTGTGTATTATAAGGAGTATGTGGATTCTGAGTTTGTGTATCTACTTTTATATGTAAATGACATGCTTATTGCATGCAAAGACAAAACTCAGATTAGTTTCACTAAATAGCTACTCATGAGTGAATTTGAAATGAAGGAGTTAGGTGAAGCTAAGAAGATTATTGGTATTGAAATACATAGGCGGAGAGACCTGAGGCAGCTTAGATTAACTCAAAGTTCTTGTACCCAAAAGATTTTAGCCAAGTTTTGTATGGAGAAGAGCAAGCCTGTAGTGACTCCTTTAGCTCAGCATTTCAAATTGTCAAGTAAGGATTGTCCTTCAACATCAGAGGAAGAGGATTATATGAGCAAAGTTGCTTATGCAAGTGTAGTTAGGAATTTGATGTACCTGATGGTTTGTATCGGACCAGATCTAGCTTATGTTGTTAGTATAGTGAGTCGATATATTTCAAGGCCAGGAAAGGCTCACTGGTGTGCAGTAAAGTGAATTTTCCGATACTTGAAATGTACTATGGATGTTGGTATAGTGTATAGGAAGTCTGGGTCAGGAGATATGCTGATAGAAGGGTATGTTGATTCGGATTATGCCAAGCATCTGGACAAGTGCAGAACGATTTCTGGGTATGTTTTCAATGTGATGGATGGTGTGGTTAGCTAGAAAGCATCATCACAAAGAGTAGTAGCATTGTCGAGTACAGAAGCATAATACATTGTATTGGCTGAGGGAGTTAAGGAAGCTTTATGGATTAAAGGTTTTGTTTCTGAACTGGGTTATGTATTGATGATGTTGCAGTAAGGTGTGATAATCAGGGTGCTATTTAAATTTCAAAGAATAGTATGTATCAGGAAAGAACTAAACACATCAAGGTTAAGAATCATTTTATTAGAGATGTTGTGAACGCTAAAGAAGTGTATGTGGAAAAGGTAAACACTCTAGACAATGCTGCAGATATGCTTACAAAGGCGCTTCCGGGTCCTAAATTTCATGAATGTTTGGATATATTGGGTGTTGGCTAATGAAAATAACTTGCTATTAAGGTGGAGATTCTTGGTAGTAATTGGTAGTAATAGTCAAGTCATCAACTTTGTGGATTTATATGTCAACAGTTTAATAGTTCAGGGTGTATGTTGTAATATTTCTTCTTATCTTAGTTAGTTAAGAGTTAGTTATAGAATAAGTGTGGCTTAGATAAATAGTCATTTGGAGTCATTCATCAATATTCAATCTATAGTATCTTGATAATCTGTAGCATAATAGAAATCGTTTTCTTTACTTTTCATTCTTGATCTTGTTCTCAACAATATTGTTATGGATCTCCTTTTGAAATTTCCAAATACATATGGGTAACTGATGTTTGATTGACGATATAGTGTGCTAGTGTCAGTTATATCCAATCAAGAAATATGATTTACCTATTGGATTTGGAGAAAGTTTTAAAAGAAATTGTACACTATATTGTTGATCAATACTGTGTATTATAGATAGACTAATGACTTAAGTGAAAGAACGATTCAACAGTAACTACGATTTAAGTACAGAGTGCCTCTCTATGAATGTTGCATGTAAGAATTGCCAAACTGCTATTTATATTCACTCGATGCAATGGTAATAAATAGTTATGAAAGCTATCATGAAATGATAGAGTTGTTATATGACTATCTCAAGGCTGTCCAAAATCAACAAAAGTCTTATCTTGGCAAGAGAATACACCCAATCAACATATACAGTGTCATGTTGAAAGTCTTTTCATGAGAAGGTATGATTCGCTGTGTAAAATTGAGCAAAGTGAGCCCATCTTTCATTAGTCCATTTAGCATTATTAGCTCGAGGTTGGAATGTGGCAAACCGCTTAGAGTCTACCAGGTGGGTCGTGATAACATAGCATACATAAGTAGAATACGTAACATATTCTTTGTATCACACTAAGAGAAATGGCACCTTTGAGCAGCGAAAACTTTGTCAACAGAAACTATTATAATTTCAATTAAATAAATCTATACAAATTTTATACTCAATAATCTCTCTTTTCCGTTGCACCCATGAATTTGTACCATAAAACAAGTACACTTTAATTTGTACCATTTATAAATTAGTTATCATGAGAGGTTTAAGTCTTATAATCAAAAAGTAATCTAAATGATTCTACGTTAAAAGAAATTATGAATTGATTCTAGCATTGACTTCGATATTAATTTGTTTTGCCGTCCAAGTTGCGCCGACCGACTTTGTGGCTTTAAAATAATTGTTGAAGTTGCACAATTACCATCTTGCCGTGCTGCAATATTTGACCAAATGTTCACACATTTGGTTTTGAAATAACCTTTAAGAATAAGGTCGGTCCCACGAATTCTTTGAAGCAAAATTATTGTTGCTTGTAGTTTTACATCCTTGACTCATCATCCAATATGAAACCAAACGTTCCAAAATATCATTATGGTGTAAATTATGAAGTATGATTGAACCTGTTTGAATCATGCAATAGTACTTCAATTTACTAATCGAGACAGATGTTTTTTGAATGTAATGAATTAATAAACATGAAATATATCATTTCTTTAAATTCATTGTATATCAATCGTTATCCAAGAATTACAAAGATGAAACATTCAGTATCATACTTGGTATGAGGACACTATGTCCAATCTATCACTAAATATTTGACTTAAATCGTTTCTAAGAGTGCTCTCTATATTGTAAGAGCATATTCACAACCCACTTTTCATCTACATATCTATAATTATATTAAAAATTATAATATTTTCTATCTCCTTTTCAATAAAAAAAATATTATTTATACTTTTATCATAATGTTTTCTCGCTCCTTCATCACAACCACTTTTAATTAATATTAAAAATTTAATAGAGATGAATAGTGTTTTACCAAATATAGAGATTAACAATAATATACTCTCTATTCTCCACTGACAACCACTAATAACTATTCTCTATAATATACAGAACACAATCATAAATTTATAAAGAATGAGCTGTGAATGCTCATCTGAATGTTCCTAATATCTACAATTATCAACCATCGTAACTTAATCTAGTGGTTGTTTAGGGTTTCATAAAAAAGACACGAATTCTCTATGATGAGGGTTTGCAGAGTTAGTAATTCAAAGCAATGACAATATGAGTAATGGCAACTCAGATCAATGGTGAGTTGAACGGTGACAACTTCACTGTTGGTGAGGAAACTAAGATCTCCAAATATTTTAGCACAATTTTACGTATCTTGTTTTAAACTTGTAAATTATATATTTTTCTTATGGTTTAGGATCATTTTATCTTATGCTTTGAAAATTTATGTTTTGAGAAATTACATAATTTTACAAACTTAAAAAAGATATATACAATTTTCCCAGCATTCTATGTTGCATTACATCATATTACTAAACAATTTCTTACAATTTCCATTTAAACTAATTATATACAACTTTCAGCCAACGAACTTACTTACACGGACTTCTGTTGTTTTATTAATATAAAACAAACTTTTTGAAGTTCCATATATTAGAAAATAGGGTGGTATAACAAAATTATCTTTCCTTATCCAAATACGTCGTTCAATACTTATAAGCAAACAGAAGAGATATAATACTATTTAAAGCATTTATTTTGTTTTGTATTCATAAAACTCAATATCTTCTGCTAGAAGATACACTTATTTTATTTATTTTTTTCACATATTGAAACGTGAATTAAAAAGAATAAATACTTATTTTAGGTCTAGTTCTTTTACCAAAAAAACATTATCACATGAAAACATAATAACAATACGTAGTATAATAACCAGAAAATAAGTGTAAACACATAAAAATGTCATCAGTTAACAAGGAGACGAAATATATAGATAATTGCACTTTTAAATTTTCTTAAATAAATAACCATGAACATGCTTATTTAATGCATATTATTTTCTTATTGACTAAATAGTATTATATATTCAATTATTAGTTTTCTTTAAATTAAAGCTTCAATTTTTTAAGATTTTAAATTATTAAGTTACTAAAAATATTTAAAAAAGATAGGAAGTGGTAGTAAAAAGTCTGAAAAGTCAATGAGCATAATTGAACCTTGTTTGACAATTTCGTCTTAGTGGGCCCACACCAGGAAGTGCCTGTTACCGCCTGTAATACCCTCATCTATTCCTACTTGCATTGATTAGCGCGTGTTCACGCTCCTAATAGCTTTTTTTTAGGATCATAATACGATATGATGATAATGCTGCAGTTGTGATAGGTCATCGATTCAGCATTGGCTAAAAAGGGTCGCAGATGTTTTTGGAGAGAAACCGGATCAAAGTTCACGGTTTGGTCAAACAGTGACACTTTGGGGAGAAACTAGATCAAAAGGTCACGTTTGGTCAAACCGTGACATTTTGAGATATTTTTTTAAATCAAAAGGTCACGGTTTGAGATATTTTTTTGAGTAGTGAAATAAATTAAATGATATTTTTGAGAATTGAAATGTATTAGAAGTTATTTCTTAAAAGGTAAAATACATTAATTCATATTTTCTTAAAAACTAAAATACATTAAAAGTTATTTTTTAAAAACTAAAATACATTAATTCATATTTCTTGAAAGTCGAAATACATTAAAAGTTATTCATATTTTTTGTGAACTAGAATAAACTAAAATATTATATTCTTAATATTTACATAAATTAATTAAACTTTGGTAAACAAATCATGTGTTATGTTATTGAATAAATCAATTTTTGAGCACTATGAGTCATATATACTTAATAAAAATTGATATTTATAAAGTTAGTTTTTAAGTGTTAGTTAGTTTGTTATATATGTACGTAATACTAAAAATTTAAATAAAAAATTTGAATCCTATAAAAATATTAGAAGTTACAAATTGAATAAAATATCATACATTTATATTATAAAAAAAATTAAAAAAATTAAATATTATACCCAATATGTCACAGTTTGACCAAACCGTGACATATACACCACCAAAATCAAGAAACTCACTCCTAATAATTAACCCAATCCCGAGTTGCAGAACATTTTCTGAAGCCCAATATGTCACGGTTTGGCCAAACCTTGACCTTTAGGCTTCAATATGTCACGGTTTGGCCAATATGTCACGGTTTAAATCGGTTTTTTTTCAAATTATCTGCGGTGCGCCTAAAATTTTCGTTTTTTAACAACAGCAAATTGAATTATATATATTAAAACTAACATTTTCATAACCGGATCGTACATCGAATCAGACGACTTACTGGCACGGTGGTCGGAGTGGTTGGATCGGATTTAAAAACCGGATAACATTGTAATTATATATAAGGTATCATACATATAATTCAGTATACGTAATTTATGTGTATATTTTATAATTATATATAAACTTAACAATAATCTTATGTTCAAAAAACTAATTTATTATTCAATCCTCCGTCTTTACCAATTAAAATCCAAAAAGCTAAAATAAAAAATAAAAATATGAAAAAAATTCAAAATCCGGTGCGACCACCGATTCGGGACGAACTTGCCGGTTGAACCCCTACATAACGAACTGATGTGAACTAGTTCGGCCACCCCTCAGATTCCAGGATCGGCCGGTCCGATCCAGCCTTCAAAACACTAAGTAAAACTACACCTAGCAAGATCCTAGAGCAAAAAAGAAACGACAATCTACCTATTATAATAAAAGGGTAACTAGGGATGCCACATGGCAACACCTCATAACTAGGGATGTCACATGGCAACATCACATTTATTTTTAACAAAATTTTCCCGCTTCTCTCTCTTATTAGATAACTTCATTAATTAATAATTATATTATTGAATTCTTTTTTGATTAAAAATTATTTGTAGAAAAAATTAGAAATAGATACTTTTTGATGTTTATTTCTAGAGAAACAAATTTTTATTAAAACAAATTTTCTAAGGCATCATACTTTTTTTTAAAAACACAAAATATTTTAAATTTTACATTTTTTAACATGTTTTTAAGCGAAATGTTTAATTTATTTTTTTAGAAAAATAAAAAAGTTAAAAACAAAAATTTTAAAAGTTGATGTTATTGTTTTATTACTTATATTCCTTACTCATATATAATTTAAATCATATATTATTTTATAATTAATAAAATTTATTCTATTTATTATTATTTATTCAACTCGTGTAATACACGGGTTCACTAAAATTAGTTACGTAATATTGTTTCATACATCAAAATTACACCAGGCTTTCCAATTAATATTTATCAACTTTGCTCTTCTTCTAATCCATCAATACCAGTTCACCTTAATTTCCTCAACCACCATATAAGTCCGGATAGAAGATCCATTAAATATGAATTCATTTCTTCACTTCTAAATATACCACAAAGTCGCCATACAAATACAATGTTTTATCTTCTTAATTTTCTGTCCAAATAGCCATGGCAAAAGGACATTCAGACGAAACATGGTCAGTTGTTTCAGCATTCCCAAAACATAAACTACCTTCCGAAGTTGACAAGTGAACCCCTCTCCTTTCTAACGCTGTTTTTGTTGGAATTCTATTAAGCCTTGCCTTCGAAACAAACGAGTTGATTTTCAATGAAACCCATGGTAGCCAAAGCATTGGGTTGAGATCGATGACGCTTAATTTCTAATGTTGTTTCATGTGTTGTTGACTGGATGTTAACTGAACATCAGATAGAGGCGGCGGAGAGCCCATGATCAAGTACACTGACCATATTATGGTTTAGGTGATCAGGGACTTTAATTAATTATTTAATTTATTTGTTTTTTATTTAAAAAACATCTAAATATATGAATATTAATAATGTTTTTAAACACAATATAAATACTAGTCTAATACGAAATCACTGGTCGTATAGCTCACAAATGCTCAACCAATTCATAAGGAATGTTTGCTTTTATATGACGATTCTTGATTAATGCTATTTTTTTGAGTCTTTATTTAGCAATGATTGTCGATTGTAGTGGGTGAAAGTATCCTTGGTAGTTTTGATAAATAGTTTTACCCTCGTCTTATAAAATGATGTAATATAGAATAAGACAAGTATAGACTATGTGTGAATCCTAGGATCTCAATTCATGAATTATCAGTATTAAAATAATTACAATTTAATGAGTGCTCATTAATTGCTGTTTAATTGTATTAATTGATAATTGAAGAACACGAACACAAAGACACAATGAATACGAACACAATAATTGATTCAAATGTGTTTCATTAATGTTGAGTAATGATTACAAAAGTATAAGTATCAAAACTATGAACAAAGAATTCTTCAATCGAATTGTTGTTGTTGATGTGATGACGGCTAGGGTTGCACAATGATGTGACAACTGACAGCCGTAGTATTGCTAAAATTGTGTTCACCGAGATGTGAAACCTAGGACTCATATTTATAGGCACTTTGAGTCAGTTAAGGAAACACCGGATCTCTTGGGATTTGAAATTGACTTGTTGACTTGTTGACTGGTTGAAATCATACACATGTTCTGGACTTCTGTAGGAGTCTTGTTCTTCAATAGGAAACTTGTCTTCCGTAGGAGTCTTCACTTCATCATGCAATCCTTATCTTCCGTAGAAATCTTCACTTGAGTGATCCTTGGGTGATGTTGTCCATTCGAAGACAAAGGATGTCTTGTAAGAAACATATCTACGGATTAACATTATTGTTCATCCGTAGATGTTTCTTACACTTGGCTGATTTCAGAAATCCTACCAAGTATATTGTTTTAGCCTGTCATCATGTACATCACATAACACATATGGGTTAACCTATACATTCAATGCATACATAGTGATAATCAGTTACAAATATTTATTACAAGAATTGATTAAAGTTCTAAGCCTATACAAAATGATCTAGACCTATTCTTTCTAGATCTAACAATACTCCCCCTTAGGCTTAGATCCTTGTAATCCATCCTTCAAAACTGCAAGCTCCTTGACTCTGGAAATGATTTTGTTGTAGAAGTAAGACACAGCAGACTTCTGATCATCATACTTGTACTTGATCTTCATCTTGCTGAGCTTCTTCAGAGTCTCAAAGCTGAGTCCCAGGACATCCTCCTCTGTAGTGAGTGTTTCTAACACTTTGTCATTGTTTACCACTTCTAGCTCATCTTGTTCAGAGATTCAGAGTTCTGATACTTCATCAAAAGTGGTTCCCTTCAGTAATCCAGCATTGTGTCTTCTTCTTTTGTAGGCTTTAGCATGAAGTTTGTCAATTACCTGGATCACATGGACATGCAGGAACAGATCATTTTGAGCTTGTTCATCACTCAGCTTTAGAAAGAATTTGTCATGCAGATATAATGTGTAGCTGGGATGCAGTAGCTTGATTTCCACAGGGTCAAAGATCCTGATCCGATCAGCCCTTTTGTTCTCTGCATTCCTCAGCAGCACAAGTTCTTTTGTTTTCTCTACATATCCCCATTCAGTTATAGGGAATGTTTATTGAGTCCCTTCAATGCACTTGATTGCTGCTGATTTCCTATTATTGTATCCAACCCTCTTCAAGAATTCATCGTCTACTGCTTCTAAGGCATTGGACTTATATCTTTAAACGCCCTTGATTCTCTTTCTGTGTTCTGTATCTTCCCTTTTGGCTTCTACAAGCACATCATCCTTAAATTTTGTTTTGAGTTTGCCCACTAGAGTTGAGAAGTCTCTTCCTCTTGGGTGAATTGGGTAATTGCATATGATAAGGCTTTGTAGATCCTTAATGTCATTCTCTGGCAGACACATCACTGAAAATACATCATGAAAGTATTCAATTCTTCCAGATGTTCTTTTAATAATGGCACAATCCCAGTCTGGATCATATTTCTAGGCCATAATCCTGTTTTCTTCAACAGAGCTGGGAGTTGTGAGGTGGTCTATCAGTTGTATCAAAGTGGATTTTGTTCTGTAATTTCCCTTACAGTAGTTCCAAGAGGCCACACTTCCCCTGGAATTACCTCTCTGGGTTCTCTGATCAGTTTATCCTTTTCTTTATATTGATATTTGCTTTCTACCACAACTGGTTCAACAGCCATTTTGTTATGAAGCTCAACAGCAGGATTAGGAGCTTCAGTCCTAAATCTGACTCCTGTATCAAGCTCAACTTTCATCACATGTTCCATCATTCTTCTAAGCTCTCCAACTGACCTTCCTTTTAATTCATGTGGTTTGTAGTTGTGACCTTGTAACCAGCATGTCATGTTGTATTTGCTTAGCTTAGTTGTGTCATAATGGCCCAACTCTTTCTTTGTCTTTTGAATTGATTGAAAGGTGTTGAATGCCTCATAATCATAGTTTGGGATCATGAATCTTGCAAGCTTGAATTCTTTCAGCAGATCTTTCATCTCAGTTATGTTCATCCTTTCAACCATGCCATAAGGGAAACCATGGTTTATGAGGGTCATAAACATGATTGACTCGGGCCTCTCTTCCATAATGTCTTCAGTTGTTAGGAGATTATCAGCCTTTGAGTCTTTATGGTTAGTTGGTGAGTCCATCTTGATCAGCTCATTCCACTCTTTATCACTGTCACCATCATTACTGGATTTCAACTTCACAGTAGATAAATCTACTGAAGGAGTATGCTCAGGAGAAGTCAGCTTTTGCTTTTTAGGGGAACTTTCATCTTCATTCATCTTCTTCTTGAAAGACCCCAGGTATTTTCTCTTTCGTGAATACAGAACGAGTTGCTTTGATGCTTCAGTAGATTGTTGTTTTGGAGTGACTGATGAATTGTCTTCCAATGCACAAATTTTCATCTTTAAATTCTCAATCTCTTGATCTTTCTGCTTTATCAGTTCAGCTTTTGCAGACACATCATCAAAGATTTGCTCTACTTTAGAAATCAGTTGTTCCTTTTCATCTTTCTCATATATCACAGCTTCTTGCAGTTCTTGTTCATGTTTGAACAAAGCATCAATCACTTCATTGTTACTTTGTACATCTTCTCTAAGCCTTTTTAGTCTGGCTCCTTTCTTGATTAGCTCTTCATCCTTCTCTTTGATAATCCCTTTCAGTTCTTGAATTCTTTACTTTCTTTTATTTAATTTAAGTACCAACTTATTGTACTTAGCAACCAAATAACTCTTGCTTACAGGGATGTCTTTATCACTTAAGTCATCTTCATCATAAGCAATCACATCCACTTCATTCTCTTTTTCTTCCTTTTCAGCATCAGACTCAATCTTATTTTCTTCAGTAGCAGCTACATGAGCTGAACTGGAACAGTGTTCACTTACTTCTTCTTCATGGTGTTGCTGATCCATGTGTTGTTGATCTGTAATTGGAGACACCGGAGCAGTGTGATCAGACAACACTTGGTTCTCAAATTGGTGACTGAAACAGGAATAGTACTTGCTTGAGACATCAACTCGGTCTCACCTGTGTGAACAGAGTTTTAAGACTGAGTTATGTGAACATGCTCAGTGTTAGCACTTTCCGGGGATGTAAGTTTTGGTGTTGGTGGGAGTGAATGAATAGGGGATATGGTTTGTAAGGGTGAGAATGGTTGTGAGTTTTGTGAGGCTGGGAGAGAAACTGATGGGGATTTTTGTTGTCCAAGAGAGATAGGCTGGGTGTTTTGAGTGGAAGAGGACAGCTGTTATGGTGACACATGTTGTTGAATGGGTGAGATAGGATCAGTGTTTATGCTGGCTGGTGATTGATGTTGATGAAGGGATGTTTGGTTTGGTGAGTGTGAGGCTTGATCAGATTCAGCAGATGCTTCTTCTTCATGATCTACCCATACCAGTTCTTGTGGAATGTTGGCATCAGCATCCACCACGTGAGCAAACATAGGCATGTCCTCACCTTGGTATTTTCCACTGATCTTATTCAGTACAGACCTTCCTAAGTGAGCTTGTACAAACACCTCTCCTTCCATTGCAATCCTTGGAAGTTCAACATTGATAATCAGTTGCAAAAACCTTGGGAACATATACATCTTGTCGGTCCTTTGCAATTTCACTTGATTGCATAGACAGTTGAGGATGTACTTAGAGTAGTTGTAGGTTCTTCCTTCAAAGTTCCCAATAATTCCTGAGGAGATGTGTCTTGAGAACCTATCAAGTCCTAACTTCCTGTTTGAGATGCACTTCAGATAAGTGTGACACAGGAATCGATAGGGCTTGCATAATCTCCCCTTCTTGATCTCACCCTTGTCGAAATCACCATCATAACCCATCAGGTGAAAAACCTTTTCTATGTATTCGTTTTCGAACACATCTGGGTGTCCCACCTCGCATTCGCCCAATTCAAGTGATCTTCTGATCATTTGTTCATTGATCCTTATTCTCTCAGTCAGGATTTCAGCGGCAATCACTTCATCGTCTCCATCTTGTTCTACTCGTGCCGTATTCTAGAAATCGACAATGTGAGCTTGATGAATCACAGGCTCTACCGTCAGGGCATAGAATAGCCTGGATCGTGGAAGATATCTGATGATATCGACATCCTTCAGAAGCAGGATCATCTGCATTCAGGAATGCGCACACATTGTGCTCTTTTGCAAATCTATTTGACATCTGAAAATAAGAATGAAGATTGTGTTAGCATTAGAGTAACTCACATGAATACGAATTGTTTTAATGATAATCGAATATTAACCAGTTCAGTACTGATGATTAGAACATGATTTACCTTTGCGACACTGATATTCGATCACTGAGTAATGATTTTTACGATTTCTTAGGACGGATTTTTGAAAGTTTGAAGAAGGGGGAAGTTTGCGCTTTTCTAGGTCAGAAAAGTGAAAAGTGCTCGAAAAAGTGATTAATGAATTCTTAAAGTCAAAAACCTCATTTATAAGCGGACACATTAATTTCTTTTATTAAATATGTTGGGCCCACTTCCATTTATCCCTTTCCGTATACTTCATTTATTCCGGATGAATCACGGCTTTCGCGGAACATCTGCGGAACCTTAACATCTGCGGATGCCATAACATCTGCGGATGCCTTAGTTGAAAATCAAATGCAACATTACTTATGAGTACATCTTATTTATAGATTACCATTCTATGAACATGAATTATACTCTTAATGTTACTTGCATATCCGTAGTTTACCAATTCTACGATTATGCAGTTACATTTTACTGTTCCTTCTGCTGATGCAGAAATTTCACTGTTACTTCTGCGGATGCAAAAATTTTACTAAAGCTTCTGTCTGCGGATGCAAAAATTTTACTGAAACTTCTACGGAAATTAATGTTTGGTTGAAACTTTAAATGTATGATATCTATCAAGTAATAGAATCATTTATTGATGTTGGACATTGTTGACTTTGTTTGCATGGCAATTAAGTACAAGAAAGCTTCCTATATCCTGCATCCAAGTTAGTGCTCAAGATCCAATTCCTTCAAAGATGTTTTTGACAGCTTTTTATTGATTTTCATGCATAATTTACTCCTCCTAAATTTGTGATTAATGTAAAACTGTTTCATTCATCAGAAATTTATGTTTGAAAGAAGCATGAAAGGCATATGATTGTCCAAAAGAGATGTAACATTAAAGAGCACAAATTAAACAAATTGACAAACTATTCAAGCATGCATATGTATATAGGGATCATACTATAACACAAGGCTTCATCTGATTTTGATTCTATGAATGAGAAATGATCTGATATAACACCTGATTGCAAGTATACAGATCCACTTAAATTCATACAGGAGTAATGTATCAACTAGGCATGCAGTTTATCATGTTTTGATGTTTGTTGATCAGTAATTATCATGTGCTCTACATTTAATTCTCATTAGAGTTTGTCCTCCATAGGTGAGTCAAATCATCACTTTTTCACACTTATTGACTATGTACATTAAGTTATAAGTTCTATCTTGAGACATACTTGTAGTCTCATTAATGCTTTTATGATTAAGCTCTTTGAGACAATATACAGTTGATCACAAAGGATTCTTTTGAGAGCTGAATATGATCCGCATAAAGTCACCAGGTCTTTACTTTCATAAAACAGAGGTGCTATCATCCCAGGTCTTTATTTACACAAAACAGAAGGATAATAAAGATCATACTCTTTAATTGTATACCCAGGTCTTTGTTCACACAAAACCTAGGGAATATGATTTTGCAAAGATAGAAGATTATAAAGTGTTTTACATAGTGTGCTTGGGTGAGTGATTTGATCACATCAGGATAAGACTTACTTGCTTGATCCTCAGAATGGAGTTCCCACAGACAGTTGCCGATTTCTTTATGTTTAGCATGCTCTAAGTGTAGTTTTCACTCAAGATGAACCTACTTACATATCAAAGGGTTTTGAATCAGTTTGAAGGGTAATTATGCTGATGAGGTAAGCCAAGGCATAGTGTACTATCATTTCCCAAAGACATGACATGCAGAAAGTAGTCACAGAAATGCAAATATTTTTTTTTAATTTGTTTGTTAATTTTTTTATTAATTAAAGAAGATAAACTCTATGTACAAGGACAGTCACATGCTTTTCTTTGTTGAAGAAAGGTTAATCTAAGTTAATTATACCCAAAGACTCAATTAGAAAATTAAATCTAACTGAATCAAATGCTTTAGTGAATAAATCAACAAGCTGATTTGTTGTATCCACTTTGATTAGCTTGATCAACCCCTTTTCTGAGCAATCCCTCAGAAATGATATCTGATTTCAATATGCTTTGTTCTGCTATGTTGAACTGGGTTAGCAGTTATAAACATAGCAGCTGAATTATCAATATGAATTGGTGTTTGAAGGAAATTATAACCATAGTCAAGTAAATGGTTTTGCAACCAAAGTACTTAAGAGCAACCAGCTGAAGCAGTTATGTACTCAGCTTTAGCTGTGGATACAGACACATTGGTTTGCTTCTTGCACTGCCATGAAACAAGCCTTGGTCCTAGAAACTGACATCCACCAGTTATGGATTTTCTATTATTGTTGCATCCTCCAAAATCACTATCTGAGTATGAATAAAGACTGAAGTCACCATCTTTTGGATACCACAGTCCTAGAGCTGGTTTTCCTTTCAGATATCTGAAGATTCTCTTCACAGCATTCAGATGAGATTCCTTTGGATCAGATTGATACCTAGCACAAACACAAACATCAAACATTATGTCAGGCCTACTGGCAATTAAATACATTAAAGATCCAATCATAGATCAATACAATCTCTGATCAACAGATTTTCCAATAGGGTCAGGCACAATCTTGTCTATTATTGAAGTAGGTGTTTTGCATGATGAGGTATCAGCAAGATTGTACTTCTTTAAAATTTGGTGAATGTACTTTTCTTGATTGATAAAAATTCCATCAGATTTCTGATGAACTTGCAGGCCAAGGAAGAAAGTCAATTCTCCCATTCAGCTCATCTGACACTGAGATTTCATTAACTCCTCAAAGTTCTGACACAACTTCTTGTTGGTTGATCCAAAATGATGTCATCAACATATATTTGGACTACCAAGAGATCTTGATGTTCTTGTTTAAGAAAGAGAGTCTGATCTATAGTTCCTCTTTTGTAGTCATGGTTTAGCAAGAAAGAGGACAATGTTTCATACCACTTTCTTCGTGCCTGATGAAGTCCATACAAAGCTTTGTCTAACTTATAGACTCTGTATGGGTAGTCTGGATCCTCAAATCCAGGTGGTTGTGCCACATACACTTCTTCATCAATTTTTCCATAAAGAAAGGCACACTTGACATCCATTTGGTACACAGTGAACTTCTTGAAAGAAGCATAAGCTAGAAAAACCCGGATCGCTTCAATTCTTGCAACAGGAGAAAAGACTTCATCATAGTCTATTCCTTCTTCTTGAGTATATCCTTGAGCAATCAGTCTAGCTTTATTTCTTACAATTATACCTCTGTCATCTAGCTTGTTTTTAAGAGCCACCTTGTTCCAATTGGATGCTGACCTACAGGCAGATCTACAAGATTCCATACTTTTTGCTTTCTGAATTGTTGAAGTTCTTCTTGCATAGCTTCAATCCAGCTATTGTCCTTTAGAGCAGCTGATATGTTAGCAGGAACAACTTGAGATAAGAAGCAAGTGAATAAGCAAATGTTGGCCATTCCCCCTTTGCTTCTTGTAGTATTTGTATTCAAGTCTCCTATGATATTATCTGATGGATGAGACTTATGAATTCTGGTTGCTGGAATAGTGTCAACTGGGATGGTTGATTCTAAATTGGTGGAATTCATTGGAGTAGAGGGGTTCAGCTGTGATGTTGAGTCTATGAAGTAGTCAAATTGCTCTTTAGTTTCAACAGGATCAGCATGAACTTCAGCTGCATCATGGGATTCTTCCACAGGAACTTCTACGGATGTGTTTCGTTCTTCCGTAGGAGTTACAACAATATCTACGGATTGAGTTTGTTGATTCAAAACATCCTCTCCCTCCCTAGAAATATCTGTTGAAGCATTAGTTACATCTACAGATGGAATGTGATCATCTGTGGATGTATTTTCATGAACTACAGATGAATGATTTGCTTCTCCGGATGTATCTCCATTCTGCTCACTTGTCAGATATTTGTTTTTTGCTACAGGATGTTTGAATGAGGTGGTCTTGGGGGATCAGCTGATAGTGACACGTTGTAAGGCCCCGTTCCCAGACACCTCATAGTTGGTCAATCACAGCAGTAAGTACAATAAACATTTTAGGTTTACAAATTTAAGCAGCGGAATTAATTTAACAAAAGCCATTCATTTCATTATAAACACTGTTGCTAAGCAATACACCCTGGTTTAATCAGTTTACCAAATAATAGTTTAACTGCATTATAAAACAACAGTGATTTCTAGTAAGAATGGATGTCAGTCTTTTCCTGCCGAGTAGCTTCACCCTCATGCCATCCTTAGTAATAATTACCTACCAACTGAAAATGTATAAAAGTAAGCGTTGCTGAGTGAGCTCTAGTTTTATACGTAATAAAATACTTTCTATATGTTGTATATGAAAATACTCTTTTCTGTAAAATACAACTCTGTACTGTATATGCGAGCACGCATTAACTATATGAACAATTATTATCCGTTCTCTGTACTGTATGCCTTGTGTGTAAACTTTTAACTTTATGTTTCACTGTCTGTATGGACCAGTGCGCAATGCCCCAACTATATGCGCGATGGAAAACGGGTGATGGGCCATCCATATCCCTCGAAAGGGTCAACTGTATCCCTCCAAAGGGTCAACTATATCCCCCGAAAGGGTCAACTGTATCCCTCGAAAGGGTTCTGTGTACTGTGTACAAGGCCGACCCAATCACCCAGGGCACGCTACAAAGGTCCTGTCAATCTCAATTGATTGACCCTGTGTGCATAAAAGGGTAGCTAACCCGCCACACATTTGAGCTAACGACAACACGGTCGTGTCCCTCCTATAAGCTTGCAAGACTTATTAACATTTTATTTATGTTCCTCTTCTTTTCTTTATTGCTCTTTCACTTTATTATTATGATATACTTTACGTTACGATAATAACATACCACGTAAAGTCACATACTATAAGCAATAATAGTAGTAGCGATAACTATAATAAGGACAATCATAGTAATCATATCATGCATGGAACATCATCATTAATAAGCCTTTAGTCAACCTTGGTCAAAACCCTAAAGCATAGACTCCCAGAAAATTCTGTAAAAATTTCAAAGTATGTGGGCGCATGAGAACTATTTGGGCGCATGAGCCCTATTCAGGCGTTTTATCACTATGTAGGCACACCAGCCTACACTTAGAAACATTTTCACTTTAGGCGCCTGAGCTATTCAGGCGCATGGGCACTATTGGGGCACATGACCCTACACTTAGTCATTTCTAAGGCAAATTTTTAGGCGCACGAGGTTACTGTTTAGGCACATGAGCCCTGTGTGGGCGCAAGAACCTACTTGGAATATTTCTAAGGCAAGTTTTGGGCGCATGAGCCTTATGTAGGCGCATGAACCTTCTGTCCAACTTATTTATATGATATTTCCAAACCCAAACATCAAGCCTAATTGTTCTAAGCTTACCAAGGGTCCTTCTAAGCATGAACTACACATAAACATCTAATAAACATCATCAATCATGCAAAATACATGCGGGTATTAGTACATAAACAAAGTAAAAATCGTTTAATACATTTTCAGCCCCAAAAGAGTTTAAAACAAGTAGAAACCGGGGTCTAGAAACTCACCTGATGCAACTTGGGTGTTTCTTCCTTTTCCACCCGCTTGCAATGAGTTCAAACACCTAAAAAACAACACCACACACACACCCGAGCATAATCAAAAGCACATAAGCACATAAGCAGGTAACCAGGATAAAACCCGTCATAAACATGTAAAAACCACGAATTCTTACCTTGAATTCGTTCACTTCTTCTTTCTCTCTCTAGAGTTCAAAGTCTCTGCTGCTTCTCTCTCTAAAAGCCGAGACAATTGGTGAAGTGAGGTGAGGGTGGGCGGCCATACCCACTTTTACACCAACTTTTGAAAGTTTTGTCCCTTTCGGACACTTTTAGTCCCTTCACTTGAACCTTACTGCCTTTCTTGCTTTTATTCTTTATATCTTGTCTTGTAAAAAATAATAATAATAACCGGGTGTTACAAGTCCACCCCCCTTATATAGGTTTCGTCCCCGAAACCTGTTATTCCTCAAACAGACGAGGATAATGCTGCCACATCTCCTCCTCAGTCTCCCATGTGGATTCGGATCCCTTCCTGTGCTTCCACTATACCCGCACAAGAGGAAGTTCCTCAAATTAATAATATGTGCAACACATATTAATAATATGTGCAACACATCGTGAATGAAAAATACGCCGTCACAAACCGGTTTATATTTTATTTTCAATTTTTCGACGGCGGATGTGTTGTTCGAGGCGTTATCAAATGACATTGAAAAAATTTTGTTTTCTAATTTATACGTTTTAATTACATAGTCTAAAATTTGAAAAAGATTTTCACCGGTATGCGGATATCCAAATAATTCAAACGCAATCGTACGTTTCATCATTTGCCACGAACTTGGATCTATCCAATGGGCCGTGACGCAAAGGTACGATTCCGGTAAACCGTGTGGGGCGGACCAAACGTCGGTAGTTAAGTTCACACCGGTTTGTAAATTTTCAAATAAAACCTTTAAATCATTTTTGCTTGTTTCCAAAGATTTAAACAATCACGTCTAAGAGTGGTGCGACTTACGTGAGTGTAGCGTGGTTGAAGAGTTTCTTGAATCAATTTTGTTAACCGAGGGTTGTCGAAGTGATCGAACGGCAATCCTTCTTGAATTACAAACTTTGCCATTCTATCTCGAACCATATCTACGTTGAAGTTCCATAAACCACCATCGTTTCCGATTGATGTTTGCCCTTGACTCGGTGTACTTTTCAAAGACTTGCACCATTTGGTCATATGATTTTTCAAAGTCGAGTTTGAATCCGACTTGAAAAACGAACCACAAGCCTTGCATCGAGCTTTTTGTTGACCATTCGACATTTCGCATAAGTCGAAATTACACCAAATCTCTTGGTTTCTCGTTGTTGAAAGAATTCTAACAACGGTAGCGGCACTTGAGGATCCACCGTTGGAACCGAAGATTCAGAAGCCATAATTCAATAGATTGAGAGAATAGAAAGTTGAGAGTGAGGAGCGTTTTTGCGTTTTTAAGCACGTTTTCGAGCGTTTTTGAAGTTTTGAGTGTTGTGACTAAACCATTACACCCACTACCTATTTATACTATCATATAAGGGCAAAATGGTCCAAAAAATAAAGAAAAAACGGTCTAAAACGGCTAGATAACGGCTATAAAGCCGTTTAAAAACGGTCAAAAAAATTAAAAACGGGCAAAACCGGTTTGGAACCGGGTTTTTTGAACCGGTTTCCAAACCGGGTTGAGTTGGAACCGGTTTGGAACCGGTTTGGGCCAAAATTCGCGAAACCGGTCCGGAACCGGTGGTTTTTTCCGGGTTTGAACCGGTTTGGGGGTTTTCCGGGTTGAAACCGGTTCCGGGTCGGGTCGGGTCATCGGGTCGGGTTGGAAAACCGGTTTGTGTGTGCACCTCTCTGAGGAACCACTTTATTTCTCAACCTCTTCTCTTTACGATCGATGATTGCCACTGGTTGCTCCACATAGTTGAGCCTTTCATCTACTTCAATGTCCTCCAGTGGAACGATCATGTCTTCATCAGCTATACACTTTCTCAAATGAGATACATGGAATGTAGGGTGAATTCCACTTAACTCATCTGGCAACTCCAATCTATAGGCCACCTCTACTACTCGAGAAATGATTTGTAAAGGGCTTATATATCTTGGGCTCAACTTTCCCCGCTTCCTGAATCTGATAATACCCTTCCAAGGTGAGACCTTCAACATAACCCGGTCACCCACCTGGAACTCAATTGGTTTACGTCTTTTATCGGCATATGATTTTTGTCTATCTTTAGCTACCTTCATGAAGGCCTTAATCTTTTCAAGCTCCTCAGTCGTAGCTTCGATTACCTCGATGCTCCCCAATTATTTCTGCCCAATGTCTCCCCAACATACGGGCGTCCTACATCTTCTACCGTATAGCATCTCGTAGGGTGGCATACCAATGCTGGCATGATAACTGTTGTAACGAAAATTCTGCTAACGACAGGTGGTCATCCCAACTTCCTCCGAAATCGATCACGCATGCTCGAAGCATATCCTCGAGTGTCTGGATCGTCCTCTCAGACTGACCGTCAGTCTGAAGGTGATAAGCCGTGCTGATATGCAGCCTTGTCCCCATCGCATCATGGAATTTCTTCCAGAACTTTGATGTAAACCGGGTGTCGCGATCAGACACAATGGACACTGGCACACCGTGACGAGCGACGATCTCCTTGATGAACAGATCCGTGAGTCCCTCAGAAGAATACGTCTCTCAGATCGGTAGGAAGTGAGCACTCTTCGTCAAGCGATCAATTACCACCTATATAGCGTCATACCCTTTCGGAGTATGTGGTAGTTTCGTAATAAAATCCATGGTGATGTGCTCCCACTTCCATTCCGGTATGTCCAAAGGTTGGATCTTTCTATATGGCTTCTGGTGCTCGACCTTCACTTGCAAACAAGTAAGGCACTCACTCACATACTCCACCATGTCACGCTTCATACCCGGCCACCAATAATCTTTCCTCATGTCTTGATACATCTTTGTGGCACCGGGATGAATAGAGTATCGAGTCTTGTGAGCTTCATCCATAATCTTAACCCGCCGATCCCCAAAACGAGGAATCCACATCCGCCCGAATCAAGTTTTAACACCGAGTGTATTTTCACCCAATTCCTCAACCAGACCTCTCATTCTTTCAGAGTTAAAATGATTCTCTTTCAAAGCCACATCTTGAAACTCCTTGACCTGCTTCATCACATCGGAAGTCATGATCAGCTGGTACACTTTCACCCGAATCGGCTCGGGCCTCTCCTTTTGGCTAAGGGCATCCGCCACCACATTGGCCTTGCCCGGATGGTAATGGATCTCACAATCATAATCCTTTATAAGCTCTAACCATCGCCTTTGCCTTATGTTCAAATCCTTCTGCTCGAAGAAGTACTTCAAGCTCTTGTTGTCGGTGAAGATGGTGTACTTCGTCCCGTAGAGATAGTGCCTCCAAATATTCAATGCAAAGACCACAGCTGCTAGCTCCAAGTCATGAGTAGGATAGTTAACCTCATGAACTTTCAACTGTCGTGATGCATAGGCTATAACCTTTCCTCTCTGCATCAACACGCACCCCAATCCTGAGTAGGAAGCATTAGAATAAACCACCAGATCTTCACTTCCCTCGGGCAATGACAGAACAGGAGCTTGGGTCAACCTCGTTTTCCACTCCTCGAACGCCTTCTCTTGAGCTTGACCCCATACAAACTTTACATCTTTCCGGGTCAACTTGGTTAATGGAGAAGCGATCTTTGAGAAGTCTTGGATGAATCTTCTATAATAGCCCGCCAAACCCAAGAAACTTCGGATCTCGGACGGCGTCTTTGGGGACTTCCATTGCATCACCGTTTCCACCTTTGCCGGATCGACCATAATCCCCTCTGGATTCACCACTTGACCCAAGAACTGAACTTCACGCAACCAGAATGCGCATTTGGAGAATTTAGCATACAACTTCTCCCTTCTCAACGTCTCCAACACTTCTCGAATGTGACCGGCATGCTCATCTTCGCTCCTTGAATAAATCAAGATATCATCGATAAACTCAATCACTGATTTATCCAACATCGGCCGGCACACTCGATTCATCAAATCCATAAAAGCAGCTGGCACGTTGGTTAAACCAAGGACATAACGAGAAACTCATAGTGTCCATAACGCGTACGAAAAGCTGTTTTAGGAATGTCCTACTCCTTCACTTTCAATTGATGGTAGCCAGATCGAAGATCTATCCTCGAGAACCAACTGGCACCCTGGAGTTGATCGAACAAGTCGTCAATCCTCGGCAACGGGTACCGATTCTTTATCGTCAATTTGTTCAATTCAAGGTAGTCGATACACATTCTCATGCTACCGTCCTTTTTCTTCACGAATAAGACCAGAGCACACCCCAAGGAGAGATACTTGGTCTGATAAAACCCTTATCGGGCAACTCTTGCAGTTGCTCCATTAACTCCTTCATCTCAGTCGGAGCTAACCGATACGGTGCCTTAGCGACAGGTTGGGCACCAGGTATCAGTCAATTTGAAATTCGATTTCACGATCCGATGGCACACCTGATAGGTCCTCTGGAAATACATCGGGAAAGTCATACACCACCGGCACATCGGGCAATTGGGCTGTCGACGTGTCCACATCTTTCACGTAGGCCAAATAAGCACTACATCCACGCCTCATGCACTTTCCTGCCACCGCCATCGAAATCACTTTCGGAATCGTCGTAACCCGATCGCCGTATATCGTCACCGGACTTCCGTCAGGCGCCGTTAGACTAATCATCTTCTGGCGACATACGATCACCAGCATTCTCACTTTAGGGGGTAGTCCCTGGATATACCTAGTAATCCTCTTCACCTCAGGAGTTACCAAATGAGGCACCAAACGAGCCATTTCTTCAAATCTGGACATATACTCCTTATGACTTAAACTGCCTGCCTGAAATTGTAAAAACTTAATCTCAATTCTGTCCATCTCGCCTTTTGGATAGAACTTTTCGATCACCAGTTCTTTAAAAGTTTCCCACGTCATCTGACTCACAGCAGTCTCGCCCATGGCTTGTTCCACTGTATCCCACCAATACAAAGCTTCTGCTTGGAATGAATGCACTGCAAAGCCCACCTTCTGATCTTCCTTGCATCTATTAAGTTTAAACGCTGCTTCCATCTCTCGTAGCCACTTATAAGTTACTACTACATATTTTTGGCCTTCAAACTTAGACGGGTCACATTCCTTAAAATGCTTATATGACACTAGTTTCTCCACTACAGGCTCAACAATAACAGGTGGAGGAGTTGGTTGGGAAGATGATTCACCACCTTTCCTAAGGTCACTCAACATTTCAGGTAAGGTATTACGCAACACTCGGGCGACCTCATCACCTATAGCCGCCTTAAGTTCATCACCTGAGATCCTAGCTTCAGGTCTAGAATTTGTATTACTGGTTTCCTCCATCTACGATCAGAAATAAACCATAATCAAATAATGAGTGATACCAGGATGCTGCATATAATGTAAATGCTTATAACATTGGCCAGGTGTTATAATTATTTACTTATTCACACCATCCTGCCTCTTCTCATTATCCTTCCACAGTTTATTTCTAACTCTATCTAAACCACAGAATCATGCATACACATAAGACTAATCTTTTAATTTAGACAATCCCTTTCATTTAACAATGACTGAATTATCACTAACAATTAAATACTCATCCACACAATACTTCACCCCACTTCCGGTTGAAGATACTGGCACTTCCCATATACTCAGTTAAAGTTTGAAACAATTAATTGTTCAAATCTCTTTAACTATGGCTCTGTTACCAACTTGTAACACCCTCAATTTCATAATAATATAATAAGGAGGGTGCTACGAGTTGGGTTATTATAATATTTCAGAGATTATAAGCACAGCGGAATTTGCATACATTAAAACTGTTTACATCATTAAAATTACTACAACACTTTAACCGACATATTAAAACTTTATCAAACTTCATGTACATCTCTCCCAAAACCCAACATTATAGCCAGTATCATACACCATTACCGGAAGCTAACTCTGTGGGGCACCTTCACGAACACCTCTATTACTACCTGGCATGCATAAGAAAATAAACACAAAATCAGATAAACTGGTGAGCTCTAACATACATCATATTTCCACAATAACAATTTATCAACTGTTACAACACCAAATAATTCACAAACATCCATTAGTCCATTTATTAGTCCCAGTATTGATATGCATATCGAATACCCACAAGGTATTTATGGACATCTTTTTATCAATTTTAATTTGGTGGGTCAAAACTCCACCTCGCGCATTGACGGGTCAAAACTCCGTCTAATAGTTGGTGGGTCAAAACTCCACCTCGCGTGGACGGGTCAAAACTCCGTCTATAGTTGGCGTTGACGGGTCAAAACTCTGTCGTATAGTTGGTGGGTCAAAACTCCACCTCGCCATTCACCACAATTTACCACTTCCAAATTCTTATTTATATCATTATTCATTTATATGCATGCCAGTGCCCGATTTGTCAAACAACATTATCAAACAGCATTAACACATGAAAGGGCAATTAGAACTCACCTTAATGCTTTCAGCAAGTGTTTACCAATCCAATACACTAAGGCAGTTAAAAATCTCCTTCTCAATGCAAATCTACAACAATGACCCTAACTTAGTCAAATCATTTCCTACAGATCACTTTATGCGACTGAGGCTATACGACTGGACTCTGCCGTATGATTGAACATGCAACTAAGCTTAGTCGTACGAATGAACCATACGACAGGGGTGCGAATGAGCTATAACAGGGTTTGTACGAATGACCTCCATTCGTGCGATTAGCGCATGCGACTGAGCTTCAGTCGCACGATTGAGCAATGCGACTGGCTCATTCGCACGAATGGGTTATGCGATTGGGCTCATTCGCCTGAAACGGATCAGCAGCTGTGTTCTTGACATATTTGATCCAAAAACTAAAGTTTTAACCATTCAAATTATTCCATATTCAAAACAGAACATATACACCTTATTTACAACCGTTTCGGATCCTTATTTCATCAAACTTCACAAAAACTAAGATCCGAATCCTTGGTTTTCAATTTAATAGAAAGATTGAGTCAAAAACTCAGATTTAAACTTGTTTTTGGATCAATTTCGACCATATACACAGCTTAATGTATTCAAATATCAATCCGTGCCAAGTGAGACTTACCAAAATGAAGCCAAAATCGTTGATTTGGCAAGAACAGGGGTGTTTAACTCAAGAGAACAAGGGGATAGGGATATCGCAGATAGAAATCTGCTTTTGAACGTTCTTAACCACCTTACTTATTCTCATCTACATATTTTAGCCACCATACTCAGTCGCACGACTGGACCTATTCGCACAACTCAATCGTGCGACTGAGCCCATACGCCTGTTAATCGTGCGATTGAGCCTCATACGCACGTAAGGCGTGCGACTGAGATTCATTCGCATGTTTATCACGCAACTGAACACTATTCTTATTAATTTAAACGAATATTAATTTTTACGGATGTTACAAGTCTACCCACCTTAGTTAGGGTTTCGTCCTCGAAACCTGACTAAAACAAATGGGGGTAGTTTCGCCTCATCTCTTCTTCTGGTTCCCAGTTGATTCAGATCCCTGGCGATGTGCCCACTGTACCCGGACTAAGCTAATGCTCTTATTTCTAAGTCTCTTCTCCCTACGATCTATAATGGCCACAGGTTGTTCAACATAATTGAGTTCTCATCAACCTCAATATCATCTAAGGGTATATATTGAGTTTCATTGGCTAGACACTTACGTAACTGAGAGACATGTAAGGTTGGATGAATAGTACTTAGTTCTTCTGGTAAGTCCAATCTATATGCTACATACCCTACTTTTTCTATTATTCGGAAAGGTCCAATAAAACGTGGACTTAGTTTGCCCCTCTTTCTAAATCGAATAATGTCTTCCATGGAGAAACTTTTAACAAAACAAAATCCCCAACTTTAAATTCTAATGGTTTCCTTCTACGATCTGCATATGATTTCTGCCTGCTTTTCGCCTCTCTAATACGATTTTTAACTACTTCAAACTTTGACATTGTTTCTTCAACTATTTCACTATTCCTCAATTCACGTTGCCCCATATCTCCCCAATAAAGTGGAGTTCTGCACTTTCTTCCGTACAACATCTCAAACGGGGACATCTGAAGGGTAGCTTGATAACTGTTGTTGTATGCAAATTTAGCTAAAGGAAGATGACTATCCCATCTACCTCCAAAATCAATACTACATGCCCGTAGCATATCCTCTAATGTCTGAATAGTTCTTTCACTTTAGCCATCTGTTTCGGGATGATAGGCTGTACTAAAATAAAGTTTAGTCCCCATTGCCTCATGAAACTTCTTCCAATATCTAGAGGTAAACCTGGCATCCCTATCAGACGTGTTACTTTTTGGAACTCCATGTAATCTAACTATTTCTTTTGTAAAGATATCAGCTAGCCTTTCCACCGAGTAGGTTTCTCGTATAGGTAAAAATAAAGCACTCTTGGTTAGTTGGTCTACCACTACCTAAATGGTATCATAACCTTTTGGTGTACGAGGTAGTTTAGTTATAAAATCCATGGTCAGATCGTCCCACTTCCAGGTTGGAATAGCTAAGGGTTGCAATAATCCATACGGTTTCTGATGTTCAGCTTTCACTTGGGCACACGTCAGACATTTATTTACGTACTGCATCACGTTAAATTTCATTCCTAGCCACCAATAATCACGCTTCAAATCTTGATACATCTTAGTCATGCTTGGGTGAATGGAATACCTAGATTTGTGAGCTTCATCAAGTACCACATCACGTAAAGCTAACGGGATCCACATTCGACCAAACCTGATTTTAACACCATAACTATTTTCTTTTAAATACTTTTCCGGACCAACCATTCTTTCTTGCTTTATATTTCCTTCCTTTAGTGCTTTTAATTGGGCTTCTCTTAATTGTTGCATAAAGTCAGGATTAATTACAAGTTTATACGCCTTAACCTTGATTGGTTCATACTTCTCCTTTCTGCTCAATGCATCAGCAACCACATTTGCTTTCCCGGGGTGATACAAATTTCACAATCATAATCTTTGATTAATTCCAACCATCGCCTTCGCCTCACATTCAGATCTTTTTGCTCAAAGAAATACTTCAGGCTCTTATGATCGGTAAAGATGGTACATCTCACTCCATATAAATAATGTCGCCATATTTTAAGAGCAAAAACCACAGCTGCTAATTCTAAATCGTGGGTTGGGTAATTAACTTCATGGGTCTTCAATTGTCTAGAAGCATAAGCAATAACTCTCCTACATTGCATTAAACACATCCCAATCCCTGATATGATGCATCAGAATATATTACTAAATCATCTGCACCTTCTGGTATTGCCAATACTGGGGCTTGAGTTAACCGATTCTTCAGTTCCTGAAAAGCAACTTCTTGTTCTTTATTCCATTCATACTTAACGTCCTTTCGGGTTAACTTTGTTAACGGAGAAGCAATTTTAGCAAAATCTTGAATAAATCTTCTATAGTATCCTGCCAGCCCTAAGAAACTACGAATTTCTAAAGGACTTTTAGGAAATTCCCAATTCATCACAGCTTCAATCTTTGCAGGATCTACTAATATTCCATCCGCATTCACCACATGGCCCAAAAATTGCGCTTCCCTTAACTAGAATTCACACTTCGAGAATTTTTCATACAACTTATTCTTCCTTAATGTTTCCAATATTCTCGAATGTGACGAGCATGATCTCCTTTGTTCTTAGAATAGATCAAAATATCATCTATAAACACAATCACCGATTTATCCAGCATCGGTTTACATACTCTGTTCATCAAATCCATGAATGCAGCAGGAGCATTCGTTAATCCAAACGACATCACCAAAATTCATAATGCCCATATCGTGTACGAAAAGCTGTCTTTGGTATGTCCTCTTCTTTCACCTTTAATTGATGATATCCGGATCTAAGATCTATCTTTGAGAACCAATTAGCACCTTGGAGTTGATCAAATAAATCGTCCATACGGGGTAATGGATATTTAATCTTGATAGTTAGTTTGTTTAGCTCCCTATAATCTATGCACATCCTTAAACTGCCATCCTTCTTCTTTACAAACAGAACAGGAGCACCCCACGGTGAAGAGCTTGGTCGAATAAAGCCCTTGTCTAATAGTTCCTGCAATTGCTTCAGGAGTTCCTTCAGCTCAGTTGGTGCAAGTCTATAAGGAGTCTTAGCAACAGGTTTTGCCTCAAGTATTAAGTCAATCCTAAATTCAATTTCTCGATCAGGAGGTATACCTGGTAGATCTTTAGGAAATACATCAGGGAAGTCACAAACTACTGGAACATCTTCTAATTTCCTCGTCTCTTTAGCAATATCAACGACATATGCCAAAAATGATTCACAACCCTTACTTAATAATTTCTCGGCTTTAATCATATATATAACTTTTACTACACTATCATGATTATCACCAAAATCGTCATCGAATTACCTTCTGGCGTTCGTAACACAATCATCTTTCTCTTACATATTATCTGAGCCTCAAACATATATAACCAATCCATTCCCAATACTACATCAAAACCTCCTAACTTCATCATGTGTAATCTAGCAGAAAATTTTACACCTTCTAATTCGACAAAGCAATCGTCTATTACTTCACTAACAACTATGGATTTATTAGAGGCAGTCTCTACTGAAAAAGCAACATCTAACTTTGATGGTCTAACTTTTATTAAGGCATGGAATTTTATTGATATAAAACTTCTATTAGCCCCTGAATCAAATAAAATTCTAGCAGGTACATCATTAACAAGAAATGTACCCGACACAACATCTGGTAATGCCTTAGCCTCCTCTGTAGTCATTGTAAATGCTCTCCCCGCAGTACCCTACTACCACTCGCGCTGACTTTACTCGGTCCTCCCACGGCACGAATAGGAATTGGTCCAGGTCTAAACTTTGGACACTTGGATTTCATATGTCCCATCTCACCGTATTCATGACACCGAATTTCTGGACATTTAGAAACAAAATGCCCAGACTTCCCGCATTTATGACATGCTGGGTGATTCAATCTACATTCTCCCCTATGAAATTTCCCACATTTATTACACCGAGGAGGGGGACCTACAAAGCCCCTAGAATTAAACTTTCTCTTCTGTGGGACACTCTGTCCACATATAGGCTTAGAACTCCATGAAGTTTCCCGACGGCTAATCACTTCCTCTTTCACCACAGGTTTTTCAGACTCAGCGACTTCCTCATACATGTCCGCAGCCAAATTTACCGTGGCTTGATAAGTAGAAGGAGAATTAGATTTTACTAGCATTCTCACTGTAGGGGGTAGTCCCTGGATATACCTAGTAATCCTCTTCGCCTCAGGAGTTACCAAATGAGGCACCAAACGAGCCATTTCTTCAAATCTGGACGTATACTCCTTATGACTTAAACTGCCTGTCTGAAATTGTAAAAACTTAATCTCAATTCTGTCCATCTCACCTTTTGGACAGAACTTTTCGATCACCAGTTCTTTAAAAGTTTCCCACGTCATCTGACTCACAGCAGTCTCGCCCATGGCTTGTTCCACTGTATCCCACCAGTACAAAGCTTCTGCTTGGAACGAATGCACTGCAAAGCCCACCTTCTGATCTTTCTTGCATCTACTAAGTTTAAACGCTGCTTCCATCTCTCGTAGCCACTTATACGTTACTACTACATCTTTTTGGCCTTCAAACTTAGGCGGGTCACATTCCTTAAAATGCTTATATGACACTGGTTTCTCCACTACAGGCTCAACAATAACAGGCGGAGGAGTTGGTTAGAAAGATGATTCACCACCTTTCCTAAGGTCACTCAACATTTCAAGTAAGGTATTACGCAACACTCGGGCGACCTCATCACCTATAGCCGCCTTAAGTTCATCACCTGAGATCCTAGCTTCAGGTCTAGAATTTGTATTACTGGTTTCCTCCATCTACAATCAGAAATAAAACATAATCAAATAATGAGTGATACCAGGATGCTGCATATAATGTAAATTGCTTATAACATTAGCCAGGTGTTATAAATTATTTACTTATTCACACCATCCCGCCTCTTCTCATTATCCTTCCACAGTTTATTTCTAACTCTATCTAAATCACAGAATCATGCATACACATAAGACTAATCTTTTAATTTAGACAATCACTTTCATTTAACAATGACTGAATTATCACTAATAATTAAATACTCATCCACACAATACTTCACCCCACTTCCGGTTGAAGATACTGGCACTTCCCATATACTCAGTTAAAGTTTGAAACAATTAATTGTTCAAATCTCTTTAACTATGGCTCTGATACCAACTTGTAACACCCTCAATTTCATAATAATATAATAAGGAGGGTGCTACGAGTTGGGTTATTATAATATTTCAGAGATTATAAGCACAGCGGAATTTTCATACATTAAAACTGTTTACATCATTAAAATTACTACAACACTTTAACCGACATATTAAAACTTTATCAAACTTCATGTACATCTCTCCCAAAACCCAACATTATAGCCAGTATCATACACCATTACCGGAAGCTAACTCTGTGGGGCACCTTTACGAACACCTCTATTACTACCTAGCATGCATAAGAAAATAAACACAAAATCAGATAAACTGGTGAGCTCTAACATACATCACATTTCCACAATAACAATTTATCAACTGTTACAACACCGAATAATTCACAAACATCCATTAGTCTATTTATTTGTCCCAGTATTGATATGCATATCGAATACCCACAAGGTATTTATGGACATCTTTTTATCAATTTTAATTTGGTGGGTCAAAACTCCACATCGCGCGTTGACGGGTCAAAACTCCGTCTAATAGTTGGTGGGTCAAAACTCCACCTCGCGCGGATAGGTCAAAACTCCGTCTATAGTTGGCCTTGATGGGTCAAAACTCCGTCTTATAGTTGGTGGGTCAAAACTCCACCTCGCCATTCACCACAATTTACCACTTCCAAATTCTTATTTACATCATTATTCATTTATATGCATGCCAGTGCCCGATTTGTCAAACAACATTGTCAAACAGTATTAACACATGAAAAGGGCAATTAGAACTCACCTTAATGCTTTCAGCAAGTGTTTACCAATCCAATACACTAAGGCAGTTAAAAATCTCCTTCTCAATGCAAATCTACAACAATGAACCTAACTTAGTCAAATCATTTCCTACAGATCACTTTATGCGACTGAGGCTATACGACTGGAGCCAGCTGTACGATTGAACATGCGACTAGGCTTAGTCGTACGAATGAACCATACGACAGGGGTACGAATGAGCTATAACAGGGTTTGTACGAATGACCTCCTTTCATGAGCTATAACAGGGTTTGTACGAATGACCTCCATTCGTGCGATTAGCGCATGCGACTGAGCTTCAGTCGCACGATTGAGCAATACGACTGGCTCATTCGCACGAATGGGTCATACGATTGGGCTCATTCGCCTGAAACGGATCAGCAGCTGTGTTCTTGACATATTTGATCCAAAAACTCAAGTTTTAACCATTCAAATTATGCCATATTCAAAACAGAACATATACACCTTATTTACAACCGTTTCGGATCCTTATTTCATCAAACTTCACAAAACTAAGATCCAAATCCTTGGTTTTCAATTTAATAGAAAGATTGAGTCAAAAACTCAGATTTAAACTTGTTTTTGGATCAATTTCAACCATATACACAGCTTAATGTATTCAAATATCAATCCGTGCCAAGCGAGACTTACCACAATGAAGCCGAAATCGTTGATTTGGCAAGAAAAGGGGTGTTTGGGTTCAAGAGAAACAAGGGGATAGGGATACTGCAGATAGAAATCTGCTTTTGAACGTTCTTAACCGCCTTACTTATTCTCATCTACATATTTTAGCCGCCATACTCAGTCGCACGACTGGACCCATTCGCACAACTCAATCGTGCGACTGAGCCCATACGCCTATTAATCGTGCGATTGAGCCTCATACGCACGTAAGGCGTGTGACTGAGATTCATTCGCATGTTTATCACGCGACTGAACACTATTCTTATTAATTTAAACGAATATTAATTTTTACGGATGTTACACAGTCCATCCCTAGTACTACATCAAATCCACCTAGGGGCATCACATGTAGCCTAGCAGCAAACCTATGACTTTCTAATTCTATGACACAGTCCTCTACCATATCAATAATTCTAGTGAGCTCACCGATAGCAGTTTCTACATCGAATGGTGCACTTATCTTTCTACTACCAACAGACAACTTAGCACAGAAAGTATTGGAAATAAAACTCCAGCTAGCACCAGAATCAAACAATACAGAGGCATAAGTTTGATTTACTAGGAACATACCTAACACAACATCGAGATCAGCTCTGGCTTCCTCTCGGGTCATAGTGTAAGCTCTAGCACCTGCCCTCTGCCCTCTTTCTTCCGCCTTCTTATTCCCCGCTCCCGAGCTCTCTGCCCTCGGCTTCTTACAGTCTCTAGCGATATGGCCAGGCTGGCCACACCTGAAGCATACGTTCATCCCCATTCTGCACTCACCGGTATGCTCCCTTCCACATTTGGCACACTTCCTTGACCCCAAGCTTGACGATGCCCTACGATCATCTACCCTCATCCTCTTGTTGTTTGGGGTGAAACCACCACGCCCAAACCTCTTCCCATTCCAATTCCAGGTCACTTCCCTCTCATCACTGGCTTTCTTTACCTCCACCACCGTCACTTCCCTCTCATCATAGAGCCTCCCAGCCAAATCCACTGCCGACCTAAAGGTGCTTGGTCGAGCAGGGATCAAGTGCCTGCAAATGTCAGCTGGCAGTCCCTGAATGTATCTCTTAATCTTTCGAGACAGTGGGGTCACTTGATTGGGCACCAGTCACACCATTTCATTAAATTTGGTGGTGTACTGCTGGTGTGTCATCGTCCCCGCCTACAGCTGTAGGAAGTCTCGTTCTACTTTGTCCATCTCTCTATGAGGACAGAATTCCTCAATCACTAACTTCTTTAGTTCAGGCCATCTCATTCTTCCAATGGCCCTGCTACCCTCAGCTTGGACAATGTTGACCCACCAGCACAAAGCCGAGTCCACAAAGGAGTGGGTAGCGAATTTCACCTTCTGATCTTCACGGCATTCACTGATATCGAGGACAGCCTCCATTTCCCTCACCCACCGGTGAGCAGCTGCAGCATTGCCGTTTCCATTAAAAGTAGGGGGCTTGCATCTCATAAATGCCCCATAGTTGCAGCCTCAGGTCGCCTCCAGCGCAGGCTCTTCTTCTTCCTCGTCATCATCATCAGAGAGAACCGTTTCTGGCTCTGGTTGTCCCGTCCTCTCGAGGATCTATTTTTTTCTTTCCTTTCCCCTTCCTTAACTACCTTGATCACTTCGATCACCATAGACGGTAGAATCGTCTGCATGACCTGGTGAACCTCTTCCACCACAGCCTCCTTTACTGAGGCTCTCAGATTGGCGCTCTCGTCACCACCCTCCGGATGAGGGGTCTCTGGTTCCTCATGAACCACTTTCTCGACTCCGGGTCTCCCTCTCTTAGGTCGCGGAGCAGCACCATGACCTCCACCACGAGAAGCTTTTAAAGATCTACCGCCAGCCATCCTCGAAAGCACACTATAAGATTCAAACACTAACGCGGTCATTCAAGGTAACGCTCAGTTTATGTCAAGTATAGTAAGTCCCTAATTACAGTGGCCAGTTGTGATTAGCCACTTACTTTACTCTTCACATCCCAAGCATCTCCTATCCTGACTTAATCAGTATCTAAATCTACTAAGGTCACATAAGTCAAATAGCACACGCACATAATTCTGGTTCACTTTAAGAAAAGAAATACCTGATGGCACGTAGCTACTCGGGCTGACATCCCTCCTTCTGTCCCATTTTCAGTTCAAGTTTAGGTTTCTTTTGAAAACATTTACCCATTTCACTTGAACTTTGGCTCTGATACTAACTTGTAAGGCCCCGTTCCCAGGCACCTCACAGTTGGTCAATCACATCGGTAAGTACAATAAACATTTTAGGTTTACAAATTTAAGCAGCAGAATTAATTTAACAAAAGCCATTCATTTTATTATAAACACTGTTGCTAAGCAATACACCCTGGTTTAATCAGTTTACAAAAGAATAGTTTAACTGCATTACAAAACAACAGTGATTTCTAGTAAGAATGGATATAAGTCTTTCCCTTGCCGAGTATCTTCACCCTCGTGCCATCCTCAGCAATAATTACCTGCCAACTAAAAATGTATAAAAGTCAGCGTTGCTGAGTGAGCTCTAGTTTTATACGTAATAAAATACTTTCTATATGTTGTATATAAAAATACTCTTTTCTGTAAAATACAACTCTGTACTATATATGCGAGCACGCATTAACTAAATGAACAATTATTGTCCGTTCTCTATACTGTATGCCTTGTCTGTAAACTTTTAACTTTATGTTTCACAGTCTGTATGGACCAGTGCGCAATGCCCTAACTATATGCGCGATGGAAAACGGGTGATGGGCCATCTATATCCCTCAAAAGGGTCAACTGTATCCCTCGAAAGGGTCAACTACATCCCACGAAAGGGTCAACTGTATCCCTCAAAAGGGTTCTGTGTACTGTGTACAAGGCCGACCCAATCACCCAGGACACGCTACAAAGGTCCTGCCAATCTCAATTGATTGACCCTGTGTGCATAAAAGGGTAGCTAACCCGCCACATAGTTGAGCTAACGACAACACGGTCGTGTCCCTCCTATAAGCTTGCAAGACTTATTAACATTTTATTTATGTTCCTCTTCTTTTCTTTATTGCTCGTTCACTTTATTATTATGATATACTTTACGTTACGATAATAACATACCACGTAAAGTCACATACTATAAGCAATAATAGTAGTAGCAATAACTATAATAAGGAACAATCATAGTAATCATATCATGCATGGAACATCATCATTAATAAGCCTTTAGTCAACCTCGGTCAAAACCCTAAAGCACAGACTCCCAGAAAATTCTGTAAAAATTTCTAAGTATGTGGGCGCATGAGAACTATTTGGGCGCATGAGCCCTATTCAGGCGTTTTATCACTATGTAGGCACACCAGCCTACACTTAGAAACATTTTCACTTTAGGCGCCTGAGCTATTCAGGCACATGGGCACTATTAGGGCACATGACCCCACACTTAGTCATTTCTAAGGCAAATTTTTGGGCGCACGAGGTTACTGTTTAGGCACATGACCCCTGTGTGGACGCAAGAACCTACTTGGAATATTTCTAAGGCAATTTTTGGGCGCATGAGCCTTATATAGGCGCATGAACCTTCTGTCCAACTTATTTCTATGATATTTCCAAACCCAAACATCAAGCCTAATTGTTCTAAGCTTACCAAGGGTCCTTCTAAGCATGAACTACACATAAACATCTGATAAACATCATCAATCATGCAAAATACATGCGGGTATTAGTACATAAACAAAGTAAAAATCGTTTAATACATTTTTAGCCCCAAAAGAGTTTAAAACAAGTAGAAACTGGGGTCTAGAAACTCACCTGATGCAATTTGGGTGTTTCTTCCTTTTCCACCTGCTTGTAATAAGTTCAAACACCTAAAAAAACAACACCAACACACACACCCAAGCACAATCACATGCACATAAGCACATAAGCATGTAACCGGGATAAACCCGTCATAAACATGTAAAAACCACGAATTCTTACCTTGAATTCATTCACTTCTTCTTTCTCTCTCTACAGTTCGAAGTCTCTGCTGCTTCTCTCTCTAAAAGTCGAGACAATTAGTGAAGTGAGGTGAGGGTGGGCGGCCATACCCACTTTTACACCAACTTTTGAAAGTTTTGTCCCTTTCGGACACTTTTAGTCCCTGCACTTGAACATTATTGCCTTTCTTGCTTTTATTCTTTATATCTTGTCTTGTAAAAAAATAATAATAATAACCGGGTGTTACACACGTCATTCAAACTTAGTGGAACAAATGGATAGCATGTATCAGCAGAACCTGCATTAAGTAGAGATCCGGAATTAAATGACTCTATTAATGCATCTATATCAAATAACCAAGATGAACCTTGCACATTTGTTGTAAATATGGATTCATCAAAAGAGACATTAGGAGTTTCTTCAACAATGTTATGTTTTGGGATGTAAATCCTATATGATTTAGATGTGGATGAATATCCAACAAAGAAACCATCATAGGCTTTTTCAGAAAATTTTCCAGTTGTTCTTTAGTGTTTAACATAGATACATGACACCCAAAAGCTCTAAGATATCTTATAAAAGATTTTCTTTTGAATAAGAGCTCATAAGGAGTTTTATTATGTTCTTTGACAATCAAAATCCTGTTTTGAACATTGCATGTTGTGTTTATAGCTTCTGCCTAGAATGTGATAGGCAATTAAGAGTCAGCTAGCATTGTTCTAGCTGCTTCAATGAGAGTTCTATTTCTTCTTTCAGCAACTTTATTTTGTTGTGGAGTTCTTGGGGCACTAAATTGTCTTTCAATGCCTTTGTTCCTGCAAAAGAATCTAGTTCAGCATTCACAAATTCAGTCCCATTATCACTCCAGAAAATCTTAACTTTTAGATCAAGTTGATTCTCAATCTTGATCACAAAGTCCATTAATGTTTTAGATGTTTCACTCTTTTGTTTTAAGAAAAAGACCCAAGTAAATCTTGTGAAATCATCTAATATCACCAAATAGTATTGCCTTTTTCCAATGCTCATCATATTGGTTGGACCAAAGAGATCCATGTGAAGCAATTTGAGTGGTGTAGTGTTAGTGTTGATGGTTTTGGATTTATGTGACACTCTATGTGGTTTTCCTTTGTAACAAGAAGAACAATGATTTGAACAATAAAATTCTTTCTTTGGCAAACCAATGACTAAGTCGTTTTTCACCAATTTGTTCATATTCTTCAAGTTGGAATGAACAAGTCTTTTATGTCACAATTGAGATTCATCTTCTAAAAACTTGGATAAAATACATGTCTCATGATTTGTGAGTGTTGTGTTGTTCATATCCAAAACATAAGTGTTTCCTTCTCTTGATGCTTTAAGAAGGATCCATTCTTCTGGAACTGAGAAACCTGGCTTAAGAATGTAACAATTAGTGTCATCAAATAATGTTGTGTATTTTTTATCATAGATTTGGGATACACTAAGTAGATTGTACTGCAAATTTTCACAGTAATTTACTTTTTCAAATGTGAGTACACTATTTGTTACCATTCCTTTACCAACTATTTTACCTCCCTTCTTATCCCTACCAAATGCCACATATGAGGCATGTTTATGTTTGAAGACATGGAGAAGAGAATAGTTTCCTGTCATATGCCTAGAACAACCACTGTCAACATACCACTTGTTGTCAGCTCTCCAAGATTGTTCCTGCACAAATAATGAAATCAATTAGAATTGACAACCCGAGCCTTAATTGCCTTAGGTTTGCCAGGGGTATCTAAATTGTTACTCCTTCATGAATCAATCTTGATGTTTCAGTACTAATTTCAGTCCTAATTGATTCATTTTGATTTGATGATGGTGAGGATGATTCTGTTGAAGATGAAGCAGATGTTTATGTATCTTCTTTCTTGATTGAGTCTAACTTTATCTTCTCTTTCTTGGGTTGATATTTTGATTTTGAGGTGCATCCTGAATTTCTGAAAGTTTCATCATCTTTCAGTTTTGATTGAGTCACAGGAGTCCCTTTTTCAAAGTTATCAAAGAAATCATCTTTCACTTTTGCCTTCTTGAGAAGTTTTTAGTTGATAGATCTACCTCCTTGTGAGGTGTTCTTGACTGATTGGATACTCCTTTTTTCAAAGGCTTGTCCTCAGTAGATGTTTTCTGCTTGGATTTTTGTTGGACTGTGTTAGTCTTTGACCCTTTGTCACTTTCAAAAGATTGAGCGTCTGATTCAGATACTTCAGAATTTGACTTCTTAGATCTTTTTGTCTTGTTCCTTTTATTGAAATAACATTCCTGAGTTGAATGATTATTTTTGTTGCAGATTGCACAATGTTTGTTGAAGTAGCAATCAGAAGTCATGTGATTGTTCATATTGCATATGGAACAGTAACTGCTGAAGTAGCAGTCATCTGTATTGTGGTTTTTCATGTCATACCATTTGCAGTATTTTTCTTGTGAATTTTCCTCTTCCTTAGACTTCTTTTTCTTGTTCAGCTTGGGAGACTTCAACTCCTTTTTCAATGGATCACTTGATTTCTCCTTGCTTTTGCTAGTAGAACCATCCACTGAACGTTGTTTATCTTTAGCTGATCTTTTCAGCTTGAGATCCACCTTTCTCTGTGCATGTTTGTTGACATTCATCTGTGATACTCCATCCGCAAAATCAGTTTTTGTCTTCCGCAGATGTTCTGTAGATTCAGTAGATTTTGTCTTCCGCAAATCTTCAACTGAAAAGTTTTTGTGTTTGCTCAACCCTTGTTTCTTTTTACCTTATCTACATTAGATGAAGGTACTTCTTTATTTGATTTGAAATTTCCTTCCTCCTTTGATGATGTACTTTGTGAAGGTTCAATTCTTGCAAGGTTAAATTCTTGCAGTCCTTCATTTAGCTCAGCAATCCTCTTGCATATTGTCTTCAACATGTTTCTTTGCTTTGGAGGATATTACAGCTTTGATTCTCCTAGAACTTTTGGAAGACCAGTTTCAACATGAACATTCTTACCAATGTTCAGTTGATCAACATCATGTTCATCAGAATCATCCAAGTCATCACATTTATCATAATCAAATTCTGAGTCATCGTGTTTTAGAGATTCTGATTCAGAAGACTTAGTTTCACTCACCTCAGTTTCATTGTTAATGTAGATTTGATTTGATTTTGTTTCAAACTTGGTGCTAGGCACAAAATGATTTGACAATGTGTTTGTCATTGTTTGAGGTAGAGTTGTGTAATTATCATTTATTGGTGGTGCAACAGCATTATAACCCAACCCATACATGTTCTTTGATTTAATATGAGAGTTTAACAACTTCTCATATTACTGAGATGATAGTTGAAACTTCTGAAGTTTCACTTCAGTTGATGCATGATCAGCCATGGATTTGGTTAAGAAAGTGGTCAGATGCTCAACTTGGGCTTTTAGGCTGTAGTTTTCAGAAACAAATTTTTCTAAATCTTTTTGCAAAGAATTAATTTTGATTTGATATAATTTATGCTCTCTAACATGTGATTCATTCAAAAACATTGTTTCTTTTACTTTATCAGCCAACTGTTGAGCATGGACTCTATAATGTTCAACTTCCTCAACACATGATGACGAACACAACCTTTCTCTTACCTCTCTGGCCATTGGGGGAACTTTGCTTTCCATGTTAGCCATCAAAGCTTGATTCTCTTCCAAGACTTCCTTTTCATACATTCTCCAGTCACATGTTCCATCTTGAAGTATGATCAGCCCCGACTCCTTGGAGTTACTTGGTCCTGTTGATTCATGCATGGCTGGTGGGGATGTACTGGTCAATTGAGGTTGTCTGTGCAGAGATCTTTGAGAGTTTGATTGTTGGGGAGATTGAGCCTGATGTTGCTGATGCTGCTGATGCTGCTGATGTTGTCTAAACTCCAGGTTTGACTGTTGATTGCATTCTCTGGAGAAATATTCATAGAGATTGCACTTGAAACATCTTACTTTTGACTTGCCAACACTAATCTTTGATGTTTTGCTTGCTGCAGCCAAATTCATGTTTCTCCTGAGATATTGCTTAGCTCTATAAGCAATCATGGCCATCTGCCATTGTAAGTCCATCTCCTCCACTACATTAGGAGGTAGTTCTTCCAAGTCTTGCTGGCATATATTTGCTGAAGTTAGAGAGCTTCCCAGATAGGCCTGAAAACTAGAACTAAAAGCTGCAAATGCTGCTTTTTGTTCTTCAGAATCCAATATCACAGTAATTGGTTTTGACTGATTGTTTTGCTGTGAAGACTTTGCTGTGGCAGCAGTTGTATCTCTTTTGTCGGCAGATCTTCCTTTTTCCTTTTGATTTTTACTTTGAGATGATCTCTTTGAAGGTTTAGCAGCATAAAAACTTACTTGCTCTTCCTCATCACTCAAATCACAAGAGTTATCACTATCATTGTTTGAAATGAATGCACTACTAGCACTTCTAGGTTCTTTGAAGTGATAGGGTGAGACATGAGTTCTCACACTCTTGTTTCTAGATTTCTCATTCATTTCAAGAGCTTCAACTTTTGCAACTAGAGTATCTATTCCAGTTGCCTTGAGATCCATGGTGTTCTTGAACATGGAGACAGTTTACTTCCAACTTTCAGGCAAAGTGTGAAGCATTTTCTTGTTTAACTCCTCATTAGTGTATTCAACTCTAAGATATTTATCTCAGTGACGAGTTGCATGAATCTATGGAGTTGTTGAGGAATTGACTCACCCTCAATATGATGAAAGGTTTCATATTGTGATCTAAGGGTGTCTTTCCTGATGCTTCTAATCTCATCACTCCCTTCACAGAGAGTATGAAGTATATTCCACAAGGAATTAGCTGTTTTGTAATTCTCATACCTGATTAATATCTCTTCAGGCAAAGCCATACTAAGCAAACTGTAAGCTTTAATATCAACTTTAACCTTTTTGACATCATCTGGAAAGAGCTTTGGTGCTTATTGGTTGATTCTTATCATTATAATCCGGCCCAAGAGTGGGTGGAATATAAGGACCTTCAGTGATGGACTCCCACAAGTCAGAATCAGTGTAGTTCACATGATTCCTGAACTTGATTTTCCAGGATTTAAAAGCTACTTTTGTTTCTAACTTTGGTGGTTGATATGATCCACCAAAAGTACTGATTTTAAATTAAGAATTTAAATCTGAAAGATGAAGTAGACAAATCTATCAAAGACTCAGATCTTGTATTCAATTGATGTGAAGACAGATCTGAATCAATCAAGCAATGGAACAATGCTAGCTGAAGGATTAGTCACTGAATTAATTGTTTAAAAAGCAATTAAACAATTTTAATACTGATAGATCAATTGATCTAAATCAATGAGCACCTGGCTCTGATACTACCTGTGAATCCTAGGATCTCAATTCAGGAATTATAAGTATTAAAATAATTACAATTTAATGAGTGCGGAATAATCATTAATTGTTGTTTAATTGTATTAATTGATATTTGAAGAACACCAACACAAAGACACAATGATTACGAACACAATAATTGATTTAAATGTGTTTCATTAATGTTGAGTAATGATTACAAATTATAAGTATCAAAACTATGAATAAAGAATTCTTTAATCGAATTGTTGTTGTTGATGTGACAGCGGCTAGGGTTGCACAATGATGTGACAATTGACAGCCGTAGTATTGCTAAAATTGTGTTCACCGAGATGTGAAACCTAGGACTCATATTATAGGCACTTTGAGTCAGTTAAGGAAACACCAGATCTCTTGGGATTTGAAATTGACTTATTGACTGGTTGAAATCATACACGTGTTCTGGACTTCCGCAGGAGTCTTCTCTTCCGCAGGAGTCTTGTTCTTCCGTAGGAAACTTGTCTTTCGTAGGAGTCTTCACTTTATCATGCAATCCTTATCTTCCGTAGGAATCTTCACTTGAGTGATCATTGGGTGATGTTGTTCATTCGAAGACAAAGGATGTCTTGTAAGAAACATATCTACGGATTAACATTATTGTTCATTTATAGATGTTTCTTACACTTGGTTGATTTTAGAAATCCTACCAAGTATATTGTTTTAGCCTGTCATCATGTGCATCACATAACACATATGGGTTAACCTATACATTCAATGCATACATAGTGATAATCAGTTACAAATATTTATTATAAGAATTGATTAAAGTTCTAAGCCTATACAAAATGATCTAGACCTATTCTTTCTAGATCTAACACTATGGTTATTATCTTCTCCCTTGTCTAAAATCGTATCAGGGTTGCGATCAAATGAAAGGATTATTTTCGAATTTCAAACGCTCTTTCAATGTCTTTTCTTGCCGTTTCTTGTTGTTTCTTGCTTCTTCATGAAGTACCTACCTTTGCTTGTCTTCAAGTGGAGACGTAAAAGCTTGAACTAATGTCACCCATTCGTTCTAAATTCCATCAACTAGGTTATACCCATATATGAAATGTATCTATTTGCATAAAAGATTGAGGGAGTTCGATACGTCGATAAGGTTGTCGAATAAAGGAGATTGATGGATAACATTGTGGTCATTATTTGACTCGGCAACATAAAAAAACGCATGTCAGAACCAAAGATCATACGAGGCTGTCACCTCAAGGATGATAGCAGGGTCGGGGTGATCACCACGGTAAAACTGACATCTCTAAGTCGTAGGACATATAGCTCACCTAACATGCATACAATCAAGGTTACCGAGAATTTCATGTAAACCATGTAGTTCACCATGTACCTTGTAGATGCGAGGAATATCATACATGGTGGGTCTACGCAAATATCTCCGAGGGTAAGTCGACACGATTACTACGAATAAGTTTTAAATAAGTATGTATGTATGTATGTATATATATATATATACATACATACACACACACTTTAAAATAGTATAAAAACTAAGGAAATATGTATATCCCTTGACAAAATTTTATGGTGAATCACAGACAATTTTATTGGACATTTGTAAATGCCCATCCAAATGCGTTCGAAGTAACACCATAATGCTAGTTGTCGAAGATTCACTTTAACTTTTTGAAAAGTAATGAATCCAGCTATACTTCTAGCGTCTGTTCTTTGTTGAAAAAACGAATATTGCTTCAAATAATCATTTGATATATGCATAAATAATTGTCTACTCGAATGGAAACATGTTCTAAAACTCTTACCTCACGATTTAGAGGCAAAAATCTTGTTAGTGATAGTTGATGTTAAGATTGCTTGATTATATACTCAAATGCCATCTTTTAAATTTTTAAGAAACAAGTTCGTCTTCTTTGGAAGAATCAGATGAATAGGAACTCCACTCATGGTTGAGACAAAGAATGTTTTACAAAATGCTAGGTATAAAGAGAGTCAAATGAGATGGTTTGTATAAAAAATAAAGATGGGTATATATAGGTAAAATAATAAAATTAATTTTTTAATGATCCTAGGAGCTTTTTTTTAAAACCCACCAAAGACCAACGGTAAAAACTAGCTGCTACCAAGGCCCATGCCCCGCGATCATGCCCTCACTCGCGCCACCATGTTGCGATCTACGTGACTAAGGTGGCAAGTCAGGTGGCTCACGCCCTCAACACACACAAAGCCTAAGTAATATGAAAATTTTCAAAATGTAGGGAAATTTTGAAAATAGGGGAATTGTTACTAGTGGTGTAATGCATTGCAAAAGTTAGTTAAACTTTATAATTATTGTGTAAGTGTTCATTACATTAATGTTAACAGGTTATTGTAGTTAAGGAGGGTAAACAACCGTTCTTTCCCGTATATATACATATATATATATGTGTGTGTGTGTGTATCAAACTATGTTTTTAGTTTACGGTTTAATATTATCTATCATCGTTTACGGTTTTTCTACCCGTTACACTTCATGAATATATATTATTATATTTTTCTGAAACAATTTATTATTATTTTAGATAAATATGACTGAAATTATGTATAATTAACTATCTCAAGGCATAAAACAATAACAATATTTTTTTAAAATTTCAAAAGAAATTGTTTTAAAAAATTTATAAACAGTTTATTAAAAATGATTTTTATTAAAATTACATTTTTAATAAAAAGAAACATGTTTTTTATTTATTAAATATATGTTTAACAATATACAAAATCATTAGCATTTAAAATTATCATTAAAGAGTTGAGTTACTATGATAGTGACATGTGATAAATAATTATGAAAAGATCAAATGTGGCAAAATAGTTGTGAGAATATGACATGTGACAATAATTATTTTGCTATATTAGTATAAACTAGTTTAGAAACACGTGTATCATATAAGTTGAATATAAATATTAATAAAAGCTATTAATCAATATTTGTAAATTATAAAACTATTATTTAAGATAAGATATAACTGAAATTATATATAATTAACTACCCCAAGTAATAAAACAATAGCAACATTTTAAAATTTTTCATATTTATTTTTTTAAACAAATGATTATTTGTATTAAAAAAACTTTATCCTTCATAAAGTGTTGTTTTCAAAAATTATTTTTTCAATAAAAAGAAACATGCTTTGATTTTTTATTAAATACTTGTTTAATATACTGAAAAGATATACAATATCATTAGCATTTAATATTATTACTAAATGATTGACTTGTTATTATAGTGATATATGTCAAAATAATAGTAAAAAGATGAGCCAAAATGATAATAAAAAATGACATGTTATAAAATGGTTGTGAGAATAACATGTCTGAATAATTATTTTATTTTATTAATATAGATTCGTCATATTCGTCAATTTGGCACATATAATAGTTTCGATATGGTGAATTTTAATGTATAAAATTGAATGGTTTTGAGTGGACTTGAATTCTTTTATAGTTATTTTATTATCATTTTTAAATAAAAACCTGGCAACAAAAACAGAGACTCCAATGGAAAATGTTCAGATTTTTGTCTATTTAGATCAATTAGAGATATGTGTATTCTTTCAAGAAGTATAAGTTCTACATTTTGAATTTATTTATTTCAAAGTTTTTCATACCCAAACATATAATATCTATTACTCGTAGATGAATATTGTTTGGTAATTAATAACTCAATGGAGAAGCTTGAACAAATATATAAAAAGAACCGAAATCACGGGACTCATATATATTTTTTTCTATCGTTATATCATGAAGACCGGGACTCAATACGTATACGCATAAATTTCCATTGCCTATGCAACAATGGGAAACTGAGAGTCATGAGTAATTTTCAGATTGAAACTATTTGCAATTAATTCACAACGCCTAGGTTCAATTTTCTACCAAGGTAGTTTCTATCGAATTAGTTTCCCCTGAGGTCTGAACTAGGTAGTAAAATTTGCAATAAATTCATTACAGTTTCAGTTTAACTTGACTATTTCAAAACACTTTCATCAATTCCAACTAAGTTTGATCTAAGTCAAAATACGCATTAAAGACTTTCAATGCATTTTAGTTCTGGTTTAGTTGTGTTGAATGTGTGAGGGTTTTAAATCCTTGATCTCATGCCTTAATGCCTTGTTTCAATACAATTGAACAATATGAATCCTCACCATAAACACCGGCTGAAATTATATTTCAATTGTTAGTTTTTTTCATGACAGTACGCACAGCACTGAGTGAGTTCTCTTGCGTGACTCAAAATTTGTATTAAGTTACCCGTAATAAACATGAAGCTTCAACCACAAACCCTCACTATATTTCTCAATCATCTTCATCTAGTATTTTACTCTTTTTATTAACTATGTGTTCTAGATTTTATTTAACCAGAGAAAAGAAAACAAATACTTTCTTTTCCAATCTTTTACTCTCTTCTTTTTTTCTTCTTTTCTTTCTGTTTTTTCTCTCAATTTCCTTCCAATTCGGGCCGATTGATTTTAGCCTTTATTTTTCATCAATTTCCTTTTTATCAATCCTTAAGTAAACTCGGGGACACAATATTTTTACTTTCCTTTCATTAAAAAAACTATGGAACACAACTAATATTTTCTTTCCTTTCAATTCTTTTACTTTTTTTCTTTCCTTCCGCTTCCTTTCTTTTATCTTCTTAGATGAACTCGGGAACACAACGTAAGTAGCATCGATAACACGTTACCGTCAGCGACCACCAACACCAAAAAAACTTTATATTAAAAAAATAAATAAATAAACGAAAAACTCTAAGGAAAAGTAAATATAAAAATGCTGAACCATGCAGACCAATCATAAAACATTTAAAACAATAGTAAGTCAATCTAGGGCCAGCGTATTTCGACGGAGTTGTTAAACGGAGAAAAATAAGTGTAAAAGCGTTGAACTACACACGCACGCTGCGGTATGCTAACTTATAAAATTTAGACCGAAATTTAAAATGAAAATTATCAAATATGAAAAGTATAAGAAACAAAAGTTGAAAGTAAAAAAATGTTAGGGCCAAGTTGTAAAAGATGTAAAGGTATTTGAGTTAAAATAAACAAAGTTAGATATTAGAAAAAGACAAAAGTTAAGTACAAGTCACTAAGCATATAATACAACCCTTCATGCATAAAAAGTTGATAATCTATACTAATAAATGGTTACATATGGTGACACATTTTATCATCAGATTTCATCTCACAAAAATTTTCACGCCTAAACATCTTTTAACAAATTTTCCACAAATCATGATATATTTCTAACTTAAAGTTTTTTTTATTTTAATTTTTTTGAATGACAAGTGTGAAGTTTTATTTTTTTAACTACCTTAATCACCACCAACCATTCTAGAGATTTTGAATCTATGATATCAATCATCTCAACCTTATCTAACCTTTTAAATATTATGATTACAAATCTTTATTTTTATATAACTGATTTAAAATAAAAACAAAAGAGTTTAAATATTTTTGTTACATATTTGTATTATATTTTATAATTTTTAACGCGTGTAATACGCTGGCTAATAACCTAGTTAGTATATATATAACATTTATAACATATAATAAAAGAAGGTTTTTTTAGACACGTGTCATCATTTAGTACATCAAATGACACGTGTCATTATTCTAGCATATTAAAAAATTATTTTTTCGCCTCTCTCTCATAATAAATACAAATTAATTTGACTTTTCTTTTTAACTAAAATATATTAAGACAATATATCTATATTTGTGTTTCTTGTCTCTTTCATATTAAATGATAATTATTGTAATAAGTAAACTAAACTATTAAACATCTAAAATATAAATGTACTAATTTTAAAATATATTAATACATATGAAATTTTATGATATCAAAAATATTTTCTTTAAATATAGAGAAATAATTTCTAATTCATTATGTGTTATAACTTTTAAAATATTCATTATATTTTTATTCCACCAATTGATAATAACATCTAAAAAATAAAATATTCATAAAACTAATGATTTTGATATGTTTTATTTATATCACCCATGTAATACATGGGCTCTAAACTAGTATAAAATAAAACGCCCATGGTCTCGTCGTCTTGAGGTATTAGTGATTTCCTCTATAAATGATGTGAGTTTAAATCCTTATATGCATATAGGATTCATGGTTTTTAATTAATTACAAGAATGAAATCAGAAACTAAGTAATATGAATGTCAACGTGTGTTGGATCGGATCGGTTCGATGGCCGCGAATCATTACCGTCAGCAGTATGGTTGAGACGTTTGATGAACCGGTACTACATTACCGGCTGTTTGCACGGCTAGCTATTGAATCATTAGAACAACAACCACGATTGCATCAGATCCAGGAGAAGGATAAGTCAGGAAGGAATGGCGATGGCTATGAGCAACTTATTTAAGTGACATAAGAAAAGAAGAAGAAACAATGATCATCAGTAGTGGTGAACTACTATCTCTTTTTTTCCAAATGCACATTTCGAGAATATTACTAGCAACGCTTTATACCTCTCATTCAATTCGGGCTAGAAGTCAGTCGTCCAACGCGCAATTCCTCTCTCATTTAATTTTATATGTATCTTACTAATTTAGTCCTGAATGTTCAAGTATGCTTAACTTAGTACATCAACACCAATTGTTTATATTAAAAGGTCAATAAATTATTTATATCACCATCTGGTTCTTAAATACAATCTGATTGATTTAACCACTGAACTAGTAAAATGATTAGTTTGCTTTGAGAGTGGTTCTAAAAACATTGGCGAATTTCCTATAGAGGAGGGAGTCGTCTATCTCAATTCTCATCCCTCGCCTCCCTATCACTCTCTTTTATCCACATTTGCCTCAAATCATCCTTTCCCATCCCGTCTAACTCTTCCTAATTCAACTTAAACCATGATTGCCCTTCATTACCCTTTCTAAACCTTGAAAACATTTGGAATAAATACTAAATCTTTGTAGTAGATTAAATCATTAAAATTTAACAAAAAAACTAAAATGAAAATAAAACTTAAAAGGCCAATGTTTAAGTCATTTAAATTGAAAATAAAAACTGCCAAACGACATTTTCTTCCATCCCCTTGAAATCGAATTGGTTTATCTTTTTGGTCATCCTCTCGAATTTCTACTTTTGTTTCAACACACACAAAAATACATGCTTTGATCTTGATCAAATTTTAAGTTATATCCTATTGAGATAATCAGGTGAATTACCAATAATTTTGATATGAAAGTGATCACATGACTCTCAAAATATCCAGGCTTTAATTTCTAGATTTCTACATGGTGACCTTCGGCTTCATTTCCATCTTTTGATTACAAGTCATATTAATGTTAATAACAAGTTCATGCTAATGGATTGAGAAGAACAAATGTCATACTGATGATAAGAAGTTGATGATGTTAGCAGTAGTACTTATCAACATAAACCGTCTTCATTTGTAGCATAATTTCAAGTCACTTATTATGCTTTGTAAGACGATCGTGCTTTGTAAGACACCTACACTACATCATGCTTTGTAAGACGATCAATGCAATATATATATATTATATATATATATATATATATATATATATATATATATATATATATATATATATATATATATATATATATATATATATATATATATATATATATATCCATCATCTCTCATGTTTATGATTGATGTAAGCCTCATGTCCCATGTTTATGATTGATGTGAGCCTCATGTAAGGTATTACAAACACTCTTTTAGGGAGTCACTGTCCTTTAGGGTGTGTTTTCTACAGTGACGAACATCAAATGACCAACTATGCTATTATACTATAAAATTCCCCATCACATTCTTTATATTTATAACTCCTCATGCACATCAATATATATTGTCCCGCTTTGTCCGCTTGCCTCAATCCCTTGAAATTTAACAACCACATAAGAACTTCGTATATGGTTACATTCTTGATTCATACTTTCAATTAAGCATGTTTAACTACAAAAATCATATGAGGTATGTTGTTTAATAGCTAGGCTAAGAACACTTTAGAAGTAGGCTAAGAACACTTCATACCTAGTAAGACAATTTGCTCGATCTAACCTAATATTTCTTATGTGTGGTAGGTTTTTATATGTATAATTATTACATGTTTTCCGGCTTGTGTTATTTGTTTCCATTTTTTTAGTTTCGTATAAATTTAAAATGTTTAACTGTTCGTCTTTCTAGAAGTAAAACATCATAATATGGAATTTAATAATGCTATACCATTAATATATTATAGGGTATTTAAGAAGACTTCAATCCCCACGTGACATTGTGTTTTAAAGTATCTTTTAAAATAATATTAGTGACATTAAGTCACTACAATAAACTTTTCAGATTTAAACTAGTGTTGTTACGCAGACGCGCGTTGCGCGGCTTAAGAACGTAAACTGAGGCTCAGACTTATATTCATCATCATAGCCGAAAGGTAGCAACTGATGCCCAGGAGCGGCTGCATACCCAAAGGCTGCCAAGCACTGGATGTGAATTGTGATTTCTGTAACAATGAAAATCAGAAAGGTAATGCAAGTTCATGAGTATGAAAATGATACATCGTCTAATTGGTAAATGCATATATCAAAATTATAAATAAGAAGTATCATAACATTTCATGCTGTCAAAGAGATTAACTTATAGTGTGTTTGGGATTGCTTTTCAAAAGTTATTTATTATAACATAACTGACATCAAATTGCATTATTCGAGTCAAGTTACCATGTCAAGAGTCAAGTTACCATGTCAAGAGTCTAACAGAAGGCAGAGTTGATATTGATACACCACTTAACTTAATGGTACAATCATGCTACTAACAATAACTCTTGATGGCCAAAACTAAATCAAAACAAAATGCAACTGTATCTGGCATCTCTATAAATTATATAAGCATGTTATTGGATTGCACTACCTTACTACTACAAGAGCACCTAGCAGAAAACATTTAACGAATTAGTTCTTGCAATCTTATAAGCTACTTCATAAAAATTCAAACTTGATTCAATACAAGAAATGAACCCAAAAGCTGAGAAACCACTCACTCACAGCAACCTCGAGCGGTTTTTTCAACATATCTACTGATCATTCAAAATCCCATCCCAACTACAATAACCATACTGGTAACCCAAGTAAACTTCGTTCAGGCATTTCATCAAACACTTCATATGCACCATCCTCATCACAAGATTCACAAATATCTCTCAAACCCATCTCATTCCCATCAAACTACTTCCATACAAGTTTGTGAAACAGATACAACTAACAGTAATTCCACTCTACATCAGTGATTATACCATGTAATGTTTCTAATCCAGAACGGAGAAGAATCAATCGACTAAACCAAATCACAACATCACCAATAACACCAAATCACAACATCACCAACAACAGATCACAACACCAACAATTCAAAGCCCTAGAAACGACGACAAATGCGAGAATTACCTGTCGAGAAGCCCTAGAAACGACCACGGAGGCGTGAAGGGCGTGCGCCGCTGCCGATGGTGCCCTAGAAACGACGACAAATGCGAGAAATTACCTGTCGAGAAGCCCTAGAAACGACCACGGAGGCGTGAAGGGCGTGCGACGCTGCCGATGGTGGTGGCGCCTGCCGATGGTGTTGGCGCTTGCCGATGGTCAGGCCGGCCGGCGATTAGTGGCTGTTGTGAGGAGTTGTGGCAAGGCGTAAGGGAAGGGGAAGGAGGTAGCAGGGAGTTGATGATGAAGATCGGTGATGGCGGGGGTTAAAAGGGTTAAAAGTACTATTCAATGAATAGTACTATTCCCACCTCCTTTTTTCATATTATGTAATAAACAAATATATCTTCTTATAATAATTGATCTAAAAGGCTTGTATTTTTATTCAGCAAAATGACTTAAAACCTTATAGTGTATTTATAGTATTTTATGCGTTCATTTATATATAAAAAGATATGTATAAATTTAAAAAAGAAAACAGTTACCCGATTGTTATGAGCTTAAATATCAAAACACTTCACAACATGGGGTGGTTCCAGACCGATTTAATAAGTTTTAATCAAACTCTTACTCGAATCACTAACTATTATTTCAACAAATGCATTCAAAAAAAAAAAAGTTCAGTTGCATATGTCAGCCGAACTAACCAAATCAGCCAAACATATTGGTTTGGAGGTTTCAATGTTCAAAAATATTTTTTTCCTACCATTGTTAGTTTTACTATGTTTTCAAGAAATGATAATATAATTCGTGAATATTGTAAATATGCATAGTGAAATTTTCAATGAATTAAAAATTGAATAATAAAGATAATCGACCACTTCAATCTATGTAGGCTATTCTAATTTTAAACAGTAAACTAAAGCGACAAAATTAAATTTTTAAACCGTATATCATTAACTAAACTTTATATATCTTAAACCATTCTCAATCAACCAAATTACTTTTCTTTAAAGGTTTGCTTATTTATTTGTTGGTTATATAAAAACTAAATTCATAACCAATGTTTATAAAACCAAACTCGTTGAGATAGAAACCAATCAGGTCAATAGATCATTAAAAAATGAGTTTACGAGTACATAAGCAAGATTAGAGAAGAATGAGATGCGTACTTTATTACATAAAGAAATAGATTAAGAAATTCCATTTTAGGACAAACATAGATCATGTTCAAAAGAAATCTATCCTAGTTTCCATCTAATGGTTAATGTTGCTAAAACTTGTTTATATTTGATGGTTAATTATCATACGTTCTAAATATTTAGATTCCTTTTCTTCTACAATAATCATAGGGTAGTGCTGGGGACACCGTGAGTGTTTTTGGTGGTAGGCCGGTTCAAACGGTCATGGTTAGGGCTTGCGGTCACATTTTGGCCCCTAACCGTGACCGCAAGGCCTTGCTGTCACGGTTTAGGCAGGGACTACCCGTGACCTCGTGACAACAAAACGACAAAATGGCCTGATAAAGTTGAAAAGCGGTCACCAAACCGTCACGGTTTGGCCTAACCGTGACCTCTAGGGTACAAGGTCTCAGTTTAAGGTACGAGTTAGACGTGATTTTGACAGAAGGCCAGGAATCACGCCACGAACCGTCACGTGGAGGCCAAACCGTGACGGTTTGTGCACCAGATTTTCACCTTAAATACCTTTCCTCTTTCAACACTCTGCATCGAACCATCTCATTCGAAATTTTTTTCATTTGAGCTTTCATTCATCCAACACTCGAGTTTTTTCAGCCTTCGTCATTCCAAAAAACACGTTAATTTGAAAACAAAGTCGGGTTCGGGAGATCATTATCAAAAGCCGAAACTTCCAGATTTGAATGAGGTGCCACATATCGAAGATTCGAACCAGGTTGAACTAGTATATGTTTTATTATAACTTATTATTTGAAATATCTAACCATTATCTTTTTTAGGAATATTACGTATACGGGAGTCACCCTCCGTGGGGGAAGAGGAAACCAACCCGTCGAACACATTTGCTCAAGAGGCGTACAACTCTTTATTTGGACAGACAGGTTACGGTGAAGGGTACAGATATCCCCCTTGCAATTCTTACGGGCATGCCCCGAACACGTACCACTCACAAACAGAGCTGGATTACGGACATCCCCCGTACCAGTCAGAACTAGAAATTACACATGTGTCGGATACTTTTAATGGGAATGACACAGATGAGAGTGACGGTTCGGTTCACCTCAAAGAAAACCATGGGGACACCGCGGAGCATGATGAGGACGAGGATCGGATTCGAAAGGCTACTGTTTCTTATAAAACCGATAAAGTACGAAGAGTTTTTATTCTTTTGTTTATTTTATTTTTTATTTGTTTTATATATTGTTTTTTATGTCTAGCTTTATCATTTTTTCAGTATTTTGATTCTCGTGAGGACTTGGAGAGCTGGGCTAAAATGAGAGGACGCGAGCATGGGTGCGTCATTGTGGTGGGTCGGTCACGAAAAAAGGATGTGGAACTATTATGCAATTGTAGTGGTGAACCTAAATTCACTGGCACAAGTAGACGTACTGGGAGCATAAAGAAGGGTGTCCCTTTAAACTCGTAGGGAAGTACGTAGGAAAGAGTGACAGTTGGATGTTAGAGGTGAGAAACGAGAAGCATAACCACGATCCTGTTGTGTACGAGGAGGGCCACGCGCATCTTAGGAAGATGACTGCCGAAGAAATTGATCTTGTCGAGAAGTTACACAGTCAGCACGTGCGGCTACGACATATCCATTCAGCCGTAAGGGAGCACTTTCCCCACAGCGTCTGTGTTGTTCAAGACATATACAATCTGACGTCGAAGTTTAGGACTCAGGGGAGACAAGGCATGACACCAATGCAGGAACTTGAAAACCTGCTACAATCTAAAGAGTTCGTGAATGAAACACGAACGAATGCAACTACTAAGGACGTGGAAGATGTTTTCTTTTGTCATCCTACTTCGTATAAAATGTGGTGCGCATTCCCGCACGTGATGTTGATAGACACGACGTACAAGACCAACATGTACAACATTCCGTTTGTTCAGGTTATTGGCATTACGTCGACGTCGAAGTCGTTTTGTATTGCGCATGCATTTATTTCGAGGGAACGGCAGGACAACTTCACATGGGTACTGGAGCGGATCAGAGATATGCTCGAGGGGTGTGTGGAGCCTCGCGTTATTGTCACAGACAAGGACCTGGCCCTGATGAGCGCGTGTGACACCGTGTTCCCGAGTGCTACTAAAAACCTATGCAGGTGGCACGTTAGGGAGAATATAAAAGACGGTGGAATATGATATTCAAAACCGGCATGTGGAAGGATTTTCCATACTGGTGGAAGACCTTGTGTTCGTCTCCCACAGAGGCATTGTACGATTACAATTGCAGGAAGATGGAAGAAAAGTTAACTGAAGATGGTAAACGTGGTAAGAATTTCATAGTTTTTTTACTCTAATAATTTATTTGTTCATTTTATAAATTTTGTTATTTCTTTCAGAGGTATGGGAATATATTTGGAATAATTGGTTGGTGCCGTACAAAGAGAAAATTATTACTTGTTGGATGTACGACCGCGTTAACTTTGGTGAGTTTACAACTAATAGGGTTGAGGGCCAACATGCCAACTTCAAGAGTTACCTCACAGGGACCAATAATACGTTGCACACACTTGTCGGATATGTTTGTGACCTCGTGCGCGGCCAGGAGATTGAAATTTGTAAAACATTCGAGGTGTCCCGTGTGAAAATTAAAAAAGACCATCGACTGTCATTGTTCTCAAAGTTGCATTATAAAGTATCCATTTTTTGCCTTAGCCTCCTTGAATCAGAGTTGACGAAAATGGAAATGATTCTGGAGTCTGGGGGTTCATGTCGACACCAGTTGTTCACGTCCATGGGCTTGCCATGTGCTTGTCGTTTGGAGATATACGTCCGAGAAGGTTATATTTTTCTTAATATTTTTTTACTGTTGTCACACGATTGCATATTTTTCACTAATAATTTAACCTTTAAATCCAGTCACAAGTATTCCACTCGATGCGGTAGATCCACACTGGAGGAAGCTTGATTTCGAGCCAGCGTACGTCGCGCCGCCTGAACCCGACTACGATGTGAAATTTGATGACTTGAAACAAAAGGTTATGTCATCTCCCAACCCTCAAGTAAAGAAAAAATTATTTAAGAAAGTATTTGACTCTTTGTTTAAGAGCAAGTCAAACTTAAAGAACATGAGGTGCGTCATGACCGACGTGGTCATCCAAATATTAAGGAGCAACAAAGAAGAGCGGACTCCAATACATCACAGTATGAGGCTGCTAGACACAGCTCCTATACTTCCTCACAACAAACTATGTCTAACCCGCGAGGCATAGCTCATATACCCCTCAGTTTAAAATGTCCAACGACTGATCTAATCAGGCCAAGGCTGCTTCAAAGTACCGATTACGGGAGCTGCCCTAAGGTTTCCTTTAATATTGAAACCAAAGACGTGATAAAAGTTATGAAGTTTAAGGATCAGCTGCCCTAATGGATTCACCGGTATGTTTCGACTATAAAAGATATGCGGCCTGATGGTAACTGTGGTTTTCGGGCGATCGTGATGGCTTTAGGGAAAAAGCAAAATGAATGGGAATGGGTTAGGCGTCAAATGTTGTCGGAGATGGACAGAAACATGAGGTATTGGCGGAGCAATTTGAACCGCGAGTTGCCTAGGCTATTATGATTATGTTCGTAATAGCTTAAATTGGTTTGGCACGACTCAACCCGCACTCGATACCCATTGGCTAACTTTTCCGGCCCATGGACTCGTAATTGCGGAAACATTCAATTGTATTGTGCATCTTATTTCTTCATTTGGCAGCCAGACATGGTTCCCGCTGAGAACAGCCCCAAGCCATTATTCACTATCCAGTTGTCGCACTTGCTCATGTTCATCAATGTCACTTTATTTGCATACAATTGGAAGGGGATTACCCAATGCCCAGTGTGGGCTATCATTGGCCGAGATTTGCATATCAACAAGCACTAGAATGGCAAAATATATATGATGATCGTATAAATAATTACGTTAGAATAACGGATCGTCATAGAGGCACCAATGCCTCTTGTAAGTTTTCATTTTCCGATACTTTATCATATTAATGAAGATCCCTTTATTTGACGATGATGATGATGATGATGATGATGATGATGATGATGATGATGATGATGATGATGATGAAAAAATAATAGTACAAATAATAATAATAGTAATAGTAATAATAATAATAATAATAAATAATAATAATAATAATAATAATATAGTAGTAATAGTAATAATAGAAATAATAATATAATAATAATAGAAATAATAATAATAATAATAATGATAATATATAATAATAGTAAGAATGAAATAATAATAATAATAATAAAAGAAATAATAATAGTAATAATTTTAAAGTTAATAATAATAATAATAATAATATATAATAATAGAAATAATAATAATAAATAATAGAAGAAATAATAATAGTAATAAATTTAAAGTTAATAATAATAATAATAATAATAATATATTAATAATAATAATAATATATTAATAATATTAATAATAGTAATAGAAAAAAACACTAAATCAACAGGAAGATAAACTGTCACGGTTTGACCAAACGGTGACGTTTAGGGTTTGGCAAATGCCACGGTTAGATCTAACCGTGACCTCTTTTCGGGCGCATGGCACCTGTTCGGGCGCATGACACTTGTAAAAGGTCACGGTTAGGGTTAGAGCAAAAGGTCACGGTTAGGGCAAACCGTGACCGTTTGCCTATTTTTTTAATATTTACTAATTAAATAATTTTATAAAAAATACCCACTTGAACCGGTGGTTGTGGGTTTCAAGCCCACACCACTCCCCTGTTGCCCTACCATCTTAACCGGTCAGGACGGGAGTAGTTTTTCGCTGATAGGTATAGAAAACTTATTCTTTTAAAATAATACGGACCAAAAGGTCATGGTTTGGGCAAACCGTGACCCCTTTGTTCATATGTGGCGTTGTGGAATGAAGCTGTCACAGCTTGTTGACACAAAGTGTCACGTGGTAGGCGAACTGTGACAACTTGTTGACAAAAAGAGGTCACGGTTTGGTCTAACCGTGACCTTTTAAAGTTCCCTAATCCTACACATTAACCGTTTATGATCATTTACGTATATCGAATCGGATATTTTTTTCATGAACATACACATACATCAACATATATATACAATAAGAACAAATACACTTCGTAAACGTACATACAAACATGCGTACGTGAACAAACCGTAACGTTTTAATGATAACCTAAACAATCTTATCGGGAACATATCGACATATATGCACCTTATATTTTGTAAACCAATGTTCAAACATACATAATAATTCTAATAATAATAACAATAATGATAAATAATAATAATAACAATAATAATAATAATAAAATTTAATAGTAATAATTGTAAAGTGATAATAATAATTATATATAGTATTATTTTGTATATCCAGAAACTACAAAATAAACTCTAATAATAATAACAATAACAATAATAATAATAATATACTCTAATATAAATAAAATTTAATAGTAATAATTTTAAAGTTAATAATAATAATATAATATTTAATAATAATATATTTTTGTATATATCCAGAAACTACAAAATAAACTCTAATATATAACAAATAATAATAATAATAATAACAATAATAATAATATACTCTAATATAAATAAAAAGTTAATAGTAATAATTTTAAAGTTAATAATAATAATAATAATATTTTGTATATATCCAGAAACTACAAAATAAACTCTAATAATAATAACAATAATGATAAATAATAATAATAACAATAATAATAATAATAATAATATATACTCTAATATAAATAAAAAGTTATAGTAATAATTTTAAAGTTAATAATAATAATAATATATTAATAGTATTATTTTGTGTATTCAGAAACTAAAGGTTACGGTTAATAATAATGATAATAATATAATAATATAATAATAATATAATAATAATTAATAATAATAATAATTAATATTAATAAAAATAGTAATAATAATAATAAATAATAATAATAATAATAATAATAATAATAATAAACAATAATAATATAACAATTATACAAAAAAGGAAGAGGTCACGTGGAGGCCAAACCGTGACCTCTTGAGATATTTTTTTGAATCTGATTTCCCCTCGATTAGTGCACCTACCCCTCTATCACCGTGTGTGTAAGAGGTCACGTGGAGGGCAAATCGTGACCTCCTGTCTGTAAGAGGTCACGTGGAGGCCAACCGTGACCTCGTGGTTACTGGTTTCGTCTTCAACCTTTCGCACACCCCCATTTCACCACACAATCCACACAACCACAACCACTCACACCACACAATCCTCTTAACGTTTCACCTCCACCGCCTCCAAACCGTCACCACGAGCCCCCCGTGACACCGTCGCCGCTGCACCACCGCCATCTTCCACCCCACCACCGCCGCTCACCATCTCCACCACCACCACCGCCGCTCACCATCTTCCACCACCACTGCCACTCACCATCTGCGCACCACCACCACCGCTGCACCACCACCGCTGCACCACCGCCGCACCACCGCCGCTGCACCACCGCCGCTGCACCACCGCCGCTGCAACACCGCCGTCGCAACACCGCCGTCGCACCACCACCGCCACTACATTACGTTTTCGGTACGTAATTTTCCGCTTTAATCCATAGAGGTAAACATAGATTTGATAGGTTTTCCTAAATATATTTGATAGGTTTTCCCAAATAGATTTGATTGTTTTTCCCAAATAGATTTGATAGGTTTTCCAAATAGATTTGATAGGTTTTCCCAAATAGATTTGATATGTTTTCCAAAATAGATTTGATAGTTTTCCTTTATAGATTTGATAGGTTTTCCCAAATAGATTTGATAGGTTTCCCTTATAGATTTGATAGGTTTTCCCGTATGTGTAGCGTAGTTTTGTCGACGGTTTATTATTATTATTAGAAATAATAATAAATAATAGTAATAATAATAGTTATAATAATAATAGTAATAGTAATATTAATAATACTAAAATAATAATAATAGTAATAATAGTAATATAATAATAGTAAATAATAATAATATAATAGTTATAATAGTAATAGTAATAATAATAGTAATAATAGTAATAATAATATAGTAATAATAATAATATAATAATAGTTATAATAGTAATAGTAATAATAGAAATAATAATAATAAAATAGTAAATAATATAATAATAGTTAAAATAGTAATAGTAATAATAAATAATAATAATAATATAGTTAAATAATAATAATAATAATAGTTATAATAGTAATACTAGTAGTAATAATAATAATAATAATAATAATAATAATAGTAGTAGTAATAATAATAGTACTAATAATAAGAATAATAATAATAATAATAGTAATAATACTAATAGTAATAATAATATAATAATAGTAATAATAATAATAGTAATAATAATTATAGTAATAATAATAATACTAATAAATAATAATAGTATACATAATAATAATAATACCAATAATAATAACTAGATTTTGAACCCGCGCGTTCCCGCGGGTTCCTTTGTATAAGTGCTGGAATACACATGCTAATGGTTGTACAAAAAAGAAGCTAGTTTGATTAAGCTTTACAATATAGGGATTATGGTAATTCGGATTGTAGTGCACACTGGTATCGAAAGAGGCCCTACTAACTCGGGTTCATACCTATCGGGCCTTCTGCTTTAAAGGGGTATCTTCATCTGTGAAATATGTTGTTTGGTATTAGAATTTGTTATTTAACGGTGTGTAATGAATTTGTAGCATTGCCAGGCTAACAAAAAATTTAAAGGTATATAGTAGTTCACTGTGATTGTAACATTCAAAAGTGCATTTTGCAATATTGATAATGATAAATGCTTGGCAAACCAATCCTTTGCAGAGTTTAAATGCGGACTGCTAATCAGTTTACAAATGTTACATACCTGAAGAATTAATGCTAAACATGTAGCATATGCCATAAAAAACTCGTTGACTCTGCTTGCTCTCTTTCTTACTCAAGGTATCCAATCTAGAGTCCTCGCTTGATAAAATAATAGACCTGTTGAATCAAAACAAACATACAATAAACTTGGAATTTAGGATTTAAAAGATGGAATACAGACATAAATTTTAGAAATACCAAGACTATGCAATGAAGAACGATGGAGCGAAGGTGTAGAGCAATGGAGCGGTTGAGTGCAAAAGCAAAAATGAGGGAGGTGTATGATTTATAAACAAAGCAATATACAACACAAAATAAAACGTACAACAATGAACTAAAAAATAAAAAATAAAAAAACCAATGGCACAATGTATAACACCTAAATACACAATCAAGTTGGTAATTAAATATATATAATATAATATACTTTGACGAAAATTTTACTTTTTGTCGTTAGATATTCTGAAACTTGTAACTTTTTATGAACAACTTAAACTATAACATAAGTTCAAATGTAAATTAATTTAAAAAGCGGATAGTGTTGACATGGCCCAGCAAAAAAAGAGTTAAACGGTACTTTGGATTACAAAAGTGAGATCAATTTCAGAATTTCTCAAAAGCAATGACCAAATTCCTAAATTAACCAGTCTAATAAGCGGCCTTTTGTCCAAACCATGTCTATCTTGCAGTAGCGGAACTGAACGTTAAATCATTTTTTTATATTTGCTTTAACTGCTTTATCGCAGACAATTTAAAGATCAAACTACATTGCAAAAACTAATAACCTTGGGGAGTGAAAGATTTATTTTGACATCCTATTTGCAAAATCAAAGTTTGCAGGATGACTAAACTCAATCTGACTTATGTGAAAGGTATACGCTATGTTAAAAACATTTACAAAGCATAATACCACCTAAAGTGAAAACGTAAACCAAAGAAATAATATCAATGAACTATTCATCAATCATACGACTATTGGGATGCATAAGATCCCAAAAAATAGACTAAAGCCATTTATATTTTCACATGAAGATTACCATGTTAATTACCTTTCACAGGAATGTTTCTTGTCCCCTGTGGCCCGACAATGCAGAAACACGCTGTAAACCTGATGGTTGCTATACCAATCAATTGAGGAGTTCCATGAGAGTGTCTGTATACATTCTGCTGAAATGTTATTTGAAATGGTCGGTTGAATTATTGCAACAACTTCAGGGCATGATTCATCGTCCTTGTGCTTCCATATTTCCCCGTTTGCATGCACAATCCATGATATTTGAGGAGAAAGTGATGAATACAAGTCTGCAAATTAATTACCGTAAATTAATTCAACAAAACCAATAATGTTCAAGTTGATTGTGTCAGCCAACAGAAGCATATAAAGTCCTTTCAAAATATTCTTTTTATTCTCCTTCAAAGAGTATCATCAAGTGTGCTTAATGTCCATTTCCCAGCGCGAAATCCACAAAGGCGTACCTCTAAAATTGTAAACTTACAACCAATAATGCAAACTATAAAACCTGTTGCTCATTCTATTTATATGTTTAACTTTGGCATAAAAAACACAATAGTTATGACATAAAATACAATTTCTTTTAACGGTAAAAAATTACGGGTTAAAAGGGTCCGTCCGTATACCTGCAAGGTCGACCCGAACACACCCCGTTGAGCTAAACGTGTTCACGGGCCCAACACGAACTGACCCAAATCCATATAGACTAAACCCAAACCTACGAATACTGTATTAAGTTCCTATCGTGTCAGAAATTCATACCCTAAGTGTAAATTTACGCCTGGCAGAAGCATAGGTTTTTTGTTATACATAACAGAAGAGTGACATGTTGTAACAAAAAAGTTGTCTTTATGGCCCGTAGGTGCTAATAAAGATCAATGAACATTTTAATACTCATCCAAAAAAGCAATCAGCAGTAGTGAACTATGTAACAAAAGTATACAATTTGCTTCGTACGTTTACCTGAAACAGGTTGTGGGTCAGGTTCAAATACTCCAAATTCTCCTCCGGGTTTAATATCTAGCATATAGTACATGATTACAATTTACATGGCTTATCAACATCACAAAGTTATCAATCTCACAAGTAAATCCCAAATAAATTAAAAGACCATTACTTTCTGCCAATTGCGACACGCAAAAAAATCTCATTTTACCTACTAAACACACAAACCACTCAGTAATTTCATCGAACACCTTGCGTGCACATAAAAACCAAGTAGTTTTTCAATCTCACAATACTTCCAACATCTCTAATACATTATTCCATATCCAAAAGACTTATAGACAACACATAATAACGTAAAAAGAACTGTTCGTGACCTTAGGGATTTTGTGATTTTCCAAATTGGTTTCAAGCGCCGAAGCAGGATTAACCGGAAGGTGAGTTTCAGCAACCAGAAGAAAGTTAGGGCAATCATCAGAAGTGTGGGTCCCAAGGATCAACTTATGAACGGCGAAAGATCCGTCGGAGTACACCGACGCCGGCGACGGAAGCCACTGGACGGTGAGCGACGGCCACTCGAGGGAATATGAGACTACAAGATCGTACAGAAACGAAGTGTTCTTCCTCCAGACGCTGAATTCTTCCTCCACCTGGTAGTCCTCGCTTGGGTAAGGGGATTAGGGTTTATTTTGTGAGGTGTGGAGGTCGGTGGCACTGTAGACCCGACATAAGTCTCTTTATATATATTATAATAGTATACATAATAATAATAATAATATAATAATAATAATAATAATAATAATAATAATAATAATAATAATAATAATAGTAAAATACCAATAATATAATAATAATAATTAACCGTCAACCATTAATTTTATAAACATTGTAAATAATAATAAACACGTTTTTTCGCAGATATGGATGCCGACGATGCTTTTATTCCCGGCATTGATGACTGCCAGTTTTTACAGTTCGAGCAGGGACTACGCCATACGAGCGGTTCAGGACCCTGAGAGCACGAGTGCCGGCACCGGGGACCGTCCTGTCGGAGGACTTCTTACAGCTCGTTGGAGAGCGGGACCGTTTTTTTGAGATTATCGGCGAGGACAGCCCGTGGGAGCAGTTGTTCCGGATGGGCGACGATGCCCATCGAGAGCTGACCGTGGAGTTCTACTGCACCTTCACATTCCGTCCACGTGAGCAGGGACTTGCGGAGCTGGACGAGGACGACATAGCGGACGGTCGTGCGCTCGCGGAGGTTTCTTTCCGTGTTCGGCCACCTCCACCGCATGTCACTTCTGCGGTTCGCCGTCGTCAGCGGCCTCTACACGGAGGTGGAGGTCGGATAGCCGATGTACACCACGGCCTTGATCCGCGGGGCCGACGACTCCGATCAGGTCTGGTGGCCTGCCATTGGTGATGGACCGTATGGTGGTGATACGAGGTCATCTCATATACGAGACCCTCTGTATAGATACATTCACCGACATCACCACGTCCATCGCCGTTCGTGGGGCGGGACCGACAGGTCAACGCCGCCGACCTTTCTTTCTTCGGTGTGTACTCACACACCGACACTGCCACCTCACGCATGCCCTCACTGATTATTTTGCTAGTTATTATCATCGGCAGTCGCGAGGGGGCGTTAGTGGGCGGGAACATCGTTTCCGGATCGCTCGGGGCTTGGGGTACCACACACGCCATGTCCCAGCTCCCGCTACCTCCGAATCCTGTGCGCGTGGCCGCCCGGACCACCACCACGGGGATGAGGATCGTCGGAGGTTCCCCCGACGGCGTGGCACCTGCTCAGTAGATACCATGAGCTCGTGCCATGGGTGCCTGAGCCGTTGGTGGACCCCCCGAGCTGGCGGGGGCTGAGGTCCACCTTCAGGATGCCCACGAGGCCCTTGGCGGCGGGGAGGATCAGCCCATCCCCCGCCGCACGACCAGGACCCGCCCACGCCTCAGCGCGTGTACCATGCCGTGCGATTGCCTGCTCATGTTCTTGATATGCTTCAGGACACACGAGACAGGGTCACGAGGCTGGAGGATATGACCAGGAGGCTGGAGGATACGACCACGAGGCTGCATGATATGATGGACTGGGTCGTCCAGCACATGGTCGCGGACTATGCCGCCTCGGGTACGCCGTTGTTGTCACAGCCACTGAGGCGGTTAGACCATGACGGTGCTGACCCTTCTGGCGCGGGCGGGTCTGGTCAGGGCAGCGATCCGGGGATGATGGATTAGATAGGTATTTTGTTTGTAATTTATTTCTTTTTGTATGTAAAAACTCATTGTATATATATATATATATATATATATATATCTATATATGTGCAGTTTCAGTTATGATGACTTGTATATTTGGTTGTGTTTGTTTGGTTGTGTTTATTTGTTTGTTGTGTTTATATTGTAATGTTGATAATGTTAATTGTATATGTTTGTTTGGTTGTGTTTTCTTTGTTTGTAATGTAACTGTAAAATAACAAAACACAAACTCGTATGTTACGATTAGGTTAACCGTGTGATAAATAAAAATAAAACAAACTAGTATGATTATATAACCGTAGGCACATTTCAATATTAAATAATAGTAGAACTCCATAACCGTAGGCACATTTCCCACTCCCATACATACACATACATACACCTATGACCTATATATACATCATTATCACTGCAGCTTTCACTCTTCAATCAAGATCATACACATTTGTAATCAAGGTGCATTTCAGTCGTCGCATGACATGAGATCATTAGCTACTAAAATAAAATAAAAAAATTACTTGTAATATGATAAATTAATAATAACACAAAACATAAACTCGTATGTTACGATTAGATTAACGTTTTGATAAAATAAAAATAAAAAAACAAATTAAAAAATTAAAAAATATGTACAAAATGTCACGGTTTGGCCAAACCGTGACATACACCTCCAAACCCTAACTGTCACCCCATTAATTACACATTAATTACACACCCAATAAGTGCAATGATCCTGAGAACCTAACGTCACGGTTAGGCCTCACCGTGACCGCAAGGTCCTACACCCGACCTAAAGGTCACGGTTAGCCCTAACCGTGACCGTTTGAGGTGGTATACCCTAAAAAATGAGCGGTGTGTGCAGAATTTCCGTAATCATAACGGTATCCGATTTTTAAAACCAAACCAACCGACCCCAATCCAACCAAAATAACCGTAAACCTACCAGTTCAATTACCAGTCCAGTTCACAAAAACACCGCTTTACTAACCCAACCCAACTCAGGGGCTGTTGATGGAAAAGTCTCAGTCAGCAGGGGCTGACCGAGTAAGAGGCTTCTCCAAAACTGACGGGTAAGGGTTCAAAATAGGCATGGGTTAGAAGGAGCTGACCGGGTCAGAGCGAATCGGAGGAATCAAACACGCTGACCGACCTTCACGTCTGACCGGGTCAGCGGGTCAGACGGGTCAGAAGCAAATCAAACAACCTCTCAGTCTACCTCAGTGTAACCCACGCTCCCACCAGCCAAGTAAATATAAAACAAGAATAGATCCAGAGTCCCACCCAAACATTTCCTGCCAAACCAAAAAATGCAAAACACCAAACTAAACCATCATCCCCCTCATCTTCTTCTTCTACTTCTATCACTTCCCCACACCACACACACTCTCTCTCTACAATCCCCACATTTCTCTCTCTAACATACACCATCAATGGAGAATTACAATCACTCACCTAAAGCCTCCACCACCACCACCATCACCACCACAACCACACCACCACCACCAACGTCAACACCACCACCACCACCCATCGCCGCCGCCAACCCCATCCCCAGATCCGACCCCAACCACCCCTACCCACCACATTCGTTCAAGCCGACACCACCTCCTTCAAAAAAGTCGTTCCAAATGCTCACCGGATCATCCGAAACACCAAACACCACCACCACGCCACCGCCACCGCCACCACCACCACCACCCCTCCACCTCCACCTCCACCGTTGTCAGATCCCCAATCCCACACCGATGAAAACAAACCCCAACAAAAAACCCTCAAAGCTATACGAACGGAGAAACAGCATGAAGAACTTCAAGATCAGCCCATTAATACCCGGATCCGGGTTCGGGTTCTCGGACTCTCCCCGGCGGCCCGGGACGCCGGAGATTCTCTCGCCGGGGGTTCTTAATTTCCCGTCGCTGGTGATAAGTCCGGTGACGCCGCTTGTGCCGGACCTTTTCAACCGGTCGCCGGTGACCGGAGATTGTACGGATTGAACGTTGAAGCTGAAGATAAGGCGATTGCGAAGAAGGGTTTTTATTTCCATCCGTCACCGGCAAGTACTCCGGGAAGAGAGTCGGAGCCCCGATTGTTGCCATTGTTTCCGGTGACCTCACCTAGGGTTTCAGGTTCTTCTTGAATAATAATAATAATAATAATAATAATAATAATAACAGTAAGTTGTTGATTTATTTGCAATGTAACGGTTCTATATTAGATTATTAGGTGAGTTTTGTGTAAGAATTTGGTCAAAATTGGGGGGATGGGGTGAGAGAAGATGGTCCAAAAGCTAGAAATTGACCAACCATGAACAATTGCAATTTACAACTTTGTTGCACAATGTACAAGTTGGTAATGCAGTGTTGTACTCTAGGCAATCCACCGTTTAAAGATTCTTTGCTCTCATCATTGTACTAGTTTTCCGTCATGTTCTCAAATTTAATCTTTGCTTGAAAATGTGTGTACTACTTCAATGTCATATTTCTTACATTACATGCTTGTACCAATTGTAACATATTATGGTTTACAATCCAAACATGATTGATTATCTAAGAGAATTGAATTTCATTTCATTCTGTCAACTAAACGCATAACATAATACGTCATACCTTATATGTTTGTATTAATTTTGATGCATTTACAATCCAAGCGCGATTATGTCAAATGCTTACATTTCATTTCATCAATATTTGACGCGGTGCATGTTTTTAACGGTTCCAAACGTATTTACAATCCAAACAGGATTATCTTCCGGGATTTGCTCCATTAGTCGAGGGCAGGCCTTGGCGCAACGGTAAAAAGTTGTTCCTAAGGAACCGAAGGTCTCATGTTCGATCCGTGGAAACGGCCTCCCCACAAAAATGTGGAGGAAAGACCGCGTACATCTTCCCTTAAATGGGACGGACCCTCCCTGGACCCTGCGAAAACGCGGGAGCTCTTTGCAGCACCACTACGTAAAAATTTGCTCCATTAGTCAACAAAACGCGTGATAAGCTTCAATTGTGCAACGGTCTATTCAAGTTTGGCATGGAAATCATGTAGTGGGTACTTCTTTACAACAAATCTAAACACACTCACTAGCTTTTTGACCTCAAATACATAAAAGAGACCAAAGCATAATTAATAAAGACATGAGAAAGTGAAATGGTAGGAGAAAGTGGGAGATTGTGATAATGAAAGACAAGAAAAGAAGTGGTGTAAGTCATGAGTAATTGACATGGACCATACGACTCATTTTGGTGTGAGATGATGGTCTTTGTGAATTTAGCAAATAAATTATTATTCAAATTTTATATAATATATTATGTCACTTAGATTTTATAAATTATAAAAGAGTATTTAATAATACATCTAATATGTGTTTTGACTCTAGATACTAAACTTATAACTGTGTGGATGTGATTTGTCATTTGAGTGAAGATTGGACCTTTTAAGGGATTGGTGGTGGGTCAATAGATTTGAAAACTTTCATGTGGTGTGTTTGGGTCATCCTTAACTTTGCCCATCATAAGTCTCTATCTTGATTAGTTGTTGATGTCCATATGGTTGGTACTCATTGTTTGACCATATATGTCAACATTCTATTTTATGTGATATTGACACTCTATCATGTAATGTAATGTCGATTTTTATACGCAATATACGATTCATAAATGAATATTATGAAAATAATGAAAATGATTTATATTTAAAAAATACCAGGCATATGCTCAAATGACCATGACTTAGCTATGTAAACTCCGCTTGTATGATGAATGTTGGGAATTGGACCGAGTAACACATTCTAAAACATGAAGAACCCAATCAAAAGATCATCAGTTATGTTATTAATGTCAAAGATCACATTTTATAATGTCCTTGCTACTTTTCTCTTTTGCTAATTTCTAAACAAACAAACAAACAAACATACCCAGTAAATCCCATTTAAGAGCAGGGTCTGGGAGGGGTAGGTGGTGGCTAGTCTTTCCTCTATCTTGGGAGATAGAGAGATCGCTTCCGAAGAGACTCCCGACTCAATAACGAAAACAATAACAATAGCAATAACAATAGCAATCATAATAAACGGCATACAACAGACAGGTATAAAACACATAAATATTTAAAAGGGCGTACATCAAATAAGCGACAAGAATCGCGTATGAGGGGTCCCGCCACAAGTGTAAGTCTACCCTTCCTACCCACAGTACCCGCTAAAAGTCCTTAATTTTAATTATACGTCTCTACGCACTCCTATCCTCGATCATGTGCTCAGAGAGGTGCAAGTCTACCAAATCTCGTCTAATTATCTCGTCCCAAGTCAACCTAGGTCTACCTCTACTCGTACCATCTATGTTGATGTTCTCTTCTGCTCTAACGGGTGCTACCATTGGCCTCCGCTTTACGTGTCCAAACCATCTTAATCTTTCCTCTCGTATTTTATCCGTGATACAAGCCACCTCTAGCTTCTGTCGAAACACGTCGTTTCTTATTCGATCTAATCTTGTGTGTTCACACATCCACCTATGCATTCGTATTTCCGCGACCTCTATTTGTCTCTGGTGCGATTTCTTTATGGCCCAACAGTCTGTTCCGTATAACATTGCTGGACGTACTGCCACTCTGTATAATTTTCCTTTTAGTTTTGGTGGGAACCTCTTATCACACAGGATCCCTGATGCTGCTCTCCATTTGCACCATCCTGATTGCACACGGTGAGCTACATCGCTGTATATCTCTCCGTCCTCTTGTATGTACGAGCCCAGGTATTTGAACCTAGACGTCTGCGGTGCCGTCATACCCTGGATACTGATTTGGGTGTCCTCTTCAGCCTCACCACTAAAGTTACAATACATGTATTCCGTTTTGGAGCAACTTATCCTTAAGCCTCTGCATTCTAGAGCTGCTCTCCACTGTTCTAGCTTCTCGTTAAGCACCGTTTTAGAATCTGATATTAGGACAATATCATCTGCAAACAGCATGCACCACGGGACTGGCTGTTGTATAGACTTGATCATCTCATCCAAGACTATTGTGAAAAGAAATGGGCTCAATGCCGATCCTTGGTGTAGGCCCACTTCCACCGGGAAAAAGTCTATGTCTCCTACTGGTGCTCGCACACACGTTTTTGCCCCTTCATACATATCCATTATTATTTTGATATACCTCTATGGTATCCTTCTAAGTCTTAGACTTTCCCAAATTAGTTGACGCGACACACTGTCATATGCTTTTTCTAGGTCGATGAACACCATATGGAGGTCCCTTTTCTTTTCTCTATATTTCTCCATTATCCTTCTTAAGACGTGTATGGCTTCTGTTGTAGAGCGTCCTGGCATAAATCCAAATTGGTTTACCGCTATCTGAGTTTCTCGTCTAATTCTCGTGTCAATAACTCTTTCACATAGTTTCATCGTGTGACTCAATAGCTTTATTCCCCTGTAATTTGCACAACATTGAACATCTCCTTTTTTCTTATATATGGGGACTATGACACTGCTTCTCCATTGCTCTGGCCTCCTCCCAGTTTTGAAGATGGTGTTGAATAAATCTATTAGCCATTGCAGGCCCTCGTCTCCCAGGCACTTCCATACTTCAATCGGTATGTTGTCTGGCCCCACCGCCTTAGCCCTTCCCATTTTCTTCAGCGCTCTTATAACTTTGTCGATTGTGATGCTTCTACAATAACACTTGTTTTGTTGGTTGGTTGAGGTGTTTTATCGATCGCAGTTTGTTGGTTAGGGTTCCTTATGTTGAAAAGGTTATCGAAGTAAGTTTTCCATCTCACCTTGATGTCGTTCTCCTTCACCAAGACCTTTCCATCTGCAGCCTTTATAAACTTCACCATTTTCAGGTCATGTCTTCTACTTTCTCTTGCCCTGGCAATCTTAAACATGTCATTTTCTCCTTCTTTCATCTCTAATCGCTTATACATTCTCTCGTACGCTGTGTTCTTTGCCTCTGACACAGACATTTTGGCCTCTCGCTTAGCCTTCTTGTATTTATCTTTTAGTTGTGCTCGTTCTTCTTCATTATTACAGTGTATAGGTCTCTAAAACTTTGTTTTTTAATTCTTATCTTCTCCTGTACATCTTCGTTCCACCACCAGGCTTTCTTATCACCTACTGTCCTCTTTGTTGCTAGTCCAAGAGTTTCTTTAGTTGTTTGCATAACTGTAGTTGCCATATCCTCCCACATTTTGTTTGCGTCTTCCTGTGGTCCAGTTTGGATCATTGGTATTACCTTATCTCTAAAGGTGGTAATCTTTTCATCTTTGAGCTGACCCCATCTGATCGTAGGTCTAATTCTCTTAGTTGGTTAGACAATTGCTCTCTTCATGCGTAGATCAACCACCAACATATGATGTTGAGTCACTACTATCTCTCCTGGGATTGCCTTACAGTCCTTCCACGAGTTACGGTCTCCTCCCCTCATCAGCAGATAGTCTATCTGCGTGTGTCGCCCGCTGCTGCTAAACGTGATTAGATGCGAGTCTCTTTTCTTAAAAACGAATTTATGATGCCTAGGTCATGCGCTAAAGCAAAGTCAAGGAGCTCCCTCCCGCCGTCATTCCTCAGACCATACCCGAACCCTCCATGAACCGACGGGAATTGATCATTATCCTTACCGATATGACCATTAAAATCTCCCATGCATATTTTTTCTTCTCTAGGTATGTCTCCCATAACATGATCTAAAGTTTCCCAGAACTTATTTCTTTCCGTTTCCCCTAATCCAACTTGTGGTGCATACGCACTCACTATTGCCACTACCTCATTCCTTATTACAATCCTTAGCAACATAAGTCTATCACCGTATCTTCTAACCTCCACTACATTATCCTGAAGTTCTTTAGCGACTAGAAAACCTACCCCATTTTTGTGCCATCAGACCCTGAATACCACAGTTTATAACCATTGCACTCCTTTGCTCTCCCACCCCGCCATCTAGTCTCCTGAAGGCATGCTATCTGAATCCTACGACTCCTCAGCACATCTATTAACTCTAATAACTTACTAGTGAGGGTGCCTACATTCCACGATGCCACGCGCAGTCTATAACCATTTCTTCCTGTAGAAGCACCTCTCTTCACCGAACATGATCTCAGGGCGGTGTAATGACTCCTGTTACCTATTATACCTCACTAACCCTCCTAAACAACAAAAAAAAAACAGCCCAAATTCGCAAAACAACCACAAAACACAGAAAACACCTTAAAAAGAAGAGCAACACTAGAAATGCACAGACAAATGCAACATATGCCGGATCAATATATCAAATAATGAGAAAGCAACAATCTAAAACCAGGGATGAAAGACCCGGTATGGAACAATCTTACCAAAATTGCTGGAACGATCTTACCAAAATAGATGGAACGATCTTACCAAATGAAAATCCGGCAGGTTGGAGGGTGATGTTGGGTTGATGGTGGCAAGGTGAAATGGGTGGGTGGGTGGTGCGAAAGAAAAAAAAACTATTTCCTCCAGAAAAAAGACGGGTTGTAGTGGTAAAGATAAATAAAATAAAATATTATAATCCCTTTAAACGACTAGGTTTCTTTAACAATAAATGGTAATATCTAACCAAAATGTTAATCTAATATTTTAATCATATAAAATGTCATTCACTTGACAAGTTTTTTTTTTTTTGGTTATTATTACTATTTTTTCCAGATATTAGATAAAAAATTATAAGAATAATAAATATAAAAATAATAATAAATGATAAATAATAAAATATCTAGGGAGAAAACCTTTTTTTATCAATTTTTGTAAAATGAGAATATGAAGGGGGGGGGGGGGAGGTGAAGTGGGTCAGGTGAAGTGGTCGGTTTGGGTGGGGTGCGTTTGAGGGTGGTGGTGGCCGATGTGACTGCGGTCGGATGTGTGATGGTGTGAGGTTGGAGGTGGAGATGGTGGCAGTTGATGGGTGTGATGGCGGAGCACGTGGCTCCGGTGAAGGTGGGTGAAGGCGTTGGTGGCTCCGGTGAAGATGGTGAAGAAGGTGGGTGAGTCCGGTGAGGATGATGGCGGAGCAGGTGGCTGGTGGTAGGCGGCGGAAATCCGGCTCTTCGGTGGGGATGGCGGAGCAGGTCTTCGCTGGTGGTAGGCACACGATGGTGATGACGGAGCAGGTGGTAGGTGGTGGTGCTGCTGCTCTTCGGTGATGGGGGTGAAGAAGGTGATGGGGTAGGGGCGCCGGAAGTGAGGCACACGATGGTGACAGGTGGGAGGCGGCGGAACTCCGGCTCCGGTGGTGGTGGTGCTGCTGACCGGTTGTGACCGGTGACCGGTGGCCGGTGAGGCTTTGGCCTTTGACCGGTTGCCGGCGGCTGTTGTGTCTTCACAACGGAAACTTGCTAGAGAGAGAGAAAGCAGATGTACTTGCTAGAGAGAGAGAGAAAGCTGTTGTGTCTTCCATTGAATGGTTGCAAGTAGGCCACTCAATTTTTAACAAATATAGTTTTTTTCATAGATAAGAAAAAACAATTCAAATCTAGTTGGTTTGCTCTTTTGCTTTAAGAGCATCTCCAACGGTTAAAATGTTTAAACACCCAAACGGATGATTTTTACAAACACCTCCATCCATTCTCCATCCAGAATTACGGATGAATTTTACAAACACCTCAAACGGATGCAATCTCCAATGACATGTTGACTTAGGTGGAGTTAGTTTCGTGTTTTTATGCACCTTCGAAGGTGGTGAGGTGACCTGGGTTCTAGACCAGACATCTACTTTTTTTTGATGGTTTATCCTTTTTCTATTATTCTTACATTAATCCATGAAGGATTGAATAGTGATAATATGTTTTTTTAATACCACCGACCACCGCCCTTTGTTTCTCTCTAAAACCACCGGTGTGCTCCTTTTTTTCTGCCATAACAGTCGCCACCCCCTCTTTGTCTCTCTCCTGAATGTCACACCGTCACCGCCAATCTAACCAGATACCACCACCGTCGACCGAACCTTTAGGGTTGGATTGCACCATCGGTGGTGGACGGTGCGCTCCCCATACTGGATTGTGATTATGGTGGCTATGGAGGTACCCATGATGTTTCGTGATGGTAGATCTGGGTTGTTGCGTGCTCCATGAAGTCGTTATGTCTGGTGCTCCAGTCAGGCTCGTGGAAGCCGTTGATGGTGGCGGACGTATGTTTTGCCGCGCCTCCGGCAAGTCGGTTGGCCGACGATGGAGTTGCAGATGGTAGGTCACATCAGAGTTGGTATGCCATGTTAGGTCGATGATGATGATAAGACCCTCCGAGACCACTTAGATGGACAAAGATTGTTCATTTCATTGCATTTTGTATCTATTTTGTTGAATCTTATTGCTATATATCGCGATGGCCTTGAGCTTAGAAAGGCGATGGCCTGAGTTGCATGTTGGGGATGATACAAACAAACAAACATACCCAGTGTCTCCCGCTGAAGAGCAGGGTCTGGGAGGGGTATATGGTGGCAAGTCTTTCCTCTATCTAGAAAGATAGAGAGACCGCTTCCGAAGAGACCCCCGACTCTTAACAAAGACAATAACAATAACAATCATAATACAACGCATATACAAAGCATATAACAAAGCATAACAAAGGCAATAACCATCATAATACGAAGCATATAACACAATGATATATATCACAAGAAGAATTAGATAATGCGCATGTAACACCCAAAAAGGATAGATGAGGAAAACTACACCTAACGTGTGGGGTACGGCCATATGTCACCGTATACCCTTCCCACCCACAAAACCACTAAAAGTCCTTAATTTTAATTCTACGCCTCCACTCACTTCTATCCTCGATCATGTTCTCAGAGAGATGCAAGTCCATCATATCTCTCCTAATAACCTCGTCCCAAGTCAACCTAGGTCTACCTCTGCTCCTCCTACCCTCTAAGGTGATGTTCTCTACTGCTCGGACTGGTGCTGCCATCGTTCTCCTCTTCACGTGCCCAAACCATCTTAATCTTCCCTCTCTTATTTTTTCTGTGATACACGCCACCTCTAGCCTCTGGCGAAAGACGTCGTTTCTTATCCGATCCAATCTTGTGTGTCCACACATCCACCTCAGCATTCGCATTTCTGCGACCTCTATTTGTCTCTCGTGCGATTTCTTTATGGCCCAACAGTCTGTGCCGTATAACATAGCTGGACGTACTGCCATTCTGTAGAATTTTCCCTTTAGTTTTGCCGGGAACCTCTTATCACACAAAATCCCTGATGCTGCTCTCCACTTGCACCATCCTGATTGTATACGGTGTGCTACATCGCTGTGTATCTCTCCATCTTCCTGTACGTACGAGCCAAGGTATTTGAACCTAGACGTCCGGGGGACCGCCATGCCTTGGATACTGATTTGGGTGTCCTCTTCGGCCTCACCACTAAAGTTACAATGCATGTATTCTGTCTTAGAGCGACTTATCCTTAAGCCCCTGCGTTCTATTACTGCTCTCCACTGTTCTAATCTCTCGTTAAGCACCGTCCTAGATTCTGATATTAAGACAATATCATCCGCAAACAGCATACACCATGGGACTGGCTGTTGTATAGACTTGGTCAACTCGTCCAACACTACTGTGAAGAGGAATGGGCTCAATGCCGATCCTTGGTGGAGTCCTATTTCCACCGGGAAGTAGTCTGTGTCTCCGACAGGTGCTCGTACACATGTTTTTGCCCCGTCATACATATCCTTTATTATTTTGATATACCTTTCTGGTACCTTTCTAAGTTGTAGACTTTCCCAGATGAGTTTCCGCGGCACACTGTCATATGCTTTTTCTAGGTCAATGAATACCATATGCAGGTCTCTTTTTCTTTTCTCTATATTTCTCCATTATCCTCCTTATGACGTGTATAGCTTCTGTTGTAGAGCGGCCTGGCATAAATCCAAATTGGTTTAACGCTATCTGAGTTTCTCGTCTAATTCTCGTGTCAACAATTCTTTCCCATAGCTTCATCGTGTGACTCAATAGCTTTATTCCCCTGTAATTTGCGCAACATTGGATATCTCCTTTTTTCTTATATATGGGGACTATGACACTGCTTCTCCACTGCTCTGGCATCTTTCCTGTCTTAAAGATGGTGTTGAATAAGTCCGTTAGCCATTGTAGGCCCTCATCTCCCAGGCACTTCCACACTTCAATCGGGATGTTGTCTGGCCCCACATCCTTAAGCGGGATGTGAAAATATTAAGAGAGGAAGAGGAAAGCTGGGACAATTTTCTGGTATTTTTCTTGCTCCAAAAAGAAGATGACAACTGAATTTAAACATGCAATGCTCAACTACTCTACTACTCCACTAAACCTTATTCATAGAAACTACCCTTGACCACTAAACCATTACTCCATGCATGCAAGAATTAAACATGTGACATAAAAGAAATAACTAGATTAAACTTGGAGACTACTCCATCAAACGTGCAGGCTTCTTTAGAGTCCTCTTGGGCCGATTATGTTGAAGGTGGGCTGCTGGAATCACTGGACTAACATGTTGCTCAGGCCCATTCGTATCATCACTCCCCTCCTGACAAACAACATTGTCCTCAATGTTGAAGTAAGGATAGTTGGCTCTTATCTCTTGCTTGGACTCCCAAGTTGCCTCTTCAATTGGTTTCTTTTCCCACTTGATTAATAATTCTTCATCTCCATTGGCAAAAAACGAGTTTGCAATATATCTTCTGGTAAATAGGCTATGTGATCGCCATCTTCAATTGCTGTGGTTCCACTATCCATATTCGAGACATTTGTAAAGCTCTTTTTGAGAAGAGAGACATGAAAAACAGGATGGATTCGTGAGTCCGTTGGTAGCTGCAGCTTGTAAGCGACACTTCCAATTCTTTCAATGATTTCATATGGACCAAAAAATCGCTTTGAAAGTTTCTGATTTTTCGTTGCTTCCACCGACTGTTGACGGTAAGGGTGCAGCCTTATGTAAACCCATTCTCCTATCTCAAATTCTTTGTCCAGCCGTTTCTTGTTAGCTTGATTAGTCATCCGAATACGCGCTGCAAGTAACGATTCCTTGAGTAAAGATAGTAATCGTTCATGTTCAAGCAGTGAGGCTTCAATGGAAGGTGTGGTAGAAGAACCCGGATGGTATTCATGAATATTGGTAGCATCTCTTCCGTACACAGCTTTAAATGGTGTCATATTGATAGAAGAATGATGAGATGTGTTATAAGAAAATTCAGCCAAATAAAGATATCTCACCACGATCTTGGTTCGTTAAACACATAAGCACGTAAATATGCTTCGAGACAACGGTTTACAACTTCCGTTTGCCCATCCGTTTGTGGGTGATAAGCACTCGAATGCAATAGTTTCGTGCCTAATTGTGTAAACAATTCTTTCCAAAAACGACTAACAAACAGTGGGTCACGATCGGAAATGATAGACTTTGGTAAACCGTGTAATCTATAAACTTCTCGTAGGAAAATGGAGGCTAGAGACGCTGCTGTGTAATGTGTAGGCAAGGAAATAAAGTGTGCAAACTTTGAAAGTCGATCTACAATAACCCAGATAACGGTTTTACCTTTCGATGGCGGAAGGTGGGTTATAAAGTCCATCGATATATCGACCCATGGTGATTCCGGAATCGGTAGTGGTTGCAATAAACCGTAAGGTTGTGTGTAGGTACCTTGATTGCTTGACAAAGTTCATATTGCTTGACAAAGGCTGCTACATCCCTCTTCAGACCATACCAAGAAAAATTGGAAGATATCCGTTTGAATGTTGCTTGACTGCCACCATGGCCTCCCAAATAAGAAGAATGAAATTCCTCCAATAATTTCTTGCGAAGAGTAGCGATTGGTGGGACCAGAATGCGACCATTAACATATACTAACCCTTCTCGGATTTGGTGATGTGGAAATGAGCCTGGATCATTTTTCACTTGTGAAATGAGCTGCTTGCCATCTTCTGTTGAGTGGAAGTAGTCACGGATTTCCTCCAACCATGGGGCTGTGGGGTGAGAAAATGCCAAGAAGGAAGCCAGTGTAACTCGGCTTAATGCATCCGCAACCGTGTTTTCTTTCCCTGGTTTATATTCAACCCGAAAGTCATAACCCATTAACTTTGAAATCCACTTCTATTGTTCGGGTGTTTGTATGACTTATGTTAGTAAATGCTTCAAACTGTGGTGATCCGTATATATTGTAAAACGCCGACCAAGCAAGTATTGACGCCATTTTTTTACAGCTTCGGTAATGGCGTACAATTCTTTGATGTACACGGAATGGTTTTGCATGGTGTTGCAAAGTTTCTTGCTAAAAAAAGATAGTGGTCGGCTGTTTTGAGATAGGACGGCTCCGATTGCTACGCCGGATGCATCTGTTGTGACTTCAAAATCTTTAGAAAAATCCGGCAAGGCGAGTGTGACTAATCTTTCCATTTGAGCTTTGAGCGCAACGAAGGCGGATTGGGCTTCTTGTGACCATTTGAAAGCATTGTTCTTCAAGAGATCTGTTAGAGGCGCCACGAGCTTTGCATAATGCGGAACAAAGCGACGATAGTATCCCGTGAGACCTAAGAAGGCTCGGAGTGCAGTGACTGATGATGGTGGTGGCCACTGTTGGACGGAGGCTATCTTCTCGGGTTCCGGAGCTACCCCTTCGGATGAAATTCGGTGGCCTAGAAAGGAGAGTTCATGTACACCGAAGACGCATTTCGACGGTTTAGCATGAAACCGATTTGTCAGTAGTGTTTCCAACACATAACGGAGGTGGGAGTAGTGTTGTTCCATTGATGAACTATAAACTAAAATGTCATCAAAGAACACCAATACAAACTGTCGAAGCACTGATCTGAACAAGTCGTTCATAGCCGATTGGAAGGTGGATGGTGCGTTTGTGAGACCGAAGGGCATTACGAGAAATTCATAATGACCGTCCATCGTTCGGAACGCTGTTTTGTGAATATCCTCCTTTGCCACCCTGATTTGGTGATAACCGGAACGTAGGTCTATCTTGGACAAAACCGTGGCACCGTGTAATTCATCTAGCAGTTCGTCGATGGTGGGGATCGGAAAGCGGTCGCGGACTGTGACTGAATTCAAGGCCCGATAGTCTACACAAAATCTCCAGGAACCATCTTTTTTTTAACTAACAGTACTGGTGAAGAGAAGGGGCTCTGGCTTGGCCTTATAATTCCATCCTGCAACATTTCTTTGATCAGGCCGGTCATCACTTGCTTCTGGAAGTGGGGGTATCGGTATGGTTTGACGTTGACAGTTTGGTTTTCATTAAGCAATGGAATGTGGTGGTCATGTGGTCGGGTAGGGGGAAGTTCATGGGGTTCGGTGAAGAGGTTGTTGAAGATTGAGAGTATGGAGGTTATATTGGGGTCTGTATGGGTTAATGCTGTTGGGTTTGTGGTGGTGAATGACTGAATGAGCATTGTGTGTAATGAGGCTACTGAATTGTGACGGATTAGCGATGAGAGGGTACTGGGTGAGGCAGGTTGGATGATTGATTCTCCCTTTAATGTGCACGTGCAACCGTCTTTTGTGAAGGATAACTCCGGAATAGAAAAATCAGCAGACAAATGACCGAGGGTCCCCAGCCATGCGACTCCGAGTATCACATCAGCTCCTTCGACAGGTAAAATAAAAAAAGGAATGTTAAATTTTGATGATTGTAGGTGGAGGTTTACCTCGGGGCAGTACCCTTGGCACTGTATGTGCTGGCCATTGCCAACCATGACAGAGAAGGGATGAATCGATTCAGTATAGAGGTTGAGGGAGGATGCGATCCGAGGTTGGATAATGTTATGGGTGCTGCCACAGTCTACAAGAACCGTGACTGGTTTGCCGGTGATGTGACCGGTGATTCTCAAAGTTTGGTTGGATGAGAACCCGAAGTAGGCGGCTTGAGAGATTGCTAGGTACTGTGGT